>BPLQ01014910.1:600000-757739 GCA_021605075.1 Caerostris darwini
AGGGGAAATTCCGCCGAGCCGTGGCGGTCGGTGGCTTCAAAAGAGGGAGAGCTCTTCTTTTATGTCTCTGTTAAGAGACGGTTGCGTATTTACTAAATAAAAGCGATCTGTTTTCGTTTGAAATGACAATCAGAACATATTATTTAAATCTTGCAAATTGAAAGCAAAAATTAAAAGCTTTCATTTATATAAGCAATGAAAAATAAAATGTAATTGTATGTAAATCACAGTACATAATAGCTGTTTAACCATGATTTTTTTCTAAAGTTTTGAAATTGAAACTCAGTAAGAATCTAATATTCAATCATGCAGTTTTCGTGTTTCATAAAATAAATGAATACTTTTTTTTATGTTTACTGTTATTGTATATGATGTATTACTGTAATTTTATTTGAAAACGGCATGCTAAAATTTACTGTAAGTTAATTGAAATTTACAATCTTAATATATATATAATTAGTATCTGAAAGTGAATACTCATATTATACTTTTTTGATGAGAAGATTAGAATGTAAAAAAACATCTTTACAATTAAGAAATTGTGGTTTTAGTAAACGAGAATTATTACAAGATGAGGTATTCTATGTTTTATTGTTGAAAAGTTTAAAATATTATTAAAGTATAAGGCAAAAATTCAAAATTTAAATTTATAATATTTTCACTTTTTGACTTTTATTTATTACAGCAATTTCATTTATTACTTCAATTACATATCTTCTTCAATATGACTACATGTATTCTGCCAATGATTTTATTTCATCTAAATGCAATAATTTTTTTATTAACTTCAGATTTTTCTTTTACATCCTTTAAGGAAAATGAAATACGCTTTCAATTTTTGTTACTATGAAAGGCATACTAGGTTGTTGCATGCTATTCCTCTTTATAAAATATAAACAAATATATTTCTCACATGTGTGTATTTGTTTAAATTAAACTTACTTTGCTTAATTTTGCTTGTAATTTTAAAAATTTACTTTGAGATTTTTGTTTACGTTAAAAAATGTTATTTAACTGAAAAATAATTGAATTTTTTAAATTTGCTGATCAACTTTTTTATTGAAAATTTATGAAATTTTAAAAATATAAATTCAAGAACTTCTTTTAAAGATTATACATTTTGACATCGTATGCCATTTATGTCATCGGTATTATGTATACACTCATAAATATGTATTTAGGCAATAAAATTTATTAATATCTGTTATTTTTTTACAATGAAGGATTTAACTTTTTAAATATAATCGATCATTGGATATTTGGAAATTTAATTTTTGTGAACAAAAGTTATTATTTTATTCATTCAGACAAAATCATTGCAAATTGTATTAATAATTAATCATTTAATTATTATTTAAAAGGATATTTACACTAAAATAAATTGCTTTCATTGTTAAAATTAAAGCAAATCGTGGAAACGGTATTTTAATGCGTTTATATCTTTAAAAAGAAACCAGAAATCAACATCCCCAAAAATGTGGTTTGCATACCCTTTCTGTTCTTTGTTCTAAAATTTATATAATTTAAATTTTAGACACAACTATATTAATTTCTTTAGAATTTCTAAAACTTTCATTATTTACATAACTTATATAATAAACCACGTATAAATATTCATTTATTCCAAGCAACTAAAATAAATAAACATTTTCCCATTAAATTTCCATTTAAATGAATTATTTCAAATTATGTGACTAATTACGAAAGTAGAAATATTTGTTTAGGAAACATTGTTTTCCTAAATTTCAAACTTCTCTCAATTATATTAAAAGATTTCACAATTCATAAGGCAATTTAACTTTAATAATATTAATATTATATTGATATTTAATAATGTGGAAAAAGATTTTTAAACAGATATCATTGACATATGAAATGCGAATATTGGAACATTAAGTATAGAAATTTCATCTATAAAGTCATTAAATTTTCCACTCCATTCCTATTAAAACATTTAATGCTTTAGCAAGGAAAAAATTTAGAGCAATTTAATTTAATTGCAATTATTATTGTAGTATTTTAAAATAAATATTTAAAATTAATGTACCCTAGAAAATGATTAAAATATATTGAATGAAATAAATATATATACAATATATAATTATATATATATATACATTTCATAAATATATATGAATTTATAAATATTGAATAAAAGCTGAAATATTGGATTCCTTAGATAAATGTATCCTTTTTCCTTAGAAAAGCAATAATCAATAAAAATTGCTAATTTTATAAATTTAAACAAAAGTTTAACTTAAACATATATTTGAAAGGATAGGACATAGTAAAAATATTCTTAAAATTTCTAATTTAAAAAGCAAAAAGAATTTAATTTTTTAATTTTGTCTTTTAAATATTTACTACAAATTAACTGATTTATAAGCATTTTTATATTTAATTTTTTTATTGATTTAAATTACATTAAAATTACTTATCATGATTTAAAGTAAATAAATTTTTGTATACTCAGCCAATACTTTTACTACACATATTTAAATAGCTTATACTACTTTAAAAAATCGAATGTTTCAATTAATTTTTCATGTGTTTTTAAAGTACAAGAAATTAATAAATATTTTTTCTAATTTTTTAACGAATTTTCAAGCCTCATAAAAATATTTCTTCTATTTAAAATACAGTTTTCTTGCACTGGGGATCTAATTTGTTCATAGTATATAGATTTAAAATTTCTTCCAAATGAAATGTCCATTTAACATTTTGGGGGTATTTTTTAATATTATTGTTTTAAGCAATCTTTTTGGAGAAATTTTATTTTAAAGTTTTGAAACATTTTAGTGTTATTATATTTTTTAAGTGCTCAAATATTGAAAAGAACGAAAATATTATTTTAATACGTGTTAAAAATCATGTATGCTTCATATTTTCATGAATTAATTGTTGTTAGAAGAAATATCTGTTCCTGTTTTAATTTCTACACACATTTATTGTAACTGCACAGGAGAAAAACCAAGATTCAAGTTATATGCTATGATGGGGTATTTATTAAATAAGAAAAACTTTATTTCATATAAAAAACTACATTCAATTGTTGTTGTTTTCCCATTTTAAAAACTTTAAACTGAGAAAAATTAATTGATTTTCAGAATTTTTAAGAACGTATTTTAATTTTTTTTTATGAAAATTAAATATGACAAAAATGTTAGGGAATTTTTTATTTTAGTTATTAAATGTGAGAATCTAAATTAATTAAAAATTATTTGTAGAAAAATTGCATTTTAATTTTTAAAGTTTATTTTTTATGAAAATACTTTATTTTATTTTAACATGTTAGGCTCCTTTTAAGTATTAAATATGTTCTTAACGTATTTAACGTATTAACTTTCTCTTAAAATTTTGTTATAAGGTTGACTCGAGAACCTTAAATGAAACTCTATTGAAGTTTCAACTAGACAAGAAGCAAAAATAAGAAAACAAATATCAGTCTTTACTGAAGATTTCCTGTAATATTACTTACTAAATAAAAGTATTTAACATCTTCTAGTCACGGAAAATATAAATATAATATCAAAATTTATTTTTAATCTTAACTATATTTATACTAAAATAATTTAGAGAATTTTTAAATAATTTAAAGCTTTTTTTATTTTTAATTCATATAATTTTTAACTCTTTTTTTATATTAAATAACTTAAATAATTAACAAGTTATTTCATCACAGTCTTAGAGAAACTGAAAATTGTAATACATTCTGAATTAAAATACTACATCCAACGTTCAAGTTGAATCTAACTATTTTGAAAAAAACATAAAATAAATGACGATCTTCCTTATCTTTATTATTTTCTTATTAAGTAGAGTTAGATGGAATAAAATGCATTTTAAAATTCGTTTTAAAGATTAGTTTCTGATAATAAAAAGAAATTGTAATTAAAACTCAAAACCAAACCTTAATTCTGTATTGTAAATAATAAAGAATTTATTACTTAGACTAAAAACTTAATTAATTAAACTTTAATATTAAGGATATTTTCTTTGAAATATCATTAATATTAACACAAATTAAAATACTTATGATGCGTATGATACTTATGATGATACTATATGATCCTTATTTTACTCATCGCGTTTAACAGTCTTTTAATCAGAATTTAATTCTAAATTTAATTGTTTTAAGTTATAAAACATATTAAATTTTCTTTTAATTCTAGGCACTAATAATAATAATAACAATATTAAGGATAATTTTATTTGATAACTGAATAACTCAAGGGGAAATTCGCCGATTCGAAAGTAAAAGTTGCGGTGAAATTTCCAAGCGGAACTCTTCTGTTCCAAAACCGCTCCTTAACGAACACCACGCCGCATCGCGTACCGAAACCTACACCGCCTGAAATTCGCGCGGAAATTTAAAAATTCTTCATCAAAATATATATTCCCTTCCTTCACGCATGTTCCAAAATTGGAAAGATCCCTATCCAGTCACATGGCGAAAAGTAAAACTAAAAACCTAAAGTAAAACTAAATCTTTTTAATTCTAATAGTTAAAAGGTAGCCTGAATGGAAACGTTCCTACCTGAGAAGGCGAACTCCTGCACCATGGTTCTCAGGTTCAAAATTCTTGGCGAGAGCGGTAAAAAGACACCGCCAGCGTAACTTCTCTCCGAATGAAACAAGCTTTAGCTTTACGATAAAAGCCAAAGTCTCCTTTTCAAAAGCATCCCGTATGTTTTAGCGCCATAATGCGCAGTAGTACTCGACGCATATTCTGAAACGGAGCAAAACTCGGCGGAGATGCTGCTTTTCGAGAAGGGGGTATAGCGATCGGCGGGACAACCCCAGTTCGATCGATTCCCACTGCCCACACCGCTGCCCCTCTTGAGCGCCGTTGATTGGACGATCTTCCGACACCCGTATGAAAGCACAAGACGCCACAGCACAGCAGCCTTTCTCAACGACCAGTTCCCATTTGGACCTCGCAAGAGCTGAGACCTGCAGCGAAGACACCTTACCAGGAGAAGACGCAAGAGGTAAGCCTACTTTGCCCTGCATGCACACGAAGCCAAGCATTCCTCAATCTATCTTCCTCTGGCTTAGCGGGATGCAGCGCCGGTATCGCTGGCTTTCCAACGCTGCTTCCCTTCTCTGTCGCTATGCATCGCTTTTCTAGCGGAATTTACGGAAAGCATAAAAGTTTATTTTTTTTTCGTGCAAGGTTAAAATTGGTTCCGGCGACCCTCAGATTCAATCCCCAAGGACAGTGTGCTCCACAGCCGTGGGTTTTCAATGCCCGATGCATAGCGACGTATAGCGGTGAGACGTAAGTTTCCGCTAGCCGGAAGGAAGCGCTAGGGTGTGTGGGAAAAAGTTTCGGAAGCATTCCTGTGGTCTTTCCCTCTAGGCTTGTCACGAGGGGAAAAAAAGAGTCAAGTGTCAGTGCTCTCAAACAGGGTGCGTGACCACATCATTATCGTGAACTTATAAAATGAATTATCTAGCTAATATTTTATATTAATTTATACTCTAGTACTTTATAATATATAAACAAGATAATTTTAAGAAAATTCATTAATATATGTATGCATACTGACATGTAATAGCAGAATTTTGAGTAGTGTGTTCTTACTGTAAAAAAATAAATTTTAGTACTTAAATATTAAAATAAATTTTTAATTTAATTTTTAAATACTTTGAGATATTTGTAGGTGTAGATTTTAAGAGAGCATTAAAAATCAATAGAAGGAATGTCATTGTTTGTTTACATTTTCTGCGGTACCATTCAGTTTGTGTATCAGCTGATTGGACTAAGAAAATATATTTCTATTGTTCTCTGAACCTGAATGTTTTGGTATTTGCTTTAATTTTAAATTATATATTTTTTTGAAATTAAATAATAAAAATAAGGTATTTAGTGTTGTAAAAAGTAGAAAAACATCATGAGTATTTGTTTAAATAATGGTATTTTAATAAAACATTTAAAAATAAATTTTAACTGATTTTGATTTAATTTACGTAGTATATTTATTAATATATTATTATCAGCTTTATTTAATATATAATATTTATTAATATATTTATAACTTTATAAGTATTTTTTTCCCTCTTTTTTTTTTATCAGGTTTGACTATTTAAATGAATATTAGTGTAATACACTAATAGATGATTTTATAATATTTAATATAATGTTAAGCAGTTTATTATAAATCTGAAATTTATACAAATGTGTTATATTTATTCTTAAAGCTGAAACTCATTTTATTATGTTTATACTGCATATTAAAAAATTAAATTTAAATATGTAAAGATATATTTACTTAATGGGTTTGTTAAATAATCATAAGAATTAAGTATTTACTTATTTAAATACTCACCTCATTATAATTTTGTATCATTATCATTTGAAGACTAAACTAACTTGCGCATGAGCAATATTTCTTCCATAGTCATGCTGGTTAATGTTAGGTTTTTTGGCTTTTACTTTGATCGAATATTTTGATCTCGTTAAGATGCCTTATAAAGAAATATATAATATATTTAACTTTATTCTTTGAATCCAGGCCTTTCTTCAGACATAGACTTTGAATAGTTACAGACTAAAAATGCACTAATTACAAAGCTACATAAAATTTCACAAAAAGATATTAATTATTGAAATTATATGAATTATGTTTATTCATTTAAATTTCAAAATTTTATTTCAAATGAAATTTATATTTTGCAATATCCTCTTTATACTATTCATCGAAATGTTTAATATTTAACATTATTACATTATTAGAAGTGATTTTTTAGTATGAATTATAAAAAATAGTGCATAATAATATATAGTGTTTTTTTAATATTAATTTATTATTACCATTTAATTTATATATATATAATATATATATATATGCGTAGGAATTTTCAATATCTATCTATCTATCTATCTATCTATCTATATATATATATCTATATATATATATATATATTTGAAAAGGCCTTCATACTAAGAAAGGTAACATCATATATATTAGATTAAAGTTTGGAAGTTTCTAGAAGTAAAGTTTCAATTTATTGAAAAGAGTATTAAATTTCTCATTATTGAGCTGAAATATTTGTAGAAAATATTTGTTCGCCAATTGTGAAACACAATATTCTGTTCTTGAATATTTCAAGAAATACTATACATTTGTCATTAAATATATTTTTAGTCTATAACTTTGGTTGAAATACTATACTTTCCAAAATTTTAAAACTTTTTATAATTGCTAAAGCTTTAAGTATTTCACTTATTTATTGTTAAACGAGATATTAAAGTTAACAATTTATTTTATTTAAACTATAAAAAGGTTTTGTTAGATTCATTTAAAAGAAATATAAAAGTGTATTTAATATAATTAAATTAATTAAATTATTAATTAAATAAAAATAGTGAGTTAATGATAATAAAAATAATTTATTTAATATAATTATTTTTATTCCTATTTGAGAATATTAAGTACAAATTTAAATGATATAAAAATATTTATATAGTTAGATTTGATATCAAATATTCATTTAATTTTCTTTAATTCATCACCTGCTACAAATTAGGAATTAGTACATTGCTTATGTAAATGAGTTGAAATATGCTTTTATATGTAGCAGTTTCTTTTGGATTAAATATTATTATTTCTTTTGTATATCAATAAAATTATGGACACTAAATCAATATTGATAATATAATATAATAATAAAGCCACTGCAAATAACTTTCATATTTTACATTTTAGAATATGGAACGAGTTCAAAACTCAATGAAGTTAAAGTTTAGTAAATAGATACTTAATGCAATTTAATTAGTTAAGACATCATCATAGCTTAATTTACTTAAAACTTTACACATTAAAAGTATTGATTAATATGCTTAAGAATTAAATGCTTGTATTTTTTTAGGTTATAAATAAATGTATAATATTATAATTTTATTTTTTTTTATAATTATCATTTACCTTAATTATTTTTAAATTCAAAGTTTTTTTAAGAATCATAATAATAGTAATCACATTTTGTTTTGTCTATAATTGCATAGATTATTTAGATACAATCATTATATGTAAAAGGATGAATTTTATTAGCGAATAAAAAAAAAATTATATAAATATATTTTAAAAATTCATTTCATAAATGTGAACAGCAATTGGCAACTTTTATTGTCCATTTCATATAAACTCTGTTTTATACATTTAATGAATCTTACAAAGAGACTTTTGAATTAAAAACTATAATTTTTTTCTAAAAAATAATAAAAATACCTTGTCCATATATATCTTTTTTTCTATTTTAAAGTGCCATGATGTTTAAGATAAGTAAAATAATTCGAATTCAAACAGCACGAAGCGAATCTCCTTAACGCCTATGATAATGTAATCACCACAGTGATTCTCAAAAGTAACGAATGTTAAATAGAATGGAAACAATACAACACCCAATTTTATTAAAAGCCTCACTCCTTTAAAACAACACAAAACCTGATTAAGCAGCACTCACAGTTCCGCTGGTTAATTTCCCCCATTGTTTTTCCCATTCAGCTGTTTTCGCGTAAAACAGAATGTACGAGGTTGAGTAATCTATTTGTTACCGACGGACAAATCTCTGACGATAAGAATCTTTAATTGAATGCTTATTTAACAAAAAGGTATTAGTGGAATGAAAAGCCCAAATGAACGCTTCCAATCTGAATGAGTCACTTTTCCCCGAATTAACAACAATGGAAGGACAAAAAAAAAAAAAAGAAGAATGGATCAGAAATCGGAGATGGGTCTGTATCTAATCCATCCTGATTAGCGCTAAACTGGCAATGAACATAATGGTCACGGTTTTTTCCACACTACGGACCCATGACAGGCTAGAGAATTTATGAACTGAATGGGGTAGAAGCGGGGTGCAAGCCCGCTTAGAACTTTATCGGGATTACCGCATTATATACAAGGAGAGCGGTGAATCACTGGCCAGCGTTTGGAAAGGGTATGAGATGCATGCATTATGAAGGTTCCTCTGGGATAAAGGGAGGAAGGTCAAATGTTGGAGTGATGCCCCGCTGTGCACGCATTTCCACCTTTATATGGGAGCGTTGATGGGTGTTTTGCAATGCAGACGGATACTTTCCGCTGTGGAAAATGGGAGAGGAAGAGATTCGGGAAATGCGGGAAAAGGACTGTTTTGAGGTTTCAGGAAAATTCATTTTAGATGAGCTGTACCGTGATAAGGATTTAGTGGGATGCACAGTAATAACTGCAGAAAAATTTTAATATATACGCAGAAGATTATTAAAATCGCTATAATTTTGATTTCGCTTGCTGATATTTAATATAAAGTAATGTCCGGATAGTATGAGTTATTTAAAACATTCAATTGATATGAAAGTCTATAAAGACATATGCATTAAAAATTTCTTGATCGTAATGAATGGAATGTGAAGTATTTTAATATTTCTTCACAAATTTAAAAATTCAAGTTTACTAATGGAACAATAGAAAAATAATAAATTAGGGAAATTTATTTCATCGTTGGGCGATTCAGGAAATTTTAGGTAAATTTATTCTCATTTTTAATATTTCGTTCGATCTTTAAGAAAATCTGGAACTCTTAATCAAATTCAAGATTAGCTAACAATTAATTTAAATGAGTAAAAATAAATTATACAACACACACAAACAAACACACACACACACACACACACACACACAAACACACAAACACAAACACACACACACACACACATTTATATTTATATATATATATGAGAAGAAAAAGATCATGGAAATTGAGAAAAATTATTTATTTAATATTTAAATATGCATAAATTTTTAAAAGATAGCTTATGTATTTTATTTTGATATATTTTATTATGATAAATTTTGGATTTAATTTTTTTCAAATAACTAAGTTGATTTTATATTTAAAAATATTTTAGCATATTTTATAATATTTAGCCAGCTAATTAAATAAAGTTATGATAACGCTTTAAATAGTCCTTCGCAATTATTAATTTTCCTCTGATGTCTTAAATTTAAATTCTATTAGTAAAATAAATTTTACACTATTACATGTAAATAAATTTTGTTTAATGTATAATAGAATAAGAACCTAGCATAATATTAAAAAGGCTTATTTAAAAAAAATCTTGATTCTTTAAAACTTCAGTGAATATATTATGTAACTTGATGAGACAGAAACAAAGAAGAAGATAATATATTTTTTATGGTGAATAAAATATAAAAATTTAAAAAGGTCTTTTAAAATTGTTAAAAGAATTTTATAATCTAAAATTACTTATTTATTTTGCTATTTAAATGGTATACAATAAAATGCTTAATAAGAATCTAAAAAGAAGTAAAATATTTGATTTAGGACAAATCTTATTAGAAAATATAAATAAAAAAGTCCTTAAGAAACTTCCCATTCAATTGTAAAATGATACCAAACGTTTATAATTATAGAACTTTATTTGATTTCTATCTGGCAAGGCAAAATACTCCCATGAAAACAAACCCCAATAAAAATTCGAATGCACATTTTTATTGATTCACTGTACGGTTCAAGTCCTATCCAGATCGCGGGCCAGATCTCCATTTTTCTGCTTTATTAAAATTCATGGAATTCTTAATGCGTGACTCTAACTCGGAGGCGCGGGAATATTTTGTTCTGGGTAAGAATGCATTTTTGGAGGATTGACATGGTCTTCAGTCTTCTAAATATTTTTGTCATACACAGTTTGGAGGGTTGTGTAAAGACGTGTTTAAAGGCAATGTAGTTTTCCAGCTCTATTTGAATAATTGCTGCACCTGTATCTTGTTTGGCAAATAAACGATACGTATAGAAATGTAAATTCGGAACATGGAGTGTAATTGTTTTTGGCATTTGGAATGTGTTTTAAGTTGCATATAGGGTTTGTGATGGAATGTTCTCAGGTTTGAAGGTGATGTTTGCTGTCTTTTTCTCTATCATTGTTTTTTTTTATAAACTTGCAAAATGAGTTACTAATAAAAATATGTTTATTTTGAAAAGTTGTCAGTAAGGGCAGTTGGTTTATTTTGTTATGGAAAGTTAAAAATAAAAGTTCTCAGGAAAGCTTTAAAATTGAAAAAAAAAAAAAGTAAATAAAATGACAGGCAGTGACTGATGAGTGATAGTCAGTTAGGGTTCAGGGTGACTTAGGCTTGAATCCTCTTGTGGCATGAACTGAAGAAGCTATATGGTAGGTTTGACAACGCGTGTAAACGTCTCACTTCGTCTGAAACGGTGCTGGTAGAAGTTGTCCGGATTTTCCAACATATGATTCTCAAATGAGTGACAGCTATTTTTAAAAGTACTATAGTCATCGTCCCTCAGCGAGCTTTTAGGGAATAGAGGAGCTGAGAGCTTACAATAAAATTAACCAAAGAATTAATTGATTTTTTAATAATAACAATTATTAAAGAAAATTATTTTTATTTTATCTTTAAAATTATTTTTAATTTTTATGTTTACTATTAAATTAAAAGGGGATTAATTAAGAGAAAAATTAACCAATTGTTTACTCTTAATTCTTTTTACAAATTTTAAAAGGAAACAATACACAAGATAAAAAAATAAGAAAATAGCATTTTCTGTAGTGTTTAATTAGTTTTCGGTTAATTATAAGTAGTTTAATTAGTTTCGGTTAAAAATAAGTAGCTTATCTCTATTCAATTAAAAAATTGATTACTTTAAAAATTTCAAGATTTTACTATACTAATAATTTTAAATCCTCTCAATTAATTTAAAAAATAGGTTTATCAAAAATAATAATGCATAACAGTTGAAATAAAAGAAAATAATAAAAATAATAATCAAATTTGTTTAATTTAAAATTTTACTGTTGAAGTTTAAAGGATTAAATCATTTCAAAGAAATGTTATTTTAGAAAGCTTTAGCCCATTATGATAAATCTGTATAGTAACTGAAGATTTAAAATAAAATTTTCAAAGTAAGAATGAAAATTTATTTTCTTTTTCTTTATAGAATACAGATGTGCTAAATTAAAAATAATATTTTGAATAATTTTTATTCATCATGTAAACCATATATTATGTTAAAAAATATGCAAGGTTCTTTGACATTTTCATATATATACATACATAGTTTAAAATTAATTTACCAAAAAAAAAAAAAATAAATAAATAAATAAAAAAAAGCCACAGAATACTCGTAAGAGTATTTAAACGTCAAAACGAAATTCTTGATAAAAAATATTATGGAATCAAATTATCAAACATGCTTACATGCTATTTATTAAGCGAATTTCGTCCAGACAGGAAAGACATATCCGTTATATAAGAAAGCAGACGAAATATTAGTGAAAATGAACTATCTGCTTTTGCCTTAATATCCATAAACTATGTAGTAGTTTTAATCAGATTCAGTCTCATGGTCAACTATTCCAAACCATATAAGCTAAGATTCCCCAAATAATAAAATAAACGCATATGAAAAATCTAATAATCATCCATCAACAGAAACGCAGCTATTGCCCTAGATTTTCCAAATTCGGGACTGTTTAGATGCAATAGAAAATAGTAGGTATTAAGAACAAGATTTTATAGGTTATAAACTTTAAAACTCAAGTTTAATTTAATTTTGAAGCAAAATACAAAACATTAAAACTTCGCCTTACGGTTTCAGGTGGTAAACGACGCAGCAAGCCTTGTATGCCCCTTAGCTGTCTCAAGTAAGTATTGGAGCATTTTTTTGCGTATATTTATAGAATTTAAAAATAATTTAATAATAACAATTTTCATTGAAGAATACTTATTCTGATTTTTAAGAATTATAATAAGAAAAAATATAGAATAGATTTTATAGCTCTAGATTATATTCTAATTAAATTTCTCTGGTGAAATAAATTTATTTTCATAAAAGAATTAAATATTTTCTCAGATCTTTTAGTTGCAGTTTCTTAGACTTTCTCAGATGCAGGTTTAAAAATAGAAAATATATTAAAAATATATACTATTAATGTACTAAAAATAGCAGAAAATAAATAAATGTTTATTTTTAAATTAAAGAAAAAATAATATAAAAAGTTATTATCTTTTGAATATACTAAATCGCATAACAATAAATTAATAATTAATATTAATGAGCCGTAAAGTAATTGTTTTAATATTTGTCTTAGTATTAAATAACAAGTATTAATAATATTTAATAAAAAAATTTTTAAATTACAAAATAATAAAAAGAAATATTAATGACGACTAATAATTTATTTTTAAGACAGACATATTTCAAAATATAATGTAATTTATTTATATTTAAATCTATTTTCATTCAAAATAATAATAATAATAATAATAATTTTTAAATATTAAATTTTTTTTGCTTCAATCAGAATATAATTAGAAAATTTTTAAATTTAAAACATTTATGTTTGTTTATTAATGCTAATATTTTTCACTTTAAAATTTGAAACAACCTTTATAAATAGAATTTCAACAATAATATGCAAAAATAAAAATATTTTTTTTGAAAATTAAATAATACACCGAGGAAGTTTTATCTAAATATTATGCATTGAAAACTATAAAATGGGTCAATTGCAATAATTTTTTTTAATTTATTAAAATAGTGCAAATTTTAAAAAATATTTTATATGCAATCTACTCTCAATTAAAGCTCTTATATCAATAGCAACAATACTAGTTATATTATAATATTTAGTATATCTGTACTAAATACATTTTATCTAATTTTTATAAAAATTATAATTTTTTAAGCATTAAAAATAGTCTAATTAAATTAGAGTTTAATTGAGGGTAGATGTAATGATTTGTAAGTGTCATTTTTAGAGATCTGTATAGAGATTGGTGAAATGTCAATAAGAAACTTAATAAAGGTAAGTTTACATGATGGTTACTGAGTACGCAATCAAGCATTCGGTAAGAATTTCATTTAACTGACAATATTTTTTTTTAAGTTCAAAAGGCTACATCACAAATAATTAAATGAGCTATGTCTGTTATCTAAAATTTGCAAGTGCACTTATAAGAAATTTAGATTTAAATTAAATTCATTTAAATAACTAGACTTATAAAAAAATTGCTTCTTTTTTTACAAATAATTTCTTTGTTTCTTTGAGAGTTGCAACGAAACAAATATCTTTATATATAAAGAAATATTTAAAATTTGAACCTTTTGGCAACTTATTAGATTTCTGGCTTTTAATCATTTATCAAAATGGTTTACTTAATATTTTTTTTTATATTCATTTGTTGCGAAAAACGAAATAGATCTTTTTGTTTATCTTGTAATCTTTTGTTTATCTTTTTGTTTATCTTTTGTAAAATACTTATACATAACGATTTAAAGCTTCATGGCTTGCCAACTTTTTATTAACTTTCCGTTCTTTTTATAAAAGATTTTCTCTTTATATAATTCCAAGTGATTTGCACAGAAATGTTTAATAAAATAGACAGTTCTCTGTTTATCAAAATTGTCTATTAAATAATTGTAAATAAGGTCTACTAATTAAAAATTGCAAAAATACTGATATGACTAGTACCCTATCAGTCACAAAATGGTACTATTCTTTAGCAAGTTTCAAGATGATGTAAGGAAATGTGAGCACGTTTCCGATTTACACTTTTACGTGTTTTGCAGTACGCTGCTTTTGAAAAACCAGTATATAAGCGGAGAATGTGACAAAGTGTTGATTCGATATTCAGATTGTATGATTTGAGTTTTCTTGGCTTTCTGAAATAATATATGAAAATATAGAGAGACATGTCAAAAAAACTTCCCGGAAAACATTAGATCATCCCCCATAATTTTTTGGTAGATGTTGACATTCTGAAGTTGTGTCCACCATCAATTCTTGAATAAATTAACAGGTCCTTTGAGAATGTAATGAAACCCCCAGATTTAACAAAATTATTGTGAGATTGGGTGAGTTTTGAGAAGAGTTATAGCATTTAAGCATGGCATTTATAGCACATTATAGCATTTAAGTATAGAGATTACAGGCTGGAGCAATCCAATAAATCCATCATATTATTTTATATGAAAAATGAATATAGTTAAAATTGTTAAGTACTAAATATATTTATGAAAGCTTTAGTAACTAAATCTCGCAGAAATGCTTACTGCTGGGGGATTTTTAGTATTAACAAAATAAGTAGAATTCCTCCTTTCTGGCAAATAAAGTTCTTGAAAATATTTTTACTACAAAAATAAGAATCACGCAACAAACATTTTAAAATAATTTAAATAAGAAAAATAAATTTGAAAAAAAAAAAAAAAAAAAAAAAAGACGGAACTAACTATGTTACAGAAAAAAATCACCTTCAAATGGCGTTTTGATAATATTAATTCTTTTTCTCTTAAAATATGTCAACATATCAAAAATAAAATTTCTGTTAACTATTCAAATTAAAATCTCATTCCTAACCTTTCTGAATTTTATTATATTGAAGTTGGTAGGTATGCAAAGGGTATTAAACTAAATATTGCATTGATTAAAATATATTTTATTAAATAATTTGCAAAAAATATTTTTGGCAGTAAAAACGCATGCAATATTATTCTGCATTACGTTTTAGACATGAATTTTAGCACAAATATTAAAAATGAAATCTTAAATTCTGCATTTCCTTTTTTTTACTATTTTATTTCATGATGGAATCTAATATAAAAAAAGTATTAATAATAAACTAAATTTTAAACTTATTGTAACAAATTATAAATCTAAAGGTTTCATCTTGTTATAGTTGTTTAAAAGAATTTAAGAATTAAAATTGAAAAATTTTCGAATAATTTTAGTCCTTTAAATAACAAGTTCGCGCGAATAGTGAACCAGCCTTTTGCCGAGTCAATCTGCGAGAATTACACTTTAATACGCATTCTAAGTAGCATTAAATTTAGTCAAAACAGAAATCTCTGCATTTTAATGGCAACTTACATAAAAGAGTTAATTAAGCATTTTCCGTGGCTTTATACTTAATATTACAAAGCTCTCTTGAAGCAGCGCCAGCATAGTTTTGTTAGACTCTTCTGTAGCAATACATTATCGTAAATGAGAGTGAATTTCTGTTTATATTTTAAAGAAGCGGACATTCTAATTATGCTTTAGAAACAACAGTTATTCTTATATATTCTAGATTAAATATATAAATTATTATAATAAATTATTTTTAGATTATTTTTTTAAAATTTTTATTTTAATTCTTAGGGTATATAAATGAAATATTTAGTAAGAATAAAATCGTTCACTCAATTAAAAACAGTTTTATGCATTCCAATTTATGCAATTAAATCAATGCTATTTAAAATAATTAGCGTGTAATGAAAATATATTGTAGGAAGAATATATGACAAGGTTTATTCTTTATACAACGTTGTCAAGGTTTAATTTTTTATAAAACAGAAGAAATATTTCAGATCATATAAATTTTCCATTGTGTAGATAAAAATAAAATATTTTTCTAAAATTTATGAAGTGTTTTTCAAAAAATACGTATTTCTAAAAGTTTGTAATTAGAAAATAAGTAGGGAAATCTTTTAATTATTATAGTAAGAAAATATAATATTCATTTAAATAATCTTTTAATTATTATAGTAAGAAAATATATAGTTTTTATATTTTATTACCATATTTTCTTTGATATTTTTGTTATTTCTACCGCAAAACTTTATTTTACTTTCGGTTTTAATCGACCTTCAATTTCACAATTTTCTATGAAAAAAAAAATCCAAATTTTCTATGCTGAAACACAGAAAATGTAATTTATTTATTCATTTGCTGTAACGTTTTTTGAAGTAAATTAAATTTCTATTTTTTATTTAATCTATTGTAATAAGTATAATTAATCGTTTATTTCATCAGTCTATAAAGAATAATATATGCTTAAGAAATTTTATAATATAATTTTGAAAATTTACTTTTTGTTTTAAATAAGGGAAAAATAGGTAAATAAATAAATTTTGCATTTGTTCTCGATGATATCAATGAAATAATCTGATCAAAGTTTATGTAAGATTTGTACGTTTATTATATAATTCAAATATATCATCAAATATATTCTATTCAAATGCTGTTTCATGTTCAAGTGGTAAATTAAATAGTACGAAGCGACACTATGACAAAATGATCTAGCAAACTGACACAATCGAACTGATCATGACATGTTCGTTGTAGATATTATTGATTGAAATAATGGACAACAGATGATTTCTAGTAATGATGGTTAAATTTTGAATAATATTTCGTGGATTAGTTCGCATGCTTAGTAACATGAATCTCAAAATTAATTGGAACATTTACTGCGATTATATTCAATTAGTTGAGAAATAATTTATCTTAACGTCTTAATATGTATAAGTATGGTACGAGTAGTTTTTATATGCAGTTAAGCGAAGGAAATATTGAATTATTTTCGTAATTTTAAATTAATTAAAATCTAATGATAATTTTATGTATTTTAACTATTTAATTTTCTGTGTGAAAGAAATAAAGTAGCGATATAGATTAAGATATTAACGCCCATGCATTGATGAAACTTTTAATTTATATTTTGTTAGTTCAGTAAAAATAATTCATTTATTTCAGAATTTCATTCATTCATTCATTATTCATATATGACTTTTTTGAAAATATATCCTTTGTAAACTTGATATTTATTAGCTCACAAAAATATGAAGAAATACAAATTAAAGAGATGCAATACAAAAAAAAAAAATTAAAAATACATAAAAGTAAGAAATCCTTCGAATTAGATCATTATAACATGCCATTAATACTTGTCACTTAGAATTAACATTCATATCCAGCTACTATAGAAGCTGAACACAGTTCATAATATTGCTATTACAAATGAGAAGAAAAATGATAGACATCATAAACATCTGTTTATGGACGTTTCATCAAGCCGCAGAATAAACATACGTTCAATATACACTGAAGTGACAAAAGTCATGGGATAGCAATATGCAAATTTTCAGATGGCAGTAGCATCGCGTAGAACAGGTATAAATGCGCAGTGCTTTCATTTCTGTTCAAGTTATTCATGTGAAGAGGTTTTGACGTGATGATGACCGCACGACGGGAATTAACAGACTTTGAACGCGGAATGTTAGTTGGAGCTAGACGTATGGGTCATGCCATTTCGGAAATCGTTAGGGAATTCAACATTCCCAGATCCACTGTGTCAAGAGTGTGCCGAGAGTATGAAATTTCAGGCATAACATCCCACCATGGACAGCGCAGTGGTCGACCGCCTACACTTAACGACCGAGACCGGCGACGTCTGCAAAGAGTCGTAAATTCTAACAGACAAACAACACTGCGTCAAATAACCGCAGAAATCAATGTGGGACGTACAAGGGACTTGTCTGTTAGAACTGTGCGGAGAAATTTGGCTTTCTTGGGCTATTCCAGCAGAAGACCGACTCGAGTGCCTTTACTGACAGAACGACATCGCTTACAGCGACTCGTGGGCACGTGAACATATCGGTTGGTCCCTAGATGAATGGAAAACCGTGGCCTGGTCCGATGAGTCACGATTTCAGTTGGTAAGAGCTGATGGTAGGGTTCGAGTGTTCACGAAGCCATGGACCCAAACTGTCAGCAAGGCACTGTTCAAGCTGGTGGTGGCTCCGTAATGGTGTGGGCTGTTTTTCATGTCATGGACTTGGTCCTCTGGTGCGACTGGACCGAACATTGACTGGAAATGCTTATGTTCAGCTACTTGGAGATTACTTGCAGCCATTCATGGACTTCATGTACCCAAACAACGATGGGATTTTTATGGATGACAATGCGCCATGTCACCGGGCCACAACTGTTCGCGATTGGTTTGAAGAACATTCTGGACAATTCCAACGAATGATCTGGCCACCTAGATCGCCCGACATGAATCCCATCGAGCATTTATGGGACATCATCGAGAGGTCTGTTCGTGCCCAAAATCCTGCACCATCAACGCTTTCACAATTATGGACGTCTATCGTGACAGCATGGCTCAATATTCCTGCAGAAGACTTCCAACGACTTGTTGAGTCCACGCCACGTCGAGTTGCTGCACTTCGCCGGGCGATAGGAGGGCCGACACGATATTAAGAGGTATCCCATGACTTTTGTCACTTCAGTGTATATATATCTGCTGCAAATGCTCGGCAGGATTATCACGACTCCTTCCTTATCTATATTTCACCATTGCATTCTGGGTAGTTTATTGTTGAAAGAATTCCAACTTTCTTAAAAGTATTGCAGGCTTTGATTAACGACAATATTTTATAGTTTTTTACTAAGGAATTTCTTAGTTTTTCTAGCAAACAGGGTTTGAGTTGAGATATATTATTGTCTCAGTCTTGGACAAAACATTAGCCATCTCATTAGTGTCGATCTAGATATGATAAAATTTGTTGAGAATTATGGCATATATCTGAAAGTCTAAGAAGTGTTGGGTTTTAATTTATTTCAATTGTGACTGTTTCTTCCAAAAAAATGTTTTTTTTTGTAGTAACTGGAATAGCTATTTTAGAATAAACCGGTATAATGATCTATTTTTTTTATTAAGAAATATTTAACTACAAAATTGTATGTACAGATCTATATATTACACCCAATAGATTTAAAAGTATATGCAGTGGTAATTTATACATAAAAAAATTGCAATATACTTAACTCCAGTAGGGCACAAATCTAAAATCTATCTTTAATAATCTAGTTCATTTCTAATTTTGGCTGTATTTGATACAATATGTATTTCTTAGTAGAGTTGCTTTCAAGATCATATATATATATATATATATATATATATATTATATTATATTATATATTATTCTTTCATTTTACTAACATGTAGATTTTGCTTGATTCCAGAGGATTGAATTATTTCTTAGAATCTCTCAAATGTATATTTATAGGAGATTAATATGTATTTTCATATAATCTGATTAGTAATTACTAAATTAATTTTCTGAAGGCTAGGTTTTCATTTTAATGACGATTTATTAAGTTTGCTTAAATATTATAATGTTAAATATTTAAAAATAGAAAGCAACTCATTTGGAAAAAAAATTTCATTTCAATAAATTAATTTCAATATAATTTTATTAAATTTTTGGTGATTTTATTGTTTTGATTATTAATTAATTTGTTTACATTTATTTGCAATTAGATAATGAAATTAACATTTAGTGAATTAATTTTCATTCAATGAAAATTGGTTTTTATACTGATGTAAGTAAGCCCAACTTATTTAAATTATTTTAGGAATCAAGGTTTTATTTTATTGTGAATAAAGAAGTCTGTGATAAAAAAATTCTAAAAAAAATATTAAACAATAATGAATTAAATATAAATTTAATTTTATATTACCAGTTATGTAATTAACTAATAACAAATATTTATGAAATGGATTGAATTATTTGAGCCATAAAATCTTTAAGTTGGCAATACTGCAGAAGAACAAGTACGACTCAATAAACAGTTTTACATTCAAACTTGTATAATCCAGAATTATATATATATTTTTTATTTAAAGTTTGTGAATAACATATTTAGTTCCCTATTTTCAAAATAAATTCCTTTACACTATTTTATTTTTTCGTTAATCTAATAGGAAGTATTTATTGATTTTTATTAAACCGATTTAACTATCGAAAAATGCAGTTTCTTTTGTAGCACTGGTAGACTTCAAGGTTAGTAAACAATTTTCAGCAGTTGTTGTGTTCATTAAAATTGCTACAACGTAAAAAAATATATATTCATTATACTCATTTAATATTGTGAAAGGAAATAATTACATTTACAGGTAATTATGAGGTACATACAGGAATCAGTGTCTAGAGAAGCTGCCTCTGGCAGCAATAACTGCTCTAATTTGGTTGACCATAAAGGCGAGCAGATTTTAGACGTCAGATAGGATGCAGGGTTCCATGAAGCTTCAACTCTATATCGGTGTTCCTCAGTCGTTCTAGCTGACGAGTTCTGGCGCCAGTCTGTTGTGGATCGACTAGACGTTTATAATTGGTGAAAGACCTGTAGAACATGTTGGTCCAAGAAGCAGCCGAAAACAATATGCATTGAGGAAAATCAGAACAGAACGGACAACATGATTCTTTTATTTCCCTCTTGAATGGTAAAGTGTCGAAATCCTCAACAACAAAAGCGCAGTCGTGGACCGTAGCACTTTAAAAATGTAATGAATGTTCAAATTACCGACTTGAACCATTATCGGCTGCCAAATTACTGACTATGCTATTTCTTTAAGATGATGATGAACGCAAGTTAGCAATGATTGTTCTCCTCGGTGTTCCCACACACGAAGAAGGCCACCATGGTGCTATACAAAGCTTCATCTAAAAGCCATTTCACACGACATTACTTCTTCCATATCCGTCGTTGAATGTTTCACTGCATAGGTGCTCCTTTCTGTTCTGCAGCGTCATGAAAAGTCCCAGCAATGATTACCGTGCTGACAGTCCTTGGTGCAGTAGACATCGTCGTAATGTCCTTGTGACATTTGTCACAACTGATACAACTTTCTGATGCAGGATACGTGATGGGGCATGATCCGGAAAGACTGTGTGTTGCAGTTTGGAAAAGTCTGGTTATGTTTTCTTGTGAGAGAGCGATCGACTTCGTATCACAATGATTTGATGCAGGGCAAAAAAATAATTTTTCAGATTTAGCTGTATTTCATCCACCAGGATTTCATTATTCATCCTGTATTTTAAGTCATTATGCTAGATGCAGATGCATTATACCAGACTGCAAAGAATCGTTTTTCTTAGCGCCACAATTATTAGGCAACGAATTTGAATGGCGCTTTAATCTCCGGGGGTTGCGGAGATCCCGCATGTAATTCTATATGACCCACCTGGAATCATCGATTCCATATTTTAATGGGAATCATGGGATCTCGACTGACGAGGGTAGCAATATCTCGGAACTATAAGCCGCAGTGAGGTAGCCACGGTTGTATCATATACTCATGTCCATAAATTAAGGATAATGAAGTTCAGGTAAAGAAAGAGACAAAAGCAAAACAAATTTGACTTATTTGTAAATTCTATGTATTAAACAAAAGGTAAAGAGCAAAAAAGATGCTATATGTTTGACATAATTAATAAAAATTGCGATTTTTACTCCCTGGAGCAAATTTCAAAAAAGAACCTATTTACAAAAAACAGTATAACATAGTTAGTATGATGGTTAATATGGAGTATGTCTCCCGGACGATGCAATACAGGCCTTACAACGCCTAGGCATGCTGGGTATCAAATTATCAATCTGATCTTGGGGAATATTACACCACTCATCAAGCAATGCCCTCCGAAGTTCCGGTTGACAGGTGGGAGGAGGTTGACGGGCTGCAATTCGTCGGCCAAGCACATCCCACACATGCTCTATTGGATTCAAGTCCGGTGAGTATGCTGGCCAATCCATATGGGTGATATCCTCCAATTGAAGGCATTCGTCTATAATGTTTGCACGGTGAGGACGGGCGTTGTCATCCATAAACAGAAATTCAGCACCCATGGCGCCGCGAAACAAACGTACATGTTGTTCCAGAATGACATCCCGATAGATGTGGCCTGTCATCGTTACACTCTGAACATGCCGGTCAGTTCCGGAACCAAGAATAATTCCTCCCCAAACGAGCCCTCCTGCACCACCGTAACGGTGTCGTTCAATTGTGTTCTCTTGGTGGTAACGGGTACCTGGCGCTCTCCATATGAAAGTCCGGCGAGAATCAGACTGCAAAATAAACCTGGACTCGCCGAAAAACATCACACCAGACCACTGTTGCGGTGTCCACAATGCATGCTCTCTACTCCAGGTTAATCGCAGGTGACAGTGAGTTGCGGTAAGTGGAACACATCTGACAGGCCTACGAGCATATAGACCAATGTGCCCTAAGCGTCTGTACACGGTCTGCCTTGAAACTGTCGTACCGGTAGCTGAAGAGAGCTGACGAGACAGGTCTGATGCTGTGCTCCGTCTGTTTCTTTTGGCAGTAACTGCTAAATACCGGTCCTCATTCGGCGTTGTAACTCGGGGGCGACATGTGCTGTAACATCTACTCACATTACCATCATCTTGCAATCGTTGCCAAAGCCTGGAGATGACACTCTGGGCGATTCCAAGTTCCTCGGATACTTCCAGCTGGGTACGTCCACATTCCAGTCGTCCGATAATTCTACCACGTAAAAAATCATCCAAATGCTTCCTTTGTGCCATAACTATGCGGTTATTGCACTGAAAGGCTTTTAAAGCGCTTGTGAACAATTTTACTTCTTTGCCACCATTCCTTATATACCTCTCTCTTACACTCTCGTCATTGTGACGTACTATCCGCGCCATCTGGTGGTTTCCTGTAATTTGCATATTCTTCTTCAAGATGTGTGTGATAATTCTACAGGTGAAATTTTTTTTTTAGAGTTCAATTTCTGTGTGATTCTGAATTATCCTTAATTTATGGACATGAGTGTATTTTGACACGTGGTAGTTCCTTCTTCTTATGCGAAGCTTAATAGGACCTTTACAAAAGCTACGATTTCCATAAGAAATACCTCATTTACTATCTTCCCTTTTATACAAACTATAGGTGGTGTTATTACTATTTTTTGCTTTGAAATGCTACTCATTTGTAAAACATCAGCATGTTCTACCATACATTTTAATTTCGCGTTCATTGCGTGCCAGTAGTTAGTTTAATAATCAGCAGTGCAGATTGGAAAGGATTGAAAGAAAGACTAAATATTTCCATCTAGACAAAAATAATTAAAATTCTAATAACATTAGCAATACTTTTTATTAAATAAAAAAAATTAAAGTTTTTAAACAGAAATTCGTTTCTATTTAATAATTGATTTCTACAAATGCTTTGATTTTATGAATAAATTACTGAAATATTTTTTTCAAAAATATTTATCATATACATTTCCTGAAAATTCTTGAAATTTTAAAAAGACCAACATGTATGTATTAATAAGTACTTTCGCTTAAGTGTAGTTTTTTTACTTGAGATTTATAACTCGATGGAATATCTTATTTATATGGGATTAGTATTATACCAAAAGAAAAAAATTTAAATAAATAATTAAAATAATGAGTTGGAAATAGTTGCCTTAGATTTACACACTAAAATATTTTATAATTTATTTACTTACTTTTAATGTTTTTTTTAAATTTGGAATTAAAGTTAAAAACTAAATCTGTGTATATTTATTTGTGACTGTATGTATCTGAGTATCTATACGTAGTTAATTGAATAATTAATTAATTAACTAAATTGAAAATTAATAGTACAATAGTGAGCCTTGTTTCTTATAAGAAAAGTAAAGATTTTTATATAAGAATTTTATTCCGATGAGTTTTAGGTCATAATTTTTGTATCTAAAAATTTTTATAATCAAACAGTGATTTTATTAATATTGAAATGTTTTAGAAAACTAAAAATGTTCGCATAGTCATATTTTATATAGTTACTACAAATGTGTCTTTTTTTATGCATTTTTATTTTTTTATGATCAAATATGAGAATTAATAGTGGCTTTAATATTTAGAGCATATTATTTTCAAAAAATTAGTATTGAAACGTTAATTAGTTTAATTTCATTGCGACATTGTGATTTTAGACTAAGATATTTTTACGAAACTACAAATACAGCTGAAATGTATCACGTACATTTTTTGAAAATCATTTAGCAAACTGTAAAATATCAAAATTAATTCAAAATTCATTACTTTGAATTAAACCATTTTAAAACTAAATTATCTAAAGTATAAGCAATTAGCTATATCCTAAACTGTAATTATTTTTCTGACAATAACTAAATTAAAACAAATTTTTTTAACATCTTGACAAGAACTTTTTATATTCATTCTTTTTATATTCTACAATGAAGCCACTTTTTTTTACTTCGATGACCGTGGAAAATTAGCAGATGTTCAAACTTTTATCGCTATTAGCAGTTTTTAACAATGTTTAAAATACCTTCATGCTGAATGAATGTTCTTGAGGTTACAGTGATTGAGAGTACTTCTGCGTTGTTAATGTTACGCTGATTAGGAATTAAGTGTCACGATAACTTAGAATTTAGACTCACTGTCACGTTAGCAATTTAAATGATTCAAAGAAAACACAATATAATAGAGTATTTAATGAAAGCATATTTGAAGTTTCTTCTAGCATATAAATAACTTGAATTATGCATAAAATATTAATTTTTTTGTGTAAAACAAGACTTGAATGCCAGAAAGTCTTTGCCATAATCGGATGACTTTTGATAAATTGTAATACTTTTTTTACTTTTTCTTTCTGTTCTTTTAATCCCTTTTTAAATATAGCGTTTAAAATTATAATAATTTAACTTTAAAAAATTAGAATTTCCATTTGATATATCTTGTTTTATTTTTTAATATTTTAACTCGATACAGTTACCATATTGTAATTTTGACTTAAATATTTTTAAATAGAACTGAAAGAAATATTATTATTACATATAATTATTAGTTTTTAAAAAATATTTTTTTAAAGTATGTGATAGTATATTTAAAATATCAAAACTTCGTGATTTCTTGATACCTTAAGGGAGAATGCAAATCTTAAAAATTTTAGTTTAATTTTCAATAAAGTATTTTCATGTTATTAAATTTTGTATTACATAAATGAAAATTTTTGTCACTTTAATTTTACTTAAGATACGAATAAATATGATTGCCTTTTTCAAAAAATCAAATATACTATCAAAAGATAATTCTCTGAGAAATATTATATTGTCAATATTTATAGTATTAAATTATATCACCTCCCTGTTCAAAAGAATAATCAGCTTAATCATTAATAGAGTCTGAATTTTAACGCTGATTCAATACTCTATAATATAAATTTAGTAATTCAACATTCCTCAAAGCATTTGTGCTCTATCATGAAATATTCATGCCATAGCTATTCGAAATTTATAAGGCGTCATAAGGAATTTAAAACATATTTTATCTGAAATACTCCTTGATAAAAGCCTCTTTATTTACAATGATTTATTCAGTTATATTAATTCAAATAGTTTCAAAGTAAATTAGCATATTTTTTGAATGAGTTTGTATTAATTTAAAATGCACTGCAAAAGTAGCAATAGTATGGAACAAAAGTAATTTTGTAGCAATTTAAATGTTCGTATGAATTATTTCCTGAATAAAGCTACCGAGCTTAAACATTTAAAATTGCTAATTACATATTAATTTAGAAGAGAACATCAGTTTTAGTTTTATTTTCAGAAGTGTCCTTTAAGTATATAAAGTTTTAAAATATAAGAGGATAGTATTAAAGTACGTATTTGTGTTGTTAGGAACCTAATTAAATTCTACGTGGTTATTTTAATTCCTAAAATAAATTTTTCTGGTTAGAATTTGTTGTGTAACAGTATCTTCGTTACACTAATTAACGTTTATAGGATTATAGTCAATACAAGTCAATTTCAAGTTTTATACTTCTTCAAAGTATATTTTATATGTAAATAACGTATTCGTCATTTTTATAAAAGTAACTTTGAATGACTTAATCTGAAATTTAGTTTAATTAAAAGTTACTTAACTTCTTTAATTTCTATGTGGAGAGGAGAAGAATTTAAAGATTTAATTAAGTTTAAAGTAAATATTAAGAGCAATAAATTCAAAAATTAGTCAAATTAGTCAAAGGAATTAGTTATATTCTTTTCACCTATCTGTTAAAAGAGAAATCACATTACATATTTTTTAATAAAAATAGTAATTAATGTGTTATCATTGATTTTGATTTCATTTCAAAATGAAAAAATATTGGAATCACGGTTCTTGCAGAATTTTCATATAAATTAAAAATTTCTTTTTATTTTTTAAATTTTTAATCTACTTTTTTACTTTTTATTTTATATTTATTAATTATTATTTTTTTTCTTTTTAATTTCTTTTAAATATAGCTTTAAAATTATTTTAAAAGAAAATTTAATACTTTAGATAAAATTTGAATTTGAATTTTTTAATTCTTTGAATTTTGAATTTTTATAATAAATTTGCAAGTTATTGAAGGTATTATAATAACAAATTTAGTTAGACGACTAAATATATTTTAATAAGATTATGAAATTAAATATAATATAAAATAATCCATTTGGGAATTAAATATGTTTTACCTACGATAATAATAATTATATGGACACTGCTTATTAAATTAATGTTCATCAAAAAAGCTGAGGTGGGTATTATGTAACATAGTTAATGTATTGTTTACTTCGAAATACTAGAAATAATTGCATAAGTTTAACTATTTTTAAGTCAAATTAATGTTTTTATAAATCATAACTAGTTGCCCTAGAGAGCAAAATGATTTCACACTAGATAATTAACTAATTAGATCTTGCAACATGACTTAAATTAAAGCTCCATGAATTTAGTGATATTTAAATTAATTTGAAGTAAACCGATTATGCTTCAAATATTTAATATAAATTAAAAATGCATTTCTTGGAATTAAGAAAATATCACATTTATACCCAAATATCTCAAAATATTTATAGAATAAATTGAATAATTAACATTTATTTTATAAGAGTATTTCAAGACATATAATTTAATAAATAACATTAATTTCATAAAGCATGACTTTAATAAATAATCCTTATAAATTATAATAATTATAATGTAAGATATTATTATATATTATTATTAATATATTATTATAACTAGATTATAATTATTATAAATCATAATAATTATAATGTAATTATTATAATTTATTTTACTATAAGAATGATATTTTTATATCTGTAAAAGAGGTTTGCATGTTTTTGTGGCATACTTTATTTATTTATTTGTAAAGTAAAAATTATAGAAGGGAAGTTTTTTTAGGTTTTGTGCTTCCATGTAGAAGTGCTCGTCTTATTTGAAAAGATGTTAAATGTTATAAATTTTCTCATGCATCAAAAGTGAATGTAAATTTTAAAGCATGTTTTGAAAGTTTTGTGAATTGAGAGTGTAAGTCATAAATCATTATAGGGAGTCTTTTATATAGTCAAGTTGAAGAAACCAATATAATAAAAGTATGAAATTTTTTACGGATGTAAACTATATCAACAAAATGTAGACTGAAGACCAAACTAAACAACCATGATTAGATAAAATCAAAGCAATATAGAGCACAAAATAGTAAGCTATGTATTATTTGAATCATAAGGTTCTTTTGTGCAATAAATTGTAATAAGTGTTATTTTAAAACGCTAACATTATTAAAAATAAAAATAAAAATTATCTGGGAACATATATAAAAACTGAGAAAACTGAACATCATAATTTATGTGATATTATCAAATTATTAAAAATTGATGACATGATTGATTTAAATTTTTTAAGTATTTTCAAATTTCAAAACATTATTTTTGATGACGAAAAATAATCAAGTTGTTTTTATGTTTAACAAATTCTTTGTCTCATTGTATTACTAAAAAGATTTAGTTATTACTTTTGACAAAAAGTCAATTTGTTGAAACATAATCTTTTTATTTCCACTCTTGAATACAGATTTTGTGAGGAACGACAAAATTCTCGATCCATATGTCAGCATCTGGCCTGTCTTTTGTTTTTGTGAAAACAATCTTAAATTTCTTAATTGGAAAAACACAGACGCAGCTTTCGCCTTCTGCGAAGTTTTTCATTTTTCATCCCATGGATCAATACGTACTCTAAGACGTCTTATAAATATCGGCAGAGTTGTCTTTCTTTTTCGCTAGCCATCATATTTTAATTTACACAACAAATACATGCATGACTTTTATTTTCGTTCTCTCCTGAGTAGCCTTTTAAACCAATACCCAATACTGATATCGTTACTCGTGTTCTTATGTTCTTAAAAAATTGACTTTTACCCCCCTCCCCACTCTTTTCTTTTGCTGTTCTTTGTTAAGCTTTTAATCAACCAATTCGAGCATGCGCTACGTATCGCGGAAAATTTTGAAATCATCCACTTCTTCGAGCGTAAGAAATGATGATGATGTTGCAGCAGTTACTATCGATCATCAACATTGTCTAGTACATTTCTGAGAGTGATACAATTAAAAATGGCGTTATTATTATGAAAGAAATAGGAATTGTTAGTTAAAAATGCTTTTTTGAAGGAGCTATGTTTTTTTGTATGCCATAGAAAAATAATGGTATACCATTTTCCAATGGATCACAAAGATTTCTCTTTTGTAAAAAAAATGATAATAAAGGACACAACATTTTGCTTTATATTAAACAAAATTCAATTTTAATGTTAATCGAAATATTGTTTTACTATTTAGAATGATTCTGAACAAGCTGGGATAACAACTGAGTATTGTTAAGAAAGAAATAGAAAAAAAGGAATTTTTCTTAGCCTGTATTTTGTAAATTAAGATTTTTTTACTTGAAAGTCCCAATTGAGCAGAGTGCTTTAAAGTGATGTAAATCTAATTTTGGAAAGAATTAGAAATATTATTTTAGACAAGCGTAGCTATATTCTTTTCAAGTTTATAATAAAGCAATCAATGGTGTAAAATATCCTCGAAATTTTCCATAGTTTTTGCCAAACTTTTTCAGTTGATAAAAATTAAAACGAGCTAAAAGCTTTAAATATTTCGGTGTACAAATAAATAGGTTTTTAATTAAAAATTTACGAATGGCTCATACATCGTATTCAACAACTGTTATGTGCTGCATTAAGGTTTAAACCAAAAACGTAAAATAAGTAAACCAAAATTAAATATTGAATGAATTAAATACTTCAATTTGTGCATCTTTCTAAAATAGTGTCATTCTTTTTTTTACCTAAAATATCATAACCTTAACCATATTAATTTTGCTGACTGCTTTACATATTATAAAAAAATGAGAAGTTTCCATAATTTCTCAAAACCATATTTACTTTAATTATTAAAAAAATATATAAATAAAAATACTTTTTTAATTGTTAGTAGGAGAATTAATTATTTAAAAAGTTAACAAAGTTAAAGTTTTATAGTTAACTTAAAAAATAATATATGGCAGGAAATTGTATAAAAAATTTAATTTCCTTAATTTTAGTAAAAAAATTTTAAAACCAAATTTCTTAATTTTCAATTTATTCTACATTTTTCTTAATCTATATAAGGATAGACAGTATTTAAACAGATTGCTCTCCCAACACTTAACCTAGTGGTAAAGTGCCAATATTAGTGTGAGATAGTATTCGTTGGTCGTCTTTTGCAGTCGTTGGTTTTAATAAGGACAGTCTTAATTGAGATTTTAACATCGTGTGTGTTTTGCATCGACAGTCAGACTGACAGATGAGGGCCTTTGGGGATATCTCCAATATGACAAACAATTGCGAGGCAGTTATCCCAAGAAGTCCCGGAAGGAATTGTACTTACTGTACTTCCTTCGTTGATAGGCTGTTCCAGGCACACATCAGCGGGTAACATGAAGCTACTGAAGTACAGCAACAAATAAAATATTTCATTGGAATTTTTAAAATTGTTTTTCAGCTAGATTTAAATTAAATCGCTACAATTCAATTACGCTTCAAATAAATTTATAAAATGATTAATTTGAAATTTATATATTATTAAAAAAAAAGGCAAAAGGTCAAAGATAAATTTACCAAGTACACACTAATTAAAAACGTTTTAACCCTATTTTAGGGTATTTTATCAAATTAATTCTACTCAGAAGTTAAGTTGACTTCAGGCCTGAATTTCAAAACTCTTAAAGGTTCAGTAACAGACTTAATCGAGTTCCTTTTTTAAATTTAAGTCCCTTGCCACCAAGAAAAGTACGTATCTCAAGAGATAACTCCAACTGCGAGGCCTTTTCCGGAATTTTAAATTGTCATCTATTTACCGTGATTCTTTCAGACGGAAAACTGTGCCTACTTTCACTGCTAAAGTTTTCGGTGAAACTCTTTGGGTCAAACATTCTGTAGTAACGCCATTAGTATTGATTCTGATCTTTCTAAAAAAAGCGAAGACTGTAAGAAAGAAAGAAAAAAAAACGACAATGAAAGAAACACAAATTTCGAAGCTCGGGCTTTTAGCAAGATGCTGAAATTCAATTTCACTTTGACGTTCTGCCCTTGATAAAAGCATGTCCAGGTCAGTAGTTTTCTTGCTTTTAGATTCTTGGACAATACTGGCTGGCAAAATCTCGTACAAAAAGCTTTTCAAAGATTTATTCTTCTCTTGCCTTTTTTTTATGTTTCTTTGATTACTTCAAGATATATTTCCCACTTTTTCTTTTAAATTTGTGGTTTGAGATTATTCAACATGTGCTGAAAAGAATACACGCGTTGACAGATTCATTTAGAATATAAAATGTTTAATGAATTGAAACATTTTCACTTAAAATAAAGAGGCTTAGCTTCAACTTTAATTATGAATTTCTCATTAGTGAATTGAATAATTCTATATGCATATTTTAATCCTATTATGCCTTATTAAAACGAGAAACTGATATGAAGATTATCTTCAAAATATTTTAAAAATATTTCTATTATTAAATTAGAAACGTTTAGCAGTTGCTTAAAGGTCAAATTATCAATTGGAGCTGAATTGTGGAATTTCGAAGGAGATGTCCATAGTGGTATTCATACTCTGCGGCATGGATCCATGAATGAATTCCTACTATAGAGTATTAATTTAGACCTAATCTTATCTTAACTAATGTCATTTAAAAAGACAGATTAATATGCATTTATATTCATGTTTCGCCAACTTCTCCTTTTAAATTTTCTCATATGAAACACACAATGGACATTTAGACTTAAATAGATTTTTAGAAAAGCTTTTTTAACCTTCTTCTCTGGTGGAGAAAATAGCCTCCCTCAATGTATCCTGACTAATTCTATTTCTGTTATGAATGAAGGGTACAAGTGGCTAATATATATATGATTTTTTTATACATATAAATGTTGCAGGGTACTTAAAAATACTTAAAAGAAATAATGAAAAATCTAAAAGTACTTTTGAGATTATTAAGTAGGAATATGCTTCTAATTTATGCTTGTTTACTCATCTCCAAAATTTTCATAAGAAACTTTTGAAAAATACACTTAAGAAAATATTGAACTCTATCCATGAATGTATGTATTTTTTTCTCAAAAAATTGTTCTTTATATTGCCAAAAGTTTGAATGTTCAAAAATAAATTCTACTTTCTTACTCGATGAAGAATACTAAAGGCATACATAAGGAAATATTGTTATATGAAATAAAAAAAAAAATCCATGTTGTACACCTCTTTTTCCATTCAAATCCCAGAAATGTTTCCTTGGAAAAAATATATAAAATCCTCCCCTGACAGAAACGGTTATATCCAGCGAAATTCATTTGAAATATTTTCGATTTCCTAAACCTGTTCTGTGTAGCACACAAGATCCTTTTTCAGTATAAGAAATGCAGATCTTAAGTTTGCTGCACTCCAGAGGTATATTAGAAGTTTTTGACAATCTAAAACCGAAATTTTTCGTTTCAATGTAGTCTGGTGGTGTAGATATTAAGGACCATACGACGAAGTATGCAAGTAATATCTCAAAGGTATTGTAGTACTAAAATGTAGCGATCGGTTTCGATTCGTCTTGAAAAGTTGTACTCTGAAATATTATCTATTGAAAAAGGAACACTAAGGATATATATATGATAGATCTATTTATGTGTAGTACAAAGAGCGATCTGTGTTATAGTAAATAAGTTTTGGTTTATTCGATAGACAGATGTTCCATTAAATATTGATTTTAATTCAAAAACACGAACTGGATTGTCTGAATACATTTTATGTTGAAATATATTTAAAATAGAAGCATTTTACATCTTGAAGAAGCGAAACTTTGTGAGAAGTAATCTTGTGTAATATTTTAAAATAAAATGCCAGTTATTTTGAATAATATATGTTGTGGAAAATATTTATAGGAGATTTTACAATAAAACTAAAAGGAAATATGGTTATATTATTTGGTTAGAATATGTCTTAGAGTTTTTTTTCTAATAGCTTTTATTCTTTATTCATGGGAATGTTTATTAAACTTAGATTAATCATGCAATACTATATAGATAGTTTGGAAAAATAAATTTAGATAATTACCCTTAACTAAAGCTTCATCTTATTATTATTATATCTTAACTATTAATTATGCTAATTAACTTATTAGTAATTAATTAATTATACTAATTAACTTATTAGTAATTAATTAATTATACTAATTAACTTATTATTAAATTATATCTTAGTTATTATCTTAATTTAAAATAATACCATTTCTTAGCATAGTTTATAAAAATAAATACGCAGGTTTTCTTAGAGACTCAGAGAGAAACTTGTAAACTCAACATATTACACATATTTAATATTTTTATGATCTAAAATATTATTTACTTATTTTTTGTACATCGGTAGTACTCATATTACAATTATATGTGCCATGAACTATTCCTCAGAGGAAGTTGATTAGAGAACATCACTGTTTGGAAAGTTTTTCGGGAATAATTAGCCCACATTTCCTGCCCTATAAGAGAGAATTTGGAGAAATTTCACCAAAACCGGACTATTATTAATGTGAGACACGTAAGCGCATCTTTAAAATTGACACCAATTCTCCTTGTCTCTGAAAACAGTGACTGCAACACGTTTCTCATGAATTTGCGCCTCCCCCATCCAGTAGCCAAGTTGCGTACGTTACCAGTTGGGCCATGAGTCGGTCGGAAATTCATTTTAACCAAATAAAATGTATTCCAGGTTACAAATTTTATTGAGAATCGGAAATCAATAGCTTATACATCTGGGTTATAACCAAAACGCCTTATCATACACATAATAATATTAAATTTGATATAATTATACTCATGATAATTAAAATTTTGTTTAGTTTATAGATTAAAAAATGGCTAGCGCTCTGGCCTGTGGTACCACAAGCTTCAGGTTCAAATCCTGGCGGTGGCATGGATGTTTGTTAGTGGTTCAGAAACCACGTTAAACTGTAGTTACCGGTCTAATTAGCTTACAGTGTGCAAAAAATGACTATAGAGCGACAAACCAAAATATATATTAATAAAATAAAACATGATTATGCGCTTCATTCTGTGCATTAAATACATTTTTTGAGTAGACTTTTCAAGCCATGACTTGTTTCTCAAAGGAGATATTGAAAACTTTAAGTCATTCAGTCTTAATAGTTCAAAACAAAGGAATTTCATTGTAGACGCAAACACTCGATGTAATTTTTGAATGTTCAAATTTAATACCACTAATCAGAAAACATATTGTTTGTAATCAGAAAACATATTGTTTGAAATAAATCCCTTTTCTGTTGCCTTTTTAAACAATGCAAATTTTCATTTTGTTTTAAAATGCATGCAATTTTGAAAGAAAGAACATAGGATTTCATTTTGCAAATGAAATGAGATTCTTACTTATTTCAGTTATCTCATTTGTCTGGAATGTGGAATATATATAAAAGCCAGCAAAAAAATAAATAAATATAAAACTCTCTTTAGGTTGTCTACAATAATAACCATCCCACAAAGAACAATCATATTTCCTTCAACTATGAAATTTTACGATTGGCTAGTGGCAGTTTTCATAACAGAAAAAATAAATTTTTTGAGGATTTAAGCTTTTATGAAAAATTTAATATCTTACAAAGATATAATTCTTTTAAATATCTCTTACATAAAATATTTAATTTGTTTTATTAGCTAGATGTTATTAATTTTAGGTATTAAAGTAATAATAGCAAATAATTCTTATATTTAATATTTTGGCATAATTTTATAAGAATTAGTAATATCTGAACGTTTCATTTATAGCAATCTAATGAAAACTTTATTATTAAGGATTACAAATTTTTACTGCTAATTTTGAGAATATATATGAATAAGAAGTATTTCAATTCATATGTTTTGCAGTTATTACTACATGAGTATAAATGTAATTTATAAATAAAAATTTTAATGATAAATTAATATAATGATAATTCTAATTGATTTAATGTTTTTTTCAAATCGTATTTGTTTTTAATTGTTTATTTGAACATTTAAATTATTTACTAGACTTATCAGTAAATTGATGGAAACTATAATTTTGATTAAAAAAATTACTCCACGCTTATTTTTATATAGATATACCCCAATATTTTTCTCTAACATTTTGCAAGTTCTTGGACTATAATATACCTTTCTATATTTGATTTGTAAAAACTTTCTTATTTTATACGGAAGAGAAAAAAAAACGAAAATAATTATATTTTTAAAGGAAATATATATATATTGAACAAAGATTCACATTAAAATATTAGATGTGATTCTATAAAAATCATTCTATCATAGCTGTTGAAAATATGTATTAAAATTACATTTCCTTTTCTTATCTGTAGCCTATTGATTAAAGATTTCTTTTATTACATTTTCTGGTTTCTGAAGGATTCAAAAGAAACAATTCAATAATTTAGTTACTTTAAGAAGCAAGTTTGAATTCATTAACTTTCCTCCAAATTTTTTTTCCAATATTGATTGCACTTACGCAAAATACAAGCTTATTTAAATATAAATATTTAATATGTTTGTATTTACGCAAAAATAAAAATAATATGTTGAAAATAAGTTTGTATTTAGCTGTTGAAAATATGTATTATAAAAACATATTTTCAACAATAGCAAAAATACAAGCTATTTAAAAATATGTATTATTTACGCAAAAAATAAAAATAAAATTAAGTTTCATTTTTTATCTGAAAATATGTATTATAAAATTAGCCTATTGATTAAAGATTTCTTTTATTACATTTTCTGGTTTCTGAAGAATTCAAAAGAAACAATTCAATAATTTAGTTACTTTAAGAAGCAAGTTTGAATTCATTAACTTTCCTCCTTATTTAAATATAAATATTTTTTTTTTCCAATATTGATTGCACTTTTACGCAAAATACAAGCTTATTTAAATATAAATATTTAATATGTTTGTATTTACGCAAAAATAAAAATAATATGTTGAAAATAAAAATAATATAGCCTATTGATTAAAAAATTTCTTTTATTACATTTTCTGGTTTCTGAAGGATTCAAAAGAAACAATTCAATAATTTAGTTACTTTAAGAAGCAAGTTTGAATTCATTAACTTTCCTCCAAATTTTTTTCCAATATTGATTGCACTTACGCAAAATACAAGCTTATTTAAATATAAATATTTAATATGTTTGTATTTACGCAAAAATAAAAATAATATGTTGAAAATAAGTTTGTATTTACTCAAAATACAAACATATTTTCAACAATAGCTGTTGAAAATATGTATTATAAAATTACGTTTCATTTTCTTATCTGTAGCCAATTGATTAAAAAATTCTTTTATTACATTTTCTGGTTTCTGAAGGATTCAAAAGAAAAAATTCAATAATTTAGTTACTTTAAGAAGCAAGTTTGAATTCATTAACTTTCCTCCAAATTTTTTTCCAATATAGATTACACTTACGCAAAATACAATTAGGCAAAATGTATCAATAAGTTAGAATTGATTAAAAAAATATTGATTTTTATTTGTTTAATAAAGTTTCCAAGAAATTATTTAATCATATGTTATAATAACATATAAAAGTTTAAATTTTGGTCTGCCGTCAATCAGTTAGTTAAATAAAATTTTGACTTTATGTATTTGATAATGACGAAATATTGGATTGGCTATCAGTTAGAAATTGATTTCATATTTAAAAGTCCTTCTCAAATAATAAATAATAAAATTGTTTGTATTGGTGGTTTACAATCAACTGAAATATAAAAATGCATAATCAATTTGTTACCGCTAAATCATCATGAATTCTTTTGCTGATGTAGTCATTAAACATCTTAAAATAGATAATAATATAAACTATATATATAATATAAACTAAATATAAATATATAACTGTTTAATGGCATGATAAGCAAATCTTATTGAATTTAATGCATTTATTTAAAAAGTCACATTTCCTCCCGAAAATTATAAAATGTTTAATTAATTTGTCTAATTAAATTAAATTCGGGATAAGAAAATTTATTCGTTTATATACGTAGTGCTTTTAAGAAAATCAAAAATGAGAATTAAATTATTGAAATCTACATTCTGATGTACGTTACACTGAAAAAGCATTTTATTTTAAAATATAAAACAAAATAAAATAAACAGACCAAGTTTTGCTTTTCAGTTAAACTTTTCTCTAGAGACTTGATTTTCCACCTAGATTTCCAAGACTTCCTTAACATCATTTGGGCACTCTCTTTGATGGATGACATTTTCAAAGGCTATTTAGGCTATTTTTTCAAATCCGTTCTAAAGTTTATAATTTAAATTTGGTATTTTGCTCTCAAGGTATTTAACAACAATTTATTGGTATATAATGTTTAGTGTGACATTTTTATACGTTTTTTAATATCTTGCTATGATGCCAGTACGACAATAAACTAAATAAAAATTAGAAATCTAATCATGAAGTTATTCATAAAATTTAAAGAAATGGAAATAAATAGTGCTGAACAAATATAATTTTAACCATGTTATATAATTTTAATATAATTTTATCCATTTCATTTTTATTGTAGTAATCTACGTGAATAGTTGAACTTTGATTAAATTACTGGTTCACACGAAAAATAATAATAATTTCCTCTTAAAATTTATTAGAGTTATTTTGGTTATTGTTCCAAAATTTTTTAACTATCTGTGCTAACTATCAAGTGTTAGTAAATATTTAAACAAAACCATATTAAATGTTTTCAAAAGACCAATAGAAATATTTCTTTACATTGGTCTTGTAAAGCTTACTGTAATATTTTATATGCATGTCAATATATGCTCAAATAAACATATTGACTAAGAGCTTCTAGTAACAAATATTTTCTATTTTGTATGACTTTGTATTTGGAGGATTTAAGATATTTGCGAATGAATTAAAGAATTTTAATGTTAAAGTAAATTCTTGTACATTTTTTTTGCTTATTATGTTTTAAATGGGAATATGAACTATAGCAATAGAATTCATTTAAAAAAAAACAAAATTTCAGTAAGTACTTATAAAATCAGCTATAAATTTTTATCATTTAATATGTAAAATATTGCTATGATTTATTTAAACATGCTTTCAATTTTAATGAATTAATTATTAATAACTACAAATTACTCTACAACAAATCTTTCAACATATATACAATATATGTGTCTTCTCTATATCATGCATCTATTCTATTAAAATAATTTTTGGTTATACAGCCCCTTTTCCTTTATAATCGAATATTGTCTGTTTTATCCTTTCTTATATATTAATTAATGATTATTATTGTGCTCTTTATTGTTACCAGCCCACTTTAATTATAAGATAAAGTTGATAGTAAACATGTAAAATCTTATTTCCTCACCCCTTAAACACAAATTACAATTTATTAAATGTAGTTTGTATTTTCATAATTTCTCTGATTCATATTCTATTTTATCAGATTAAATTAATGCAACATCATAATTCATTAACATTAATATCTTGCTAAGATAAGATTATAGATTTCTAATTTCTAATGTTTAACAACATCAACAAAAAACGCCCCTATTATTTAAATAAGCCACTCATTAATAATCCTAAGGTCAGATTTATCAATATATTAACCATTCAACGAGAACTATTACATTTACAAAACTATTACATATATTGTGTATATCCCATTGAATTACGCTTAGCATTTCTAACCACCCACGCCTGGAATTACCTCCCCCGAGAAATGAAAATTGTATCTTCACTCGAGTCGGGGAGGAATTCGAGAGATTAAAACTCATTTAGTTGCTCTTGAATGAGAGGAGAAGTGCTTTGTTTGTTTTTAATAAACGTTTGCCGTTCTTAAAGTTATTAGGAGCTTTACGAGCACTTTAAAAATGTTCAATGTGGACAACTTCGAACTTTCATCCTCAACGGAGGCTCTTAAATATATTTAATTACGAAGTAAGTTCTGAAAGAAAAGCTCAACAGCAAATGAGTTTTAAAAGCTATGTTGGCATAAAATGTACTGTTTCATTTCTGTCGGACTAATAACAAAGTGTGGCAGGAACTAATCTTCATAAATAATAATGAAATAGAATTTATTTAATTTGATAACTAAGTTCAGTCTTCCGTTTTAGTACTTTTTACTATCAATAAACGGTGGTTTTTACAGCACAGTTATCGCTGATGTTTAGTGTTTATTTTTAACCGGGTATGTGCAAATAATGATGTAAATAGTAAATCATTTCCGTTTGTTTGGAAACTGCTTGTTTGTTGCAGTAAAATAATTATATTTTAATTTTGGGTCATTGGTTTTCATGAAAGTGAAAGACAAATATAACTCACTTGTATCAAGTGCTGTTAAAATTAGATATATATTTCAAAATATTAATAAACGCATGTGTTTGTTTTACCAAAGCAATAATTAATCCTGCATTTAAATTTGAATTAAAAGAATCAATCTTGGATATAGTAATGAATTTATAAATTAAGTAAAATAAATTAGTTATGCTTCACATTCCCTCAATTAAAAATAATACAATATATTATATGTACCGAACTGATACATTTTTGAAATTTATAATTATTGATTAAATCACTTTACTTATTATTTATTAAATTTTTATACTTGCATTTATTTATAAATTAATTATAAGTATTTGTTAACTTATTTATCAAAAAATTAATAATAAAATTTATTTATCATTAATTAAAATTTATTTAATAATTATTTATTAACAATTATTATGTTTATTTTATTATTTTAAACACTTATGATTAATAATTAATTAGGCACATTAACTATTTATTATATAATTTTTTACAATATCAATCATTTTTTAAAAATTATAAAATATAATTTCAAAAACTTTGATATTAAGCTTTCGGAATACGAAACATTATTTTAGACAATAATTACCTATTTACCCCCCCAATAATTACCCCTTTTCCTCTTAAAACGACCAAAGCAGCATGGTGGATAACGCGGTGGGTTTCTATGCTAAGGGAGCTGGGTCCGCAAACAACACATGAAGCGGAACCAAAAGCTCCCTTGTCTATGTTGGAAGTAGGTACAATAAATCCGTAGGTAGGGAAGTTTCTCCAGGGTGGAGACAAAAGAGCAGAATTCTCATTTTCCAGATACCTTGAGTATTCATTCAAAACGGTACTAGCAGAATATAGGGGCACTGTAGCCGGCTCCTCGTAGTACGGCCGCCTGATGATCAATTAGCTAGCTCTCTGGCCTTTGGTACCACAGGCTTCATGTTCGAATCCTGTCGGTGGCATGGACGTTTTGATGATGGTTAGGAATCCACGCTAATCTGTAGGTCCCGGTTTAATTATCCCAAAGTGTGCACAAAATGACCGTAGAGCAACAAACAAACCTCGTAGTACGCCCAGAGTAAGATTAAATTCTCTACATGGTTGTCAATATAGTGGTAATGATTTACATCATTGTATTCAGCATTACAAAACAATAACAAATTATCATAAAACTTCATTTGAGGAAAAAATATGAGAATTAACCAAATTTTTATGCGTAATTTGTTTTTCAGATTTTCTTAACTCTAGAAATTGAAAGACATTTAATAATTCAAAGTCTTTAAGAATTAAATTGGTGAAAATACTTACTATTTAATTTACCAACAGTTAAATTTAGTAGATTCTCTATGTTTTCTATTAGTTGTTACGAAATATGAAATGTTATTTCTTAATTATGCGAAAGACATAATAATAATCCTATTATTTAATATTTGCCAAATAAAAATGTCATACTATAAACATGTAACGAACATATAAGCAAAAATAATTATGAAATAAGTATTATGAATACATCGCACTTTTAACATACGATTTGTCACAAAAAATTATTTTGACAAAAGATGTTTATGTAGGCTTTCCAGTAGTTAAAGTAAATATATATATATATATATATATATACACACTATATATATATAAATTCCCTTTATATATTTTTTTAATAAAATTAAATTATTTTGGTTTACGAACATTATAGGGATTTTACGTGAGTCCACAAACGTGTAAAGTTAGTGACGATACACTAAACATATCGTTTTCTTAATTGCAATTGTCTTGGCTATTATATTGAAAAATTAGCTATATTATTATTATAAATAGATTAGCTATATTATTAGCTATATTAATTCGGCTATATTATTTGAAAAATTAGGGATGAAAACATTTAGATATTTTGAAAGAATTAAGACTTAATTAGTTCCTTTGATGATATTTGTTAAAAATTTTAATGGATAAATGATACCTGTAATCGAATCATTACTGTTAAATCTAATAATTTGTAATAAAAACATTAATATTTTTACCATACCTATAAAAAAAGCTACAAAAATTAATATTATCTTTCAAATTAATGATAAAAATGTATTCAAATTAAATTTTGTGTTATTCAACTCCTTCATATTTCTACGCTTCTTTAAAGAAGAAAAATAATTGTTTAAGAAACCTTATATCAAAATCTATTTCTGTAATAAAGATACATTAAAGGAAGAAAAATGAGATGAAAACAGCCAAAAATAAAAAGAAAGAATGGTGAAGAAAAACAGACGAGTTCAACTATGCTATTTACTCTCTTTAGATAAACATTCCTTCATACGTTATATTTTCTTCTTACGTATAGATATTCGTTTCTCGCGAAGAAATGGGATGAATCATATGTTATGTACATTTTGCATTTAAGGAAAAAAAAATGTCATATTACTTAAGACAGAGTATGTATTTCAGTTCTTATTCTATAAATTTAATTCATAAAATTTAGGTGGTAATATTTATTTTGATAATATATTTGTTTTTATAAGGAAAATGTATGCAGTTCAAGCATAAAGATCTTATGTAATTTAGATTTTAAAACTTAAGTTCAATATTCAAGGAGTTTTTGAAAATTTACTTAATAAATTTTTGTATTAAAATAGTCGTTCTATTGAAATATTTTATAAAATGTAGTAAATATGGCATTTATTTGTATAAATAGTATATAGCTGAGAATTATAAGCCCAATAAGGGAAGTTCTCTAAATTTAAAGCCTCTGAATCCCAATAAGGGAAGTTCTCTAAATCTAAAGCCTCTGAATCCGAATAAGGGAAGTTCTCTAAATTTAAAGCCTCTGAAGCCCAATAAGGGAAGTTCTCTAAATCTAAAGCCTCTGAAGCCAAATAAGGGAAGAGAAATCTAAAGTTCCCACATTTATTTGGATGAAATAGTTGACGGGAAAGTTCATCTGTTGATAGAGGGGAGGAGGATGCTAATCCCACATAAGCCGGCTATAGCTCATTTCAAACAGCCGTTGTGCATAGTGGATGAAATGTAGCAGGATCCTTAGTGTGCACTCTGGGTAACGCTGAATCTGTCAACTGCTGTTCTGAATGACCCTAGGTAAAGTGCCTAAACAACTATGTATGGACAACAACTAGAACATTAACTTATGTGTAAAAAAATTAATTTGAGTTACGCCTTTAAAACATTTCTATAATAATTTCACATAAATTGAAAGAAAAGTAGAAATGAGGATAAAAAGGATTAAATCCATTTTCTTTTAAATTGGACGACAACAATTTCTAATACTATTTATATGTTTTGGAAAATTAATAGTTCAAGAACATTTTTTATCAATTTTTTTAACACGTTTTTTTGATTTTATACGTCTGCATTTATAATGTGTTAAATTAGATTTTTAAGTGAATGTGCAATCGATTTAATAAGCGTCAAATTCAAATTTATTGCTTAACTTATTTATAATTGTAAGTTCAATTATCTTATTTAATAACGGGTAAAAAATAATCTACTAATTATAAAAAATCTTGTTTAATATAAATTTTGTATGCATACTATAAAATAATTTTGAAATGTATTTAAAATTTTTAAAAACTTGTTTGCTCTTAATAATTAAGAGACTAGATTTGTTAATGTTAGTCTACTACTAATGTTAGTATAATAACTATAAGCTTAGATTTACTACATTAATAATTAAAACTACGTTATTTCTACTACTCTTCAAACAACGTAACAGTTCGAAAGACTTCTATTTTAAGTTGAGTTATTCAGAAATTTCTACTCTAAAAAGGAATGCAAGACACAATATTAAATACTACTATCCATAAAAAATATTTTAGAGAAAATGTATGTAATTATTACATTTAAAGTCGCGAATCATAAATTAACTCAGTTAATTATTAATTTCAATTTTTTGTTTTAATTTTTCTATAGATCTACAAATTAAAATTAATTTCTGATGCTATTTAAATTTTGAAAACTCTTTTAATAGAATTAAATCTTTAAATAAGTTTCAAGGGGAAATTTATTGTTTAGCTTATTTATAATAACTGCTTAGCTTAATTATTGTACAATTGTAAGCTCCTTTAAGCTCTATTACCTTATTTAATGGAGCCTAAAGGGTAAAAAACAGTCTACTAATCTTAAAAAATCTTGTTTAATACAAAATTTCATATGCCTACCATAAAATAATTTTAAAATGTGTTTAAAATTTTAAAAAACTAGTTTGCACTTTAAATTGTTAAATACCATTTTTGTTTTTAAATTGCTACATAACTCGACTAAGAAATCAGAATTTTAATTTCCAAATTAAAAAAAAAAAGAAAAGACAAAAAAATGGTAACATAAAATAGTTATTAATATGATATTACAATAAAAAAGAAACAGCTTTCATCTTTAACATATCACAATTGCTTGTGATAGGTTAAAGATGAAAGCTGTGTCTTTTTTATTATTACCTTTAAGTAGAATTGCTTTTCCATTTGCAATTCTACTTAAAGGTTTTATTAACCTTATCAAATAAACCAATCTTCTTTAATAACTAAAAATACAATGATTTAACTATATATAATTTGTACTTCCTTCTTTTGTTTAAGTTATAATGAAATAATAATAACTATAACTTGGGGTACTATCATTTTGCCATAAAGCGTCGAAACTCTGCAAAGAGTTAAACCGACGCGATACGTTTCAAAGCCAAAGAATTATCCCTAAAACACATAATGCGTTTACGAACTGTTATATGTCGGTGTAAATATTTTTTTACGATACTATTTATGAATTGTAATTGAACTCCAGAAACATCGTTATCCCTGCGAAAAATATTTTTTGCCGCAAGTGATTTTTTTTATGACAACCCGCACATTTCTCAATTACTTGTAGGAAAACAAAAGGTCGCTTGTGTAACAATGCAACGCGGATGAATAAATCGACCTCTAAATCAAATAATCATGCAGATTATCCTGCATTCGGGAACGAAATCTTCCACAATGCACTTTGCTTTAAGTTTCGCATCACGAACCTACTTATACATAAAGTTAGGGTCGAGTCTTTATGACCAAGAATACAATGGAGGAGCTTTTTCTGAAATCTGCTTAATTAGGGATTTCGGTGTATAAAACTTTGCAACTATGAAAGTAGATAGGGCTGTTACGTCATGGCCTTAAATAAAGTACTCCCGCTATAAGGTATGTTCTCGAATTTAATGATCTCCTCAGCGACTCGCTGAAGTGCGTGAAATATTATTCTGATATTGTTCTGGGGACATGGGATGGTTGACTTGTTATTTTGAATGTGTCGTATCCAATGCTGTGGAACTGTAAGTTACACTACCTGCTGTAATCAGAATAAAAGTAACGACGTTTGAGTTAATTTTGGAATGCCGTGGTTATAAATAGTTGCAAGTAAGTTGTTGTTTTTAACCCTCTAAAATATAAAATTGCCTCTTTTTTATTGTCTTCATGTAATTGTATGCTTTTCCAATTGGAGCGGTTATAATTATATGTGAATTTGGATATTCTATTATAGAGTTCACTCGCATTTTATTATTTATTTATTTACTAATTATGAATAATTAATGTTCAGTAATAATTTTATGCATTTATAATTAGCAATAATTTTTTTCTTTCAAGTTTTGATGCTCAAATTCTTTTCGAGTTTGAGGAATTTCCAAATGTTTTCCGTAAATTACGGTATAAATTAATTTTCATGTTAACTCTATTGGTATGTTATAGCTAAGTAGTTTTTTAATACTAAGCTGATATAGTTTTCCAAATTTTAAAATTGTAAATGATTGTGATTGATGTTATTAATGATTAAGAATAAGTTTTAATTAAAACAATGGATCAAGATCTCAGTTTTAAATGTTGAAAATGCAATTAATTGGGGAAAATATCTAGATTTAAGTTTTTCGTTGTTATATTATAGAATGTTAATATTATAGAATACATTACTTTTTTTTACTACAGACATTTTGATCTTTAAATCAATTTATGCTCTGTTACAACGAAAAAAATCTTAAGAAAGGGGGAGAGTAATTTGATTCAATCTATAGCAAACGTAATTTTTATACACCCCCATATATATATGGGGGTGTATAAAAATTACGTTTGCTACAATTATGTTATTATGATATATGTTACAGTTATGATATATGTTATTTTAATGCATTAAAATTACAATTGTTATAAGTCAAATTATATAAAATTTAACAATAAACTAATATATAATAAATATATATTGAAATCATTTTTTTCTTTGGGAATCATTATATTTTTTTAGTATACAGCTTTTGGTTGAGGTTTATTTCTAATAGCAAAGAAATTAAACTAATCTCTTTTAAATATTTTAAGCCTGACAGCCTGTGTATGACACGCACTACATCAAATTAATAAAAGCTCGTTTATTCTAGTAATAAGCTGAAGTTCATATAGATATGGCCATTATGCTGTGTGATTTAAATGACATTTATTCCACTCGAATGAGATAAAATATTGAGGCGAGATAATTCCTTATGCTATTAAATATCCAAGTACCATATGCTACTGTAATCTTTTTTTGCAACTACTTTTTATAGATTCGTAGTTATAGAATAAGTTGTAGGTAATATGTGATTAAAAATATGATAAATTTATATTTGAAAAACATAATGGGGGGGAATACTTATAAAGTGTAGATAAGATGTATACAAAACATTTAAAAACATTTATTTAAAGATTTAATAAACTACCCATATTATTATTTAAAAAAAGTGCATATATGCTGAACTTATACTTACATGAAACAGATTGTGAATAGAAAGCTTCCAATGAAAATTTTATGAATAAGACGAATTTAGCGTTATTACTTACAGGCCTGCAACTGCCCAGTAGATAACTCTTGCAAGCTGAGAAAGTTCAGTTTAGAACCCCAAACTAGCTCCCTATTTATATTTTCTCGGTGGTCGGTGTAAAAGTATTATACCTCCATTTAATAAAATGATAAAGAATACAACTGCAGAAAGGGTGATCAAATTGTTAGTATATTGTTGGAGTGCACCAGAAAAATAAAACTGAATTTGCTGCACTTATACCTCTCTAATGGAGAAAACAATTTGTCTTCCTTTTTTAGAGATAAAAGCACTTGTTTAGGCAATAAATGTCTCATATTAATGGGATATCCTTGACATCGATGTATAGATAAAATTAATGCTCAGTTGTTTGACAAACATAGATGATAGTCCATGTTTTTCTAATAATCATTTTATTAAAGTAATATACTAGGGTTTTATGGACACTTGAACTTAATGAATTGGAGTATTACTAATGGAGGTTGATGAAGATGCAGGCAACTCTTTTGTAAGTAAACCAAGATATTTTATAGAGAACTTTAACATATAGATCTTTTTAAACATATGCTCATATTTTTTATCTTATTGAACAAATATTTCTGTAAGAAGCTGCATTTACTTTTACTCTTTATCTCTATTACCATAAAGTTATTTCTGGATTCACGATTATTTACTACTGATACCTATGGTGGTATTTTAATAAGAGGATGGATTACCTTAACTCATTTTCCTGCATATTGCTCCTAAAGCCTCACAATTTTGCCTTACAAAATTCATTACAGATATTCATTACGCGCAAGTTGAATACCAAAACCATCATGGCATTTTCAATACAAAATCCATGAAGTGCCTCACATTCAGACTTCTGAAAATTTTTTTAAAAATTGTTCAAATCTGAAGTGCGTATAATCTTCAATAACGATACAAACAATCATTAGACAAATACAAATATCGAAAGTTTGAAGGGCTAGAATTGCTTTGGCAAAGGACAACAAAAGTATGCAAACAGTACAAAAACACAATATGAAGGAAATTTGTAAATCCCGAAATAAATACTCATAAAAACCAATATATATATATAAATATATACACACAGAGAGAGAACAAAACACAAGAACACAAATACCGAAGGGAAACAATCCAATAGTGGATTAGAAATACGACCATTTTGCACGTAAAAAGCTACTATTCATATTCGCTTTACTCAAATTGCATAACAAAACCATCACAATGTTCGCAATATAAAAACTCTGACATGCCTCGCATTCAAACTTCCCAAGAGAAGAGGGGAAAAGGAAGAAATTTTTCAAGAAACGAAAAACCTTTTGAACAGCAACAACAAAAGGGAAAATCATTTAATAAACATGAAAATCAAAAGATTAAACGGCAAAATATCATTGGCAGATCACAAGAGAACACAAAAATTTGTACAAAATATTCAAAGACAGGGTGTGCAAAGATATTGTCCAATAAAGCCATAAAACTCCATAGAAAAGTAGAAAAATTTATGTAATTAATTAGATTATCTTAAAACGTTCTCCCAAGAGAGGATGCACCATGTTATTTCTCTTTGCTATATCGCTAGATGATTAACAGTAAGTAAGGCATGTACACATCTAGCGACATATTCCGATGACATGGAGTAAACAGAATAATCTTCGGTTTAGAGCTGGCAACGCATGAGAATGAAGAATATATATATATATTCTACTGGGCCCAAAAAGTAAGACCAATTTTTTTTTAAATCTTTATTTCTTCTTCCAAATTTATTTCATCGCCTCCAAAGTAATTCCCCCCGGACACAATGCACTTATGCCAACTTTTTTTCCAATCCTCAATACATGCTAAAAAGCCATAGACAGAGATGGCCTTCAAAGCGCGCTGCAATTCACGTTGAATTTCTTCAATAGACTCAAAACGGCGTCCCTGGACTGGTCTTTTGAGTTTAGCGAATAACCAGAAGTCGCACGGTGTGAATACGGTGGTTGTGGAATGATGTGAGTTTCCTTTTCGGCGAAACAATCACGAAGAATCCATGCAGTGTGAGCCGGCGCATTCAGCGTTTTCGGTACCCATCGAGATTTGACACGTTTGAGGCCCAAAATGGAATTGACATATATTTTTGAAATTCCAACATCATCAGCAAGGTCTCTAATTGTAAATCGACGGTTTGCAAGCCCCAAATCTTTAATTTTTGAGCGTGAGCTTCGTCGATTGAGGTTGAGGATTGACCAGAGGGCTCTTCGTCTTCAACGCGTTCTCTGCCTTCTTTGAACTGTTTATCCCACTTCTAAACATTTCTTTCCGATATAGGAATTCTCACCGAATGTCTCCTGCAACATTCTATACGTTTCCGCAAACAAAATTTAATGCAAGTTCTTTGCTCAATTCATTCAGACATTTCAAAAATCGCCGGAATCAGTTTTAGCGTCTGACAAAGCCAATTGTAACTCAAACACTAATGAATATTTTGACGTGAAATTTCACACAGATGTCACAGACAGTGCCAGCAACCTAAAAAAAAAAAAAATGAAATTCCATAAGCCCCAGTAATTTTGAAAATTGAAAATTTGTCTTACTTTTTGGACACAGTAGTATATATATAGATGTAGATACATAATCAAATCCTAGCAGCAAATCTTCCTGTCACAGTAACCATCAACCTATATTTTCTCCGTATTAAATTATAATTATCTCTAGCTAGAATCTAGCTCTATTAAATTACAATTAGCTAGATAAATTTTTCACGTCTATTCATAGAAATTACTCATACGTAATTTTATTAACTTTTGTATTTTTACATATGTACTTTTATTAATTTATAAATTTTCGAATGTGCTAATATTTTAATTGGATATAACGTACTAAAATTTTAACTAAGCTTTACTGTATGGAAAATCGTTACAATAATATATATGCATAATATTATACATAACAGAATTACATAATTATTTTTAGAAGAAATGCATAATTTATATTTAATATTTTTTATATTTTTTCAATACATGTTTCTGGAGAATTATTCCTGTTTATAGCTGTCGGAGGAAGCATTCAATCAATATGAAATATGTATTTTGAATCAGAATAAAGCATCAACTAAGGATTAAAAAATTATTGGTTTAATAAATGTGAGATAAAATTAGGAAAATAAAATGGGAAATGAGAAAACACCTATATTTTCAGGAGAAAAAAATTAAAAATTTTCGTGAATATGAACAGTTTCTATTCCAATTGATGTGAACAAAAAAAACTATACATTCAAAAACTCGGTATCATAAGATGTTAATGGATGCGAGGAAGAATAATGTTTCTCCTATTTTTACCATACTGCTTACTTTTACTTCCTTTGATAAACCATAATTAGATAACTAAATATGATCCTGTGCACTAGAATTAATCAAAAATTTAATAACCTATATATTCAATGTAACTTTTATTTCATTTTTGTGCAATCTGAAAAAATAATTTTTTAACTATCTTTCATATTCAATTGTAGCACTGAATGTAAAACTTAGTAAAGAATTGCATGCGGTTGGAAAATTCATAATTTAAAGTCAATAAAAAGATAATGCTCTAAAATAAAATAAGCAATTTTCACAAAAATATAATTCGATAGGGATTAAGAGGCCATGTATAAGCATCTGGCATCGACAGTCCAGTTGCTTGTTGAGAGTTCTCCTGGTTTCCTCCTATACTACACAAAGCTTCAGGGCATTTTTCTGTAGAAATCACACCTCTTAAAGTTGGTCAAGTCAAGTTTTCATACATGAAAAACAAAGCCCATCTATATATAACAGCTATAATAGGTTGAACCAGGAAATTTAATTCTTAAGTTGTGCCTTTACAGTTAAATATCGATGGCTACCTTTCAGAAATAATATCTCCAAAACAAAAATACACAGTATTAAATTATTTCTTATAGAGAGAAATATTTTATACTCTACTTTTATTGTTTTTTTTTGTGTGTGTGAGGGTGTTAATGCTTATTTTATATAATTAACAGAGGTAAGCCTTTTGGGCCTGAATAGCGGAGTATCTAACGCTCGGTGCCATGTATGTTTGTAGTGGTTAAGAATCCACTTTAAACCGTAGGTCCCGGTCTAATATGATTGTAGAGCGTTGTCTTGAGGTTTAGTCAGTCTTCAGCCTTCGTGGCTCCCCACCAAAGTGAAGTTGCATATTACCCTTAGCCATGGCCCAGTTGCCTGTGACGGGCTCTTCTGGACCTGGTGTAGGCTTTCCTGCACCAGAGGGATTAGTAACAACAACAATAATTAGCAGATAAGCAATTTTTTTGGTTTAGTGGTTAATTGAGAAACATGCTTGCAATTTTTCAATATTTTTATTGAGCTTTCTGTGGCAAGAATTGAAGGATTATTAAATTAATAAATATAGTAATAGAAGGTTTTATTAAATTTACTATTTATCATCCAATAAAATACTCTATTTAGAAACTGGTGATTTAAAAGTTATATTTAAAGTTCAATATATGTTCGAAATAAATGCTATATTTTGTTACACTCAATTTTGTTTAATTACTTCACGCGTGTTGTATTTATTTATAATTTTCATTGTATTTAAAATAAAATATTTTAATTATTGAATTATTAATATTTTGCTCAAATTTAATAATCTGCCTTTATGTGTTATATTATATTTTAAGTTTTTGTTATTTTAAAAATAAGCTATTTTTGAAACATTGTACTAGATATTATAAAAATGTTTTTAAAGACAGCATCTACTGTTGAATGACTATTTAATAAGCGCATCAAAATATAATGTTAAGGGTCTTTGCAAGTATAATTTATAACGTAGTATTTTTTTAAACTGCGTCATAGTTAAAAATACATCTAACTGTAACATAAAAAAAATAAAAGTTATGTTATAAATTCATCAATTACGATTTTGTGAGCATCTAAACTTTTTTCAGTCACTAAACAATTTTAACTCGATTCCTGATGAAAATTTGAGCATGGATCCGTTTTAAGGCATTCATCATTTCAAGGATTCAGCAAGAAATAAATTTTTTTTAAAAGAATAAATGAAAATTCCGTGTTAAACATTTGAAAAAGCGGAATCTAGTAGCATACTGGGTAGAAAGAAAATTTGGATTGTCTTTTCTTCCGGATTAATTTGGAAAAATGTCTTTTTCCAAACTAAAGTACTTAGTACACGTAAAAAAAAAAGGTGATCATCCTTTGGCAAAGTACGAGAGTTTCCCTTTCTTCTTAAAAAAAGGTATCCGATAGATTGATGGTTTCTCCTCGTCCTCAATCAATTTGTAGTTATGGCTTGTCAAATTTAGATCTGCGTCCGCTCCTGTGTGTAAGGATGTTCTCTTTTGTTGGTGCTGTCATTATTTGCAGACAAGCTGATGGGGAGGCGCTAAGCTGAAACTAGTGATGACATCTAAGATGGGAAGTTGAGGATCTGAATTTTACTTCGCAAAAAAATAAAATATTTTTGAAATCTGTTATCAGATAAAGTGGATATAGCACGCTGGTAATGTACGCTATAGTAAGCACAAAAGATATAAAGTTTGTGTTTTCATGCAAATGACACTGAGGAAAAAATATCTGAAAGACAGGGAATATACGCTATTGATGAAGATTTCATGCCATAAGTTTTAGATTTTCTGCTATGGGAATGTTATATTTAATTATTATTTAGAACTGAATGTATAGTTAACTGATACAAAATAAATATAAAATTTCTACTTCCGGTTAAATTGAAAAACGTCGTATAAATACATTCCAAAAAGTTCGGATATTTTTTAAACTAGTGATGACATCTAAGATAAGAAGTTGAGGATCTGAATTCTACTTCGCAAAAAAATAAAATATTTTTGAAATCTGTTATCAGATAAAGTGGATATAGCACGCTGGTAATGTACGCTATACTTATACTGATGCACATAAGAAATAAAGTTTGTGTTTTCATGCAAATGATACTGAGGAAAAAAATATCTGAAAGACAGGGAATATAAAAGCTATTGACGAAGATTTCATGCAATAAGTTTTCAAATTTAAATTTAAAACATACTTTATTGAAGGTTTAAAATTGTTTTCAATGATATAAGTTTTCAGTGATAAATATTATCTATGCAGTAATGAGTTCTTTCACAATGAAATTCTTTTAGAATTCCAATATTGGTTACCAAATATTTTTGAAATCTGTTACCAGATAAAGTGGATATAGCTTGCTGGTAATGTACGCTATAGTAAGCACATAAGAAATAAAGTTTGTGTTTTCATGCAAATGATAGAGGGAAAATATCTGAAAAAAAAAAGGAAATATAAAAGCAATTGACAAAGATTTTATGCAATAAGTTTTAAAATTTAAATTTAAAATATACATTACTGAAAGTTTAAAATTATTGTTTTACTTTATTTTCAATGATATAAATTTTTCAGTGATGAATAATATCTATCCAGTAATGAATTCTTCCACAATGAAATTCTTGTAGAATTCCAATATTGGTTACGAAATATTTTTGAAAACTGTTATCAGAGAAAGTGGATACTATATAGCTCGCTGGTAATGTACGCTATAGTAAGCACATAATAAATAAAGTTTGTGTTTTCATGCAAATGATACTAAGGAAAAAATATCTGAAAAAAAGTTAATATGAAAGCTATTGACGAAGATTTCATGCAATAAGTTTTCAAATTTAAATTTTACATCTTACGTACATTACTGAAGAGTTAAGATTGTTATTTTACTTTTTTTTCAATGATATAAATTTTTCAGTGATAAATAATTTATATCCAGCAATGAATTTTTTCACAAAGAAATTCTTGTTGAATTTCAATATTGGTTACTATTTAAAGCAATTTCTATATTTTTATGGTTTTATTATTGTTTATTTTATTGGACATCTGATTAATAAAATTAAACTATAATAGTTAAGTTTAAGCTTTTATTGGTATAATCAGTGCGGCTTTCTGTTTATTGAGCATTAATATTATTTTCAATTCTAATATACTATATAAATAATCGAATAAGAAACAAAGGAGGAAAAATTAAAAAAAATTCTAATATTCTCTTTTGGGAATGTATATTTATTCGTTATTTAGGACATAATTTATATTTAACTGATATAAAATAAATATAAAATTTCTACGTATTGAAAAGAGTTGTATAAATAGACTCCAAAAAGTTCGAATATTTTTTATTTAATACTTTAACACCTACTTTTTGCTGACATAACTTTCATTGCATTTAAATAAAATATTAAGCTTTTAATTATTGAATTGCTAATATTTTTTTGTTATTTTAAAAATAGGCTATTTTATTTTTTAACTTGTATTAGTTAGATTTTTCTTATTACCTAATTTTAAACACGTCCATTTGATTAATAAATCTTTATTAATTCATTTTGAGTAAGAAAAAATATTGTTTATTATTATTATAATAAAGATTTAAAAGAGCATTTATTTTAGTGTTTTTCTCCAAAAATTTACCTTTCAATTAAGTTTAAATTAATTATCGTCATATTTTAATTTGAATAACATTTATTAAAATGATATAGTTGAAAATTATATGAGATTTATAATCTTACATAACAGGATATAAATATGAAAAATGACTTAATTAAGATTGAAGGAAAGAGGATTTGTTTGAATATGTAAATATAATGTCTTGTAATAAAGTAATACATTATTAATTTGGAGTTTATATATCGGAAGAGGATTTAATTTTGTATGAAGATAATTAAAATTTTAATGATCAAAACATGAGACTAAATTCAATATTTGAGCATAATGTTTTATTCATTTTAGTAAAATAGTTGTAAAATGGAAATAAATGAAAATATTCATATACTAATATTTTAGCTCTAAAATTCTCATACATAAAAATTTATAAATATCAAAATTTAACTTTGTTTCAAATAATGCAAATTCTATGAAAAATATATATAAAGACACTACAAATGATAAAAGTTCCAACTAAAGGGTTTTAATCTCCCAGTGCAAACTTTGTACAAAATAATTAAATACAAATGTAAAATAAAATACAAAACTACTAGTAAAATATAAAATTAAAATCCTAATATTAAAGTTTTATAAAGCTTACTTTATAGACTTCATTTTGCTAAAATTAAAATATTTATAAAATGTAGGAATTAAATTCATTAATGTATTTGCATAAAATATTTTTACATTTGGATTACTTTAGAAATAACTATATTACTATTCTAATACAATTGTTTTCAATAGTTTTTGTTATAAGACATATATAAATATTCTCCAAATTAATTGACTTCAAAATGTGTTTCAAATACATTTTCGATCTTATATCATAATCAATACAACATATTAACCAGTAACTAAAATGCTGTGCTAAGAGAATTATTAAATTCATGATTTAAATATCATTTTATTTATATTTCTAAATACATTCGTTTATGACCTTTTTGCTGTGGTATTTGAATTCCTATAGTACTGAAATGAAAAAAAAGCTTTACTGACGAACCATCCACTGTGAATTCCAAAGGCGTTACCATGGAGATTTGCTCGGTACATAGAATTTAAAAGGAAAGGGCGCATTTTCAATCTTTGGATGACATTCCAATGTGATTTATTCACGGTTCTGTATAACTGTTAATAAAAAAACGAAGGGTTCATTATTAGAGACTTACGAAATTTACTTTTAATTGGAAAGTTATTTTTATCAATGAATTGCTATTTAAAGTAAGATAATATTAAATGGCTGCATTTCATTTGGTACTGATAAAAATAAAAGAAGTAATAGCTTATTTATTCTAGAAGGAAAAAATATTTTATAAAAAATGCGAGCAGAATGTAATAGTTGAGAAATGCACCACTGAAGATCAAATTTCATTGGTTTAAGAAGTTAATTTTGTCAGATTAATTATGGATTGTTTATAGGAAAACAATTATTCGTTTATTTTTATCATTTAATTCGAGGAATAGAGTTTGGTTATACAATCGAAAAAGTTTTATTTGCTGCATATTAATGTTGTAGTAAAGAAGTAAAAAGTATTATTGTTAAGCTATCATGCTGAAATTTTTTAAAGTTTAAGAAATTTTTAAAAATTAAAATCAGAATTTTTATGCCAAAAGTAAAGATTTTTTTTCTTTTATCTTATGATTAGTTATATTTTTGTCGAATGTATCCAATTTGTTAAAAAAATAGTTTTATCTGGCAAAATAAAAAAAAATTTATATATTTTCAGAGAAAAATTGTAAGAAATGATTACACGAAATCTGTTTTTATATTTTAATAAAATAGCATTCGCTTACATTAATTTAAAGGGATATTCATTCATTACATAGTTTTTAGTTATTTCGATTCAATTTGTTTAAATTGAAGAGTTCTAAATGATTATAAAATATTTTAATTCTTGTTAAATAGTCATCTTAAATTGTATATTATTTACACTAAATACAAAATCGCTTTACTGAATAAAATCGTACTTTGTAAGCTCAATTCACTGAAAAAATTAAAAACAAACAAACAGCGGAAATAAAATTTAAAGTTTTAATTTACAATAAATGAAAAGTGATTGAGTTCTTTTTTCCACATTTGTATTCCATTCAAATGTTTTTTTCCTATACTTCTGAAGTTCTGAAGTATTTTCAACGAAAAAATGCATGCCTTAGTTATTGCTGAAGAACAAATACTATTGTACACAACATATGATTCAGACTATATTCTCTGTTTGCACAAAAACTATAAATGAAAAATGCCTTCCACTCTATACATTATTAATGCGAAATTCGAACCTCAGATTCAAGACCATGAGGGAAATAGGCCATAAATCCACCTAACAGCAGTTATTGCTGCCATAGCGGATGATCTTTTTCCCTAGATGTTTCAAACTGTCAAAATGGTGGTGGAATATCCAGCTGTTGTTTCTTTCCACCTTCTTAGATATTCGCCGAAGACTTATGAAGTAAATGCTTTTTAAGCTTTTCACGATGTTGGGTTTTAAGTAAATGATGCATGGTGAGAAATACCTGCTTAAAAACATAAAATAAATGGAAATGGTTGTTGGGTTTCAGTGATCGTCCATGCAAAGGCAAAGACGATTTCCAGTACATTATCAGATTTTCTCTGAAAGGAAACGTCTAGAAAATTTCAAATGTTATTTTATATTAGTCAAAAACGTATGTAATAAATGTATGACAAATCATATGACACATGTGATATTGAAGACAAATAATGCTTGATAGTATTTTTTTTATCTATCATGATAGTAAAATCTTTGTTTCCTAATCTAAAAACAATTTTCAGCATAAAAAAACGGTATGCATCTTTATATAAAATTCATAATTGTTTTTGAAGTTCCTTCTTCTTGAATATCTAACTCTACTGTGATATATATTTATCTATTTCAAGATTATCTCCTAAGGTAACTAATTAATTGACAAGCATTCATAAAATTGTACAACTTACTTGTTTTTGAATCGTCATGTATTCTATTCCTGTGAATAATAGCATATATAAATATAAAAAAATTCTCATTTCCTATTGCGTGCTCCTAGTATTATAATAAAAGTATACGTCTGCTGTGTCACTTCCATCAAAGCATATGCTTTATATTCAGTGTATGAATATACTAAACTGATTGAATTGTACACATTACTCTTCGTGTTAAGATAAGTTGCATTAAAAAATACTATTGAAATAAAAAATATTATTTTTCACAAAATAATACATAATAATAATAATAATTAATTAATTATACTTAGTACCAAATATAAATTTAGAATTGCATTTTATGTATATTATAACCAACGATAAAACTAAACACGCATATTTAAAACAATGGATTTATTAAGAGTTTCTGAGGATCATTATTATTAAATGCTTTTTATGATGTCAAAATTTTCGAAAGTATCTTCATTTATGTAGAACTAATGTAATTGTAGCATCCCTTATATTTATAAAATCTCATTAATGATTTGAATAAAGAAATAGATTATGGAAAATATTTATCCATTTAAATAATAAAAGCAACATTCCCCTCATGGAATTCATCTCAGAGTTTATAGCATATCATTTTATAATTCAAATGGCCCAAATAAAATACATTTTAATAATTATTAATAAGAAACTAAGTACTATTCATTAAAAAGTGTATTTATGTAATTTAACAATGCTTTTGAAAGTAAATTTTGCTGACTGACATTTAAAGTTTCGCTTATCGGATTAAATTGTGGTTTGCTTACAAATTGGTTTTTATATTAATATTTAAATACAAATACGCAAAACTAGATGTTTTTCATTCAAAAACATATACAATTTCTCAGTACTTCAATGTCTTTTAATGGAAAACAACGTCATATTTTGGACTAAATATATCATTTTTATTTTTCTTACAAACGAAGATTAAACCTCTCATTTATTCGAATTACTAAAAGGAGAATTGAAGATATTTAAAATCAATTATAGTATTTAAATATTTCTTAAAGAAACAAACATAAATTTATTATTTGAATCATACATTACTTTTTTTCCATTTAATTGCAAAGAAAAATAATAAGAACTGATCAGTACTGAAATCGAAAAGCAATTTTGGCGAAAACAAAGCTGCAACGTAAAATTTCGATGTTTTTTAAACCACATTCAGCAGTCTTCAAATTTAACTGAATTTTATATTGTCTCTTTTATGGCACAGAATTTGACGACGTATAGATTTCTGATTCTTCTATTCATTTTAGTCATCCAAAAAAACATCATCTATCATTTTATCTTTTTGTTACTATCGTCTGCTTATTAATATTCATTTCAATAGTTTCTTTTAACTATATCCATATTAATAGGAAAAAACTTTACATAGCTTTAACCCGATTTGGAATAATTAGCTGGCAAAACGAAATTGACTTTAGTATAAACTAAGTTATATACTTACTATTTCTATTTCATATAATTATTTATCCCTTATTAAATTATTTTAGGCCTCAACTGTTTTGTATTCTGTATTGTATTTTTATAAGTTAATTGCAAATTATTTGAATTTGTTTACAGATTTCATTAATAATACGTCAAAAAACATTACAAACATGTTTTGAGTAATTCGTTGTCATCTGAATAATTCTTTTTTTCTTCTGAAATAGAATCAATTCATTTCAAAAATAAAAACGATATTAATTTCATTCTTTTCTTCTTAAAAACGAACTATTCCGATTTTGTTTCTCCGTTACTGTAGGTCTGCAGTTTATTTTTGCTATTCTGGCATTGATCAACGTCGTCAGATAGTGATTTGCCGTTTACCAATAATCTTTTCACATTTGAGCCTCCAGGTGTCAGTAATGCTTAAAAGCCGGAGAAGCGAGAAATTGGACGTTTCTTTCAATACAATCATTTTTCGATCCCACAATCGAGATTCGGTTTGACGACTCTGCCGGACAATCCGGCAAGCCAGTCAAGACCATCATTTACGCCCGATTAAGGGAAAATCTTCCAGACAACGTCAACTTTGCTTCCAAGAAGTGAATGCTTCCAAAATGTGGTTACCTAGAAGGAGTAAAAAGAATCAAGAATGGTCTCTGTAAAAAGTAAGGAATAGAAACAAAGCTAAAGAGAAAGAACAAAGTATCAAAAAAGGAGAAAGAGACATCCAGAAATAAAACGAGCTCGTGCTTAGGTTGAAAAAAGGAGCTCAGCTGAAAGTCTGAAAGGCTCACTTGTTGTTTTTGCCTTATTTCTTATCCCATGGTTTTATCTGATTTATTAGATCTCTGTAAGAGATGCTAGACCAATCCAATTACATACTCCACTCGATTCTGTTGATGGGAATGTAGCCCTCAAATAAGCCAAAATCAGTAAGAAAAGGCTACAAGGAGAAAGATAAAGAACAATGCAATCTATTCGAAGAAATTCAAAATCCCGATTAGTAATCCACTCAAAATTCTCTACGAATTATTTCCTTCCAATGGGGTATATCCAAAAAGAGCAATAAAAATAGAGAATTGTGAATTATTTAATGTAAATATCTGTTAATGCTTTCAAGAATAACATGTTTACAATTCATGTGTGTTTATTTCATGTGTACAATTTAAAAGTTATTTAAAAACATTTTGAACTCACTTCGATATGTTTATAAATTTATATATTTTATGCATCTTTGCGTTCATCATTTATTCTATATAGAATTTTATATTTGTTCATAAATTTGATACTATAAATTTAAATTCAATGTTTTAAAATAATATAATGTTATTTACACATATTATAAACAACATATACATACTATATGTATCGTTTGATTTATCGGTATAATTATAATGATAAATAATGATACATGTATTTCAGTAATATATTGAAAGGCCTTTAAAAATAAATATAAATAAATACATCAATTCAATTATAATCGTACTAACCAGTAAATGCTAAACTAGTTTGAAAATAAATTGCAAGATGATGAATATGCAGTAAATTCATTTGAAGATATTTGACCTTTTAACTTTTTTTAAAAAAATAGCTTATTTGATAAGGTAAGTTTAACAGAAGGTATAGATTTTAAAAATGAATATATTAACTTGATAGTTAAAAAAATAACAGTCAAAGATTATAAAATGTTTAAGAAAGCAAACCAAATTAGAAAAATTGAAAACTAGTACAGCTATTTTTCTAAGAACTAAATAGCTAAACAGCTAATTAGCTATATTAGTTTTAAAAAAATAGACTAATATAGCTAATTCTTCAACTTTTTGAAAAATTAGCTTAATTTTTGTTTTGCTATCTACGTAAAAAAATACATCAACATCTGAAATTAATGTCATTGCAAAATAGCTTAGAAAGCTCAACTATAATGAAAAAAAAAGAAATGAATATTTGAAAATCAATATGATTCTGTGTTTTTAAAAATAAGATCTTAGAAATATTTATTTAAATCCTCTTTGCAATTTTTTCACAAATCTAACTAGAGATTTTGTCGAAAACAAGACATGGGAATAAATAAATCTATGTCATATCGGTTTTATAAGAAATACTCCCTTATTTTTAATACGGAAGTTCTTATGATGAATTTATATCTGGGGAATTTATTACCTGCATATTAAAGATGTCTCGATACTGTCTAGGGAGTATTTTTCAGTATAAAAGAAATGGTCTCAAATGGATTAAAGCCAATTAAAATCTTTCATCGTTATGAAAGAATATTTCATTTTCGTGTATATTTAAGTATTAAATCTAGTTTCTGAGATAAATATACTTTGATAATTATTTTAAGTGCAATTAGTATTACTGAGATGTTTTAAATTCCTTTCCAATCTAATTAGTCCCTAAGAAAGAGATTAGTTTCATTTAAAATAAATTTAAAAATTGTCCTGAAAAAAAATCCACATAACATATCTAAGTATTTATAGCGTGTTTAAGAAAAACAGATTACAGCCGTAAATAAATTTGAAGCTATTTTGCAAACTAGTTTTTAATAAAAATGGAAGAGGTTTATAAATTGTCTTAATTAGGGAAACAGTACTAATTTTTCTTAAAAGTAATAATTAAATGCTTTAACTTAGGCCTGAATAAGCTAAATGAATAAGAAACATAACATATACTTGAATAACTTTGCTGTTTATATTTTTATTTTTGTTTTCAAGTTATATTTATCTTTAGAAAAGGTAACTAAAATAAATTATCTGCTGAAGCAATGAATTAGTTAAATACTAATTAGATGAAGTAATTAAGATTAATAATTTATTTTGACATATTTTTATGGTGCATTAGTTTTAAGTTTAAATAAGCCTTTAGATAATGTTTTTTTTCAAATCACAAAAATTTTTTTTGCCTAGAAATTCATTAAAATAAGATTTGTTTGATAAGCATAAACATAAATGGTAATAAATAAATAAATGAATACACATAAAACTGTTATGGTAAAAAAATTTAACATGGTCTTAGTTTTTTTTTTAAAAAGAAGAAAGAAGCTTATTAAAAATGTTTCCTTAGTCGAAAATAATTGTTTATCAATACTTTAAGCTTATAAACTTTAACGAGTAACTCTTCGTTAGTTCAAAATTTAAATTTCAGAATTAAACATTTAATAAAATTAATTTAATAAAAATAATACAAAATCAAATAAAAATTAAAAAAGATATAATTTCAAATAAAACAAAAAACTAAATACATTACTTCAGTATTTTCACAATTCAAAAGTGCAATAACTTTTATCTCAAAAAACGCTTACTTTATTTAAAACAATAAACACGAAATACACATTGAACTTTTTACAGAGAGACAGAGATTTTAATACTAACATTCGTCAAGATTCGGAATAATGAAGTCTAGAATTAATTTATTTTTGTTTATTTAACATTCCTCAAATAATTTGCTGATAAAAGTGTCTATTAATATAGTGCTTTATGAAGGACACCAGATTTTCTTCGCTCTAGGGGAAAAAAAATAGAGAAAAAGGGAGAAAAACTCTACAGGCAACTAAAACAATAAAACAAACAACTAAAACAAAAACTAAATGGATTACTTCAATATTTGTACAATTCAAAAATGCAATAACGTATATCTGAAAAAAAGTTTAATTTAGTTGAGACTATATACACAAAATATGCATTGGTCTTTAAACAGAAATTTTAATACAAACATTCGTCAAAATTCAGAATAATGAAGTGCGGTATTAATTTATTTTTGTTTATTAAACATTCCTCATATAAGTTGCTGATAAATGTGTCCATCCATATAGTGCTTTATGAAGGACACCAGATTTTTCTATGCTCTAGGGAGAAAAAAATAGAGAAAAAGGGGAAAAAACTCCACAGGCAACTAAATAACAACTAAACAACTACAACTGAAACAAAAACTAAATGGATTACTTCAATATTTTTACAATTCAAAAACGCAATAACCTATATCTGAAAAAATGCTTACTTTAGTTGAGACTATATACACAAAATATGCATTGGTCTTTAAACAGAAATTTTAATACAAACATTCGTCAAGATTCGGAATAATGAAGTGCAGTATTAATTTATTTTTGTTTATAAAACATTCCTCAAATAATTTGCTGATAAAAGTGTCCATCAATATAGCGCTTTCTGAAGGACACCAGATTTTTCTTCGCGCTAGGGAGAAAAAAAAGAGAGAATAGGGAAAGATGAAAAAAAAAAGAAAACCCCTACAAGCAACTAAAAAAAAATCAGCAGCCAATCAAACTATGGGATATTAATCTAAATACACATTATACCGCGCTTCATTTTTTTTCCACCTTTATGTTCGAGAAAAAATGAACGTAACCTTCATGATAATATAAATTTCATAATTAAACCTTTAATAAAATTAATTTAATAAAAATAATACAAAATAAAATACAAATAAAAAAAAACGATTTTAAATAAAACAAAAACTAAACGCATTACTTCAATAGTGCAATAACTTCACTCAAATGTGCAATAACTTTTATCTGAAAAAAGTTTACTTTAGTTGCGAATATATACACGAAATATGCATTGGTCTTTAGATTGAGATTTTAATACAAATATTTGTCAAGATTCAGAATGATGAAGTGCAGTATTAATTTATTTTTGTTTATTAAACATTCCTCAAATAATTTGCTGATAAAAGTGTCCATCAATATAGCGCTTTATGAAGGACACCAGATTTTTCTTCGCTCTAGGGAGAAAAAAAAGAGAGAATAGGGAAAGAGGAAAAAAAAAAAAAAAAAAAAAAAAACCCTACAGGCAACTAAAAAAAAATCAGCAGCCAATCAAACTATAGGATATTAATCTAAATACACATTATACCGCGCTTCAATTTTTTTTCCACCTTTGTGTTCGAGGAAAAATGAATGTAACCTTCGGTAGCACATGTGACATTTCATACAAAAAAAAAAAAAAAAAAAAAAAATCCCTGACGAGAGGGGGAGAAAGGAAGGGGGATGCCGGTCATTACAGCATCTTCTACCTCCCAAGTTCTAATAATAGCAAAAGAGAGAGAGAGAAAAAAAACCTACCAAAAAAACAAAAACAAAAAAACAAAAACAAAAAAACTAAAAACAAAATAACAGTTAACCGCTTCGTTATATAACGCAGTTATTTCCTTTTTCAATATGTTCCATCTCGCTGAAAACAGATTGTTAAATAAAAAAAAAAAAAAAAAAAAAAAAAAAAAGTTAACTCAGTAAAAAAAAAAAAAAAAAAAAGTCACAAAAGTTATTGCAACCTGAAATAAGTTTTTAAGAAATTGAAAGGTAAGAAGAAGCGTCCTTAGAAAATGAGCTATCCTTTTTGCTTAGAAACTGGAACAATACCACGAACAACATTACTAATCTCTTTCGCGAGAAATTTTCTTTTCCAAAAATTTCGGTCCCTTCACAATTTTTCTGCACCGCTGCAACTGTTAACCAGTTCTATCACCCGCAGCTGTTAACATATTCAAGGCTCTTTCATTAAACTTTCGAAAGAGAAGCGTGGTCAGATTGAAACGAGCCTCACCCCCCCCACCCCACTTTGTGCATCCCTCCCACCCCCATACTTTACTCCCTCACTTTAAGCTTTCTCACCCTATGCATATATGCTGTGAAGAGGATGTCGAAAAGGATGCTCCTAAACGAAATTAATAAAATAGTGAATTCCAACTCTCCAACGCGTCTCACTGCTAAAGTGCTACTTTGGCGTTGATATCACTATTTTGGCACAAACTTGGAAATTTCCACTCTCTATTGCAAATGAGTAACTAATTCAAAGAAATCGAAATAATAAGAAAGTCGTTTTGCTGACTTGTTGATATTTTTGGAATTAAGGCTGATTTCGAGATGTGAGCATTGAAGCATGTTAATGTAAATTCAATTTATTCATTTTAAAAATAATTGTGAAATGATTTTTTTTATGATTCCGTTTTTTTGGATATGAAGATGTTGAATAAAATTAATATAGCTGTTAAAAAAAGGGATTTTTTTGAATTTCTGAAATGAATGTAATTTTTTTATTAAAGTGTGTCTGCGAATTGAATTTCACTTTGAGGATTTGTTAATTTTACTGTAAAACGTGAAAGGGCTTTTAAATAAAATATTTTATCTTGGATGAATCTCTCTAGATTGGTTAATTATTATGTATTTTTTTTGCACTTTAACTCAATTATGCATTTATTTAAGAGGAATAAAATTCTTATTAAGTAAACGTGTTTATTTGAGTATATTAAAAGATAATTGAAGTTGGCCAGATATTTTATGCATCTTGAAAATTCATTTCCTTATCTTTTTTTTTTATAATTTATAGGAACATTTATGTGTAATATTTCTCCAATAATTTTATTTAAACTTTTTTAATTATATTATGAATGATGTACCTAATTATAGATTATTCTTATACACTCAAAATGCTGCCTTTATACGTCCAATAAATATTGCATTTATTGCATTTTATGCCCAATAAATTGTGAATGAAGTTCACTTGAAAAATTGTGCAAATGTTTCTTATAATATCTTATAAAATATCGGGCGTTTTTATAAGGGCCTGATGGCCGAGTGGCTAGCGCTCGGTATCGCAGGTTGTTTAGGGTTCGAGTCTCGGCGGAGTCATATATGTTTGTAGTGGTTCGGTATCCACTTTAAAACCTAGGTCCCCGTCTAATATGATCGTAGAGCGTTGCGGGGGCATTGTTACTTAGGGTCCGTAGCTTATCTTAGCTACACGGCCCCTTGGGTAGTGCTAAGTGAGTAACATCGGTGCAGCCCTTGCTTATGGCATATAAAAATCATGGTTTTATGCCAGCTGCATTAGAAAAAAATAAGTTTTTATACATATGTTTTTTATAATAAAATTAGCAGAGACACAATTTCATTTTTTTTTCAAAAAAAAAAAAAAAAAAAAAAAAAATATATATATATATATATATATATATGAAGCTTAAATATTTTCAATATACATGTATAAGTCGGATATAAATTTCATAATATATTTACATATAATGAAGAGAAAATTGCATTTATAATATAATAAATTTTAAAATAAAATATTAAATTATATATGATAGCATTTATAATACACAATTAATATACATTTTTATTTACAATTGTATTATTGCATAAAATATTAAATTATATATAAGAGCATTTATAATGCAAAATTAATATCCATTTTAATTTACAATTGTATTATTGCACACTGTTCTTGTTTTCTAAACGCTAAGGCTTTATATGTATATGTTTTTTATAATATTTTATAATTAGCAGAGTGAAAAAAAAATGACGCTTAAATGCTTTCAATATATTTATATGTATAAACCGAATATAAATTTCATAATTTACTTTATATATAATGATGAGAAAATTGCATTTATAACAAATTTTCTTATAATAGATTTTACAATAAAATATTAAATTATATATAATAGCATTTATAATGCACAATTAATATACATTTTATTTACAATTGCATTATTGCACATTGTTCTTGTTTTTCAATTGCTCTGTACGCACGTTTGAATTGAAAATTTGCGCAAATGTTTTTTTAAAATATCTTTATGCTGTAAAATATAAGGTTTATATATATATATATGTTTTTTTAATATTTTTAAAAATATTTTATAATATAATTAACAGAGACACAATTTCATTTTTTATCAAAAATAAATTACGCTTAAATGTTATATATATAATATATATATATATATATAAATATATAATTTACTTTACATATAATGAAGAGAAAATTACATTTATAATACACAATTAATATACATTTTTATTTACAATTGCATTATTGCATATTGTTCTTGTTTTGTAAGCGCTTAAGGTTGTACTTAAGGTTTACTTTCTTGAAAGAAAATGCCGAAAATTGACCTGTGAGCAACATGCACATTGTTACTCTCTCACTCCGAAAGATTTTACGATCATAAATAATGAGATTCTCTGCTCCACAAATAAACAATTTCTTCTTTCAATTGTTCTGTGTGCACGTTTGAAAAGCAAACGAATTTCATAAATTTTCTTTCGAAATGTTTTATAAAGCACGTGGAGACTGCTTTCACAATGTTATATTAAATTTTGTAGCGAATGTGTTGAAAAATGAGACACTGTGTCCTTTTATTTTTATTTTACAGCCAAAAAGACTTTTATCCCTCTGTTGCAAACCATTGCCGCAAGAAAAGTAAAACAGTTATTTTTATTTTCTTTCAGCTGCAGAAAATTTTATTTATTTGCTTTCTTTTCACGGAAATGAAGTCGAATATTCAATTACTTATGATACAGAGTTCCGTTTAACACTCTCTGAGAGAGTTGTAGGGAACAGGGAGGAAAGGCTATTTTGTTTCGGGATTTTTTTTCCCTTAGGTATGTGTATTATTTACTTAGAGAATTTGTCTAAGAGGAGATTCATGACTTTATTGGGGGAAAGGGGAGTTTTCTTATAAATATCTAATAATTGCTTATAGGATTTTGAATCGCTTATTGATTTATGGCAATTTTCCTTTAATTTTTTTTAACATATAACAAGATATAACATAAAATTCGTTCTTTTGAAATTATTTCCGAGTTTATTTATTTTTTTAAATTTAAACTTACATATTATTAAATTAAACTGAATAATCTGTTTAATTTTTTAATAAAAATCAGATTTTTGCTGGAATTTTAAGGTTATAATAAAATTACTTTCTCGAATTATAATTAATATTTAAAAGCTATAAAATGAATTTTAATTTAACTTTTTAAATAACCTTACATTATTTTAATTAATACATTCTTCTTCTTCATTGGCGCAACAGCCCCATGGTGGTCCAAGGCCGTCTGCCTACTGGCAGATTTCGAGACAGGAGATGTTTTTTTATACGGTAGGGTTGTCAGCTCTACGCTTAACAGCCGTATTAGAATGGGGCCTACAGTTTAAAGCAGATTCCAAACCATTACAAACATACATGGCACCACCGGGACTCAAACCCTACACAGCGCTAGTCACTCGGCCATCAGGCCCCAATTAATACATTACTAATTGGAAATTCAAATTTTCATTTTTATGTAATAAAAATGTATTACCTTGATGCAATAATTTAAAAAAGTTATGCATCTAAGTATATGCATATATGTTATAGTAATAAACAAGTGCACATTCATGTAACATAAAATACATGCAAGCCAAAAAATATTGTGAAGTGTAATTTTATTCGTTACTTTATATCTACAGATCGTCGAATGTATCAGCATCTGTTTTATTTTCTGTTTATAACACAAAAGCATGATTTATATCTTGTATCAGGAAATTCTTTTTCACCCGCCATTCATATCTATTATTGTTTTATCTGTTCCTGAATGAATGATCTCCAGTTTACTTTTTCTTGCTGATGCCTGCACTGTTGTCATCCAAAAGCTGGAAAGAAGGGTGGCTTCAAGACATCACCAAGAAGAATCTTCCTTTTGTCTTCGACCATTGATTAGCAGAACCCAAAGATAATTTGTTAAATCAACAAGGGATGAATCGGAATTTCACTTAATGCAATTTGAGGTCGCGATCGATGGAGAAGTAAATTGAATAGGCGATGTGAACAGCTGGGAGTAAGGAACAAAGTACAGAACCCTTTTATTCTGCCAACCGATTCTCAGGGAAAAAAAAAGGCAAACTTTTCAACGGATAAATTCAAATCAAGGGTAATTAACTTGGGCAGGATGAAGACAAATGTTGATTTTTCCTGATGAAGAAGTGTCGCTAAAGTGTGGATTTCCTACAGAAATCTAGGATTTCTTATTCATTTCAGTTTTAATGCTGTTTTCTAAGAAGAAATCTGAGATATATATTTCAGGGAATGGAATATATTAATAATTCTATATTTGTTATCAGTGCACTTGAAATATATGTGAGGGAATTTTATGGGTTCATGGAATAGTAATTATTTAATTTTGTAGATTTTTTATTCAATAAAAATGTTTCTAAGAAAACTTTGCAACTATAGTTTAAAAAGTTATATTTTGAGATATTAAGGACTTGAAGTAAAAAGTATTATGACATTTAGTGACAAAATTATTTGGTACAATAAAATTTAAATGTAGTTAGAAAATAAAAAAAAATCATGAAAGTAAAAGAAATTAAAAAATATTATTAATTTTTTTTTTAAAAATTTACATTAGAAAAGGTAAATTTATGTTTTATTCAGTTCTTTAAAATATATTTAACTAATTTTAATGAAAAATAATTTTACGCATACATTTTAAAGTCCCTGTGTTTTGAATGTTTTAATGTAACTAAAATAAAAGTGTCTATATTTGGAAAAAGTTTTTAATTTTTGTTTTCATAAGACCATTCTGGAAAAACGCCATTTTTGTTTTCTAACTCTAACAAGTGATTTTAAGTCGCAAAAAAATTGTGCCGAGTTATACTAACCCTAATGCCATCAGGCCTCTTATTTATTTCACTTTATACAGCAGTGTTCAAAATAAAGAAAATATGAATATTTCATTGATTTCTTCGAAGTTTACTGACAGGAAAATAAGATTAACGCTTTCAAGCAAAGATATCAATAAATCTCTAGTGTCTAATACGTAAGTGTAAATGTATATGCATATAGAGGAACAAGCTTTAATATCCTACTTGGATATTTCCATTTTTCTTTCACTCAAACACCTCGACAAAATTCATGTTGACTTTTTTTTTCTACATTAGGCGAAATTTAAAAAGTAAGCAGTTAAAATAAGCCTTAAAATTTATTTAACTAATTAATCAGTAATCCTTAAAATATATTTGACTAATTAATCAGTAAGCCTTAAAATATATTTAACTATTTAATCAGTAATCCTTAAAATATATTTGACTAATTAATCAGTAAGCCTTAAAATATTTGACTAATTATTCCTTAAAAATATATAATCAGTAAACTTTAAAATAATTAATCAGTAAGCCTTAAAAATATATTTGACTAATTAATCAGTAAGCCTTAAAATATATTTGACTAATTTATCAGTTAGCCTTAAAATTTAGTTAGCTAATTAATCAGTAAGCCTTAAAATTTAGTTAGCTTATTAATCAGTAAGCCTTAAAATTTAGTTAGCTAATTAAAAATATAAATTTTAGCTAATTAATCAGCCTTAAAATATATTTGACTAATTAATCAGTAAGCTTTAAAATATATTTAACTAATTTTAATGACAAATAATTTTAAGAATGGATTTTTAAATCCTTGCGTGATGAATGCTTTAATGGAAATAAAATGAAAGTGTTTATATTTGGAATTGTTTTGATAAAAACATTTTGTAGAACGCCATTGCCTCAAAACAAGTCATTTTATGTCTAAAAAAAATTATGCTGAGTTTTACTAATCATTTTAATGATCAAGTATCTTATTTATTTCACTTAATACAGTAGTGTCGAAAATTAAGAAAATATACATATTTAGTCGATTTCTTCGAAGTATACTGACAAAATAAGAATAACGCTTTCAAATAAAGACAACCAATAAATCTTTATTGCGTAATACGTAAGAATATATGTACATGAATATATAGGAATATGATTTAATATTCCACTTAGATATGTCCATTTTTTTCGCTCAAACATCTCATCAAAATTCATGGGGATTTATTTTTTTCTACATTAGCTGAAATTCAAAAGAAGGAGTTAAATTAAAGTTGATATATATAAGGTTTAAACAAAGTTAATGTTAATATAATGTTGACACAAAATTTAATATTTTCACTACATAAAGTAAATAAAATATGTATGAAATATGCTTTTATCATTTTATTTTAAAAAAAAGAAAGATTTTGCTTTAAACAAATCCAAAACTTTGCTATAATATAGTCACCCTAACGTCAAAGCAAAAGAAATTTATTACAAAGTGCTTCTTTTGGAAAATAATATGGTAGAATTATATTGCGTCTTTTTCAGAAACTATGTAACAGAAGGGAAGTATAGGGATGATATCTTGTAGCTTTATGATCGACGTTTTAGGGATGCAATAAACCCTGATTTCCTTTTAATGCCTGATTTTTCGAAGTATTCATAAACTATTTGATTTTAAGAGTGATTCCCGTATGTGAGCTGTATAACTGTACGAGGCCTCTACACAGCTGTATAAGATTTTTTTATCTTTAGAGATTATCGGTTATAAACAAAAGAGAAAGTTTGCGCCAATGCTTAAGATTGCTTAAGAATTTTGGCGTAAAAATGGTGGAGTAGTGTAATATCTCCCTGCAGTGCACCCGGATAACGCTGAATCTGCTACATATCTACCATTATAGTAGAGAAAGACTTAAGTCAAAGTACCAGGTATTTTGAAGCAACTCAAATAATGTTGACACAAGATTTAATATTTTCACTACAGAAAGTAAATAAAATATGTATAAAATATGCTATATCATTTTATTTTAAAAGGGCAGAGAAAGATTTTGCTTTAAAAAAATCCAAAAATTTACTATAACACAGTCACCCAACGTTAAAGCAAAAGAATTTTATTACAAAACGCTCCTTTTCGGCAAATAATAGTTTTCTTTTATTCTATCTTAAATCCTGAATAAACTTGAACTGCCAAGCTTTTAATCAATTAGAATGTTTTTTTTTTATTGTTTTCTATTTGCAAACAAAAATCCTTTCATCTATACAAACAGTAAACAATTATTTGCGTTGATTAATTCGTAGGGTTTTCGGTTCGGAATAAAATAGTCATTTCGTATTCATAGAATTACATCCCTTTCGTAAACCTTTAGCTATTTCCAAATGAATTTCCTGAGGGCAAATGGATGAAGCTTTAAACCCCTATAAAAGTGCCTGATTTATTATTTATTTTAGAAGAGAAGAATTTTGGCGCGAAGAATGTCTTCCATTCTTTTACAACCATTTAATGGAAATTAAAATGATTTTTTCGTCAAAAAGAGTTAAATGAGCTGTGTAAAAAAAAATTGCCTTAATATGGAAGGAAATGTTTTGAATATTGTTTCTTAATGTGCTATTTGTGATGAATTTTCTTCGCTTGCGTATTTCTTGGCTGTTTAATGTACTGTCTCATTTATGACATTGTTTATTGCCTTCATTCTTTCCAGGTTTGCATTTTAGGTAATGTCTCAATTTGCATACATGGCAGGAAAACTAACTTTTAGTCGGAAATTAAAGCAAATTTAGTGCTTTTTTTTTCCTACAATATTTATTAAGATTTGTGGCTTTTAATATTATTTAAGCGCATAAAATTACATTATTACCAATTATGTAATTTTATGTACTTTTTATTTTAGTATTTGTTGTCGTTATTCAGTTAATTAGCAATAAGCTCATTATTATATTTACATTAATAACATGCTTCAAAGATTCTTTCCTTTGAAAATAAAACCGTGCCATTGAATTTAATAATGTACTTGAAAGAGTACAACTCTTTAGTTACTAAAAGGTTTTGAATCTTCAGACTCAAAATGTGTTCTATTTAGCTTTACAAACGAAATTGCTTTTGACTTTTAAAAGAAAGATATTTAATTAGCTTTTATTTAAAAGTGGTAAATATTTACCGCTAATGAGCAAAAGAGTCTTTTAAGTGAAATTAAATATAATGCTGGTATATTGAATATCTTCAGGATATTTTTGAGACGAACACCCGCTTTCAATTACAAGTAATTCAAGTTGTTACAGGATGTTGCAATTCAATGAGAAAAGTTTTAAATAATCTGTTGTAATTCTGTGATACCCATTATAGGTTTTTAGAAACCTGTACAGTTACGTTATATTTTATATCTCTTAACGGTGTTTGGTTCATTAAACTCAACTCAATTTATTTACTTTTCTATAGATCCCTTTTAATTTGTATCTTTCCAATATAATTTAATTCAGATATCAGTTCCTGAAATGAATTAAAAAATGCTTCAGATTAAACACCGTCCTTCTTTTAATTTATAATAATGATTTCTAAAATTGGCAAATTGTCCAGATTTTTGAAATAATTGTTAGCTTTTCTTACACAGAGACAGGATCTTTGTTGCTCAATATCGTCAGTATAGGCAAAAGAATGAGCAAAGATTACTTGCCATTATGCAATGATTTATCAAGGAATACATATTGCGAAACAATGAGAAATACAGTTAAAATTTTCATGGAAAAATTTCAACAAAAAGCTTAACTTTGGTGACTATGTAAACTTATCCTAGTTTTGAAAAAATGCAAGCATTCCACAAACAAATTCTTAAAGTCAGATATCAATTGATATTTTTATGAATTTATCTAATAATATTCATTTGAGATCATGAATTAATTAAGTCACGCCAATTAAAAGTCAAAAACTTTTGAGATTTTTTTATTTAAATTTCAAAATAATTCTTAAGAATATTTTCAAAGACATATAGGATAAAACTAACTATACTAATTATAACTAACTATACTAACTATAACTAACTATACTAACTAATCAATGATTTTTATATGCAGTACATAATATATTTAATTAATGCTAATTACGCATTTAAAATCATTACATTCCTAAGAAAAACATACTTGTTAAGATCTTAAAAATCATAATTATTTATTCTTTCTTTTGAGTTTTATTTTTAAATAAATATCCTGTTCATTTCCTTATTTAAAAATCTCCATTTGTATGCCAAATGACTGGTACTGAATAATGAACTAATTAAAATATTGGAGTCATTTGTTTCGAATCGGAAATAATATATTATTTTAAATGATCGAAATCAAAATCCATTTCAGATTATAACTATAAAATAATTTCTTTAGTTAAACACAGTTATAATTTGAATAAAGTTAAAAATTATATAATACGGATTTTTTATGACAACATGTGTCTAATTAAATATAAAAATATATATTCTTCGAAAATTAAATAAGTATATTTAAAGGTAAAAAAGTTTTAGTTTATAAATTTTGATAGGTTTGTATAATAATGAATGATTTTTTGTATGAAAATTGTAAGAAACCCAAAAGGGATCTTATTTTATTCATAAAATGAATTAATACAAGAATAAACATTATAATACCATGCCTTCAGTTTTTATATTAAAATGTATACAACAACTGAAGTAAAAGACACTACTAAATATCCAATAAATGCCAACAGTTACTAAGTATTCACTTTGTCAACATTTATACCTAACGGGAGGACCAAATTGAAAGAAACGCAACAGTGTTCTTATTTTATTCATAAAATTAATTAATACAACAATAAACATTATAATAGTACCATGCATTTAGTTTTTATACTTAAATGTAAACAACAACTGAAATAAAAGACACTTCTAAATATCCAATAAATGCCAACAGTTACTAAGTTTTCTCTTTGTCAACAGTTATACCTAACGGAAGGACCAAATTGTAAGAACCCTACAGTGATCTTATTTTATTCATAAAATTAATTAATACAAGAATAAACATTATAATACCATGCATTCAGTTTTTATACTAAAATGTATACAACAACTGAAGTAAAAGACGCTACTAAATATCCAATAAATTTCATTAGTTACTAAGTATTCACTTTGTCAACATTTATACCTAACGGAAGGATCAAATTGTAAGAAACCCAACAGTGATCTTATTTTATTCATAAAATTAATTAATAAAAGAATAAACATTATAATACCATGCCTTCATTTTTTATACTAAAATGTATACAACAACTGAAGTAAAAGACGCTACTAAATATCCAATAAATTTCATTAGTTACTAAGTATTCACTTTGTCAACATTTATACCTAACGGAAGGATCAAATTGTAAGAAACCCAACAGTGATCTTATTTTATTCATAAAATTAATTAATACAAGAATAAACATTATAATACCATGCCTTCAGTTTTTATACTAAAATGTATACAACAACTGAAGTAAAAGACGCTACTAAATATCCAATAAATTTCATTAGTTACTAAGTATTCACTTTGTCAACATTTATACCTAACGGAAGGATCAAATTGTAAGAAACCCAACAGTGATCTTATTTTATTGATAAAATTAATTAATACAAGAATAAACATTATAATACCATGCCTTCAGTTTTTATACTAAAATGTATACAACAACTGAAGTTTAAATATCCAATAAAATTAGTTACTAAGGAAGGATCAAATTGTAAGAAACCCAACAGTGATCTTATTTTATTCATAAAATTAATTAATACAAGAATAAACATTATAATACCATGCCTTCAGTTTTTATACTAAAATGTATACAACAACTGAAGTAAAAGACGCTACTAAATATCAATAAATTTCATTAGTTACTAAGTATTCACTTTGTCAACATTTATACCTAACGGAAGGATCAAATTGTAAGAAACCCAACAGTGATCTTATTTTATTCATAAAATTAATTAATACAAGAATAAACATTATAATACCATGCCTTCAGTTTTTATACTAAAATGTATACAACAACTGAAGTAAAAGACGCTACTAAATATCCAATAAATTTCATTAGTTACTAAGTATTCACTTTGTCCACATTTATACCTAACGGAAGGATCAAATTGTAAGAACCCTACAGTGATCTTATTTTATTCATAAAATTAATTAATACAAGAATAAACATTATAATAGTACCATGCATTTAGTTTTTATACTTAAATGTAAACAACAACTGAAATAAAAGACACTTCTAAATATCCAATAAATGCCAACAGTTACTAAGTTTTCTCTTTGTCAACAGTTATACCTAACGGAAGGACCAAATTGTAAGAACCCTACAGTGATCTTATTTTATTCATAAAATTAATTAATACAAGAACAAACATTATAATACCATGCCTTCAGTTTTTATACTAAAATGTATACAACAACTGAAGTAAAAGACGCTACTAAATATCCAATAAATTTCATTAGTTACTAAGTATTCACTTTGTCCACATTTATACCTAACGGAAGGATCAAATTGTAAGAACCCTACAGTGATCTTATTTTATTCATAAAATTAATTAATACAAGAATAAACATTATAATACCATGCCTTCAGTTTTTATACTAAAATGTATACAACAACTGAAGTAAAAGACGCTACTAAATATCCAATAAATTTCATTAGTTACTAAGTATTCACTTTGTCAACATTTATACCTAACGGAAGGATCAAATTGTAAGAAACCCAACAGTGATCTTATTTTATTCATAAAATTAATCAATACAACAATAAACATTAGAATAGTACCATGCATTTAGTTTTTATACTGAAATGAAAATAACATTTGAAGTAAAAGACACAACTAAATATCCAATAAATGCCAACAGTTACTTTCACTTTGTCAACATTTATACCTAACGGAAGGACCAAATTGTAAGAAAAGCAGTGATTTTATTTTATTCATAAAATTAATTAATACAAGAATAAACGTTAAGAATAACATTTATACTAAAATGTAAATAAGCACTGAAGTAAAAGACACTACTAAATATCCAATAAATGCCAACAGTTACTAAGTTTTCACTTTGTCAACATTTATACGTAACGGAAAGGGAAAAGTGCGGTTTGGGAAGATGCAGTTCGGTATTAATGTTAAGCCATCATTTACATTGTAAAACGGAAAACGTGGCTCTTTTTCGAAGAACTCCCATTTGGAAAAAGAATTGGCAGGGAAGAGAAAAAAGCATCTTTGAAGACCGTAAAAGAGAAAGATTCTTCTCGAAGAAGTTCTGTATTGTTCTGTCGAGGTGGCAAATCGAGTGAATAGATATCTCACTTCTAAGGGAGGGTTGCGCTCAGGGATTAGAGGAAATGAGAATCCCTCTTTCTAAAACTAGCCTCCTATGATCCTATACTGGAGCTTTCTTTTATGTAGCTCCAGTATTACTTCCCTCGGACCAATACTTTAATTGCTTTACCTTAGAATGCAGACTTTTTTTATTTTTGTTAAGTTTTAACTTTTTTTTTTTACTTGCAAATATAGAATGTCCGGAAAGAACATATTAGGTGTTGTGGATTATCTCTTTTCAAAAAGAAAAAAAAAGAAAATCGAATCTATAAGTCGGTGTTTTTTTTACTTCCTAACTAATTTTTTTACCATGGGGGAATATTTGTTTTTAGTTTTATATTGCGTTTATTTTAATTTTTTCGTATAGTTTAAAATAACTTTTAAAGAAAAAGCTGATATACGAGCCTTTCGATATATTTTTAAATATCGATCTAAAGAAGGATTTCCATTTCTTGAAATTGTGAAAAAAAGCATTGAATCTTGCATGTCTGCAGCGTTTTGAATTTTATATCCACTTTATGTATGCATGTAAAATGATATTCTATTCAAAAGTTGGTAAGGATATTTATTTGATTTTAAATGAGGAGGATTAAGTCAAGTGGGTATATGAATCAGTATATTGCAGTTAATAATCATTTTATGCTAATAATTATTGTCAATTGCGAGAATTTATAACCACACAGAAATTATCTATATTAAACATAGTTGGGCAATATGAATGTTTGTTGGTAATACTATAATTAAAATATTTCTAAGCTATCAACTGAATTTACATTGTTGCCAGATATAAATTGATTTAAGCATTATAAGTATCCAATTATAAATTGCAATTTTAATATGATGTCATTTTCATGATTTGAAAGAAAAACAAGCATGAGCTTGATTTTAATTGATTCCCATTTTTCTTTAAAAGGTAACAGCAGGCAGATTTCTATAAAATTTATTCTTCGCTACTTATTAATGCAATCTCGTTCAGTTTAATGAAACATTTTTTTTAATTTTTAATTTATACATAAATTTTTAAGGAAATTTTTTTACTAGATTATTTACTTTTACATCTAACCTCTTAAAAAATACACACACACACACAAAAAAAACTTTTAACCCCCTACGCCAAGTTAATTAAAAAAAAGCTTAGTTATGAGAGATTAGCAACAAAATGTAATAGGGCACTTTCTACTTCAGCTTTCAGTAATCTTAAATCCCATGATTATATGTGCTAAATTTATTTTGTACATTAAATCCTTTGTTCAAAACCATGTAAGCATGCTTCAAAGTAAGCATGTATTTTCTATACATGTTTACTTCTTTTTATATCGCTCAAAATTACGCAAAAAGACTCAGTAAAAAAATTTTTTTTGAAGATTAGCAACAAAATGAGAAATAACATTTTATACATTCATTGACTTTCAATAGTCTTAAAAAACCAGAATATATAAATAACTTTATTTTAAAAGTAAGAATAAATTCTTATATCCAAACAAATTTCTTTTCCATTTTCTCCATTCGTATTCTTCTTTTCACAGCTATTCGTTGAAAAAATATACTGAATCAATCTCTTAATCATCAATACTATTATTGTTGTTTTCAAATGTCGTGCGCTTTGGTTTCATGTAATTTGTCATTATAACGGCTGATATGTAGCAGATTTAACGTTATCCAGAATGAATCACAAGGACTTGTGCTGCTATGTTGCTCCATCACAATTGGGAACTGACAATCCCAGAGGTGATATGTGGAGGTTCACATCCCTCTCCCCTGCTTCTCATGCCCAATGGAGGACTTCTTTTGGTGCATTAAATTATTTTGCCCATCGTCAGCATAACTACATGGGCTTTCTGTTCGGCTTCAAACTCGGCTTCCAACTTTAGAAACCCAATGGACAATCATTCAGGCCACTACATTTCATAAACAATTCAAGTGAATGTAAGTTGGTTGAATTCAGTTTAGCAATGAAATGAGTAATGGTATTTAAACTTTTTATTTTCAATAATTGTAAGCTGAGGCATGATATAATAATGTTCTGAAATTTGAAATGTGTGAATCCTTAAATTTACAGAAAATAATTTTTTAATCCGAGATTGCCGGTTTTTATACTCTTTTGAGAAAAAACAAGCATCGTTACTACCGTCAAATATATGTTAAGTAGTATTACGTTAAAATTGAGTTACTTACATTAAAATAATATACTATCACTTTATTCGAAAGTTAATTTTACTTAATACGAATTTAATTTTTTAAAATTTTAAATTAGATATTATTTAGATTAATTTAAATTAGATATTATTAGATACTTTTTCGTAAGTCAATGCAATTAAGACAGTTTGTTTGTCTACAATAACAAGAAGCTTAAAATATACGGTTTAAATGAAATTGAAAATGTTATTCATTAGTGTCTGACAGAAATACCCATCTTTACAATTAGCTCTAATTTCCTTCAATTCTAAACCATATATCTAATGTACCAAACACGTATCTGGTTTTTCAATTGGGGTTATTTTAACTATCCCAATTTTACCAATCAGTCTGCTATTCTTTGACAACTCTTTTATTCAGAAAAATGCATGGAAAAGTCCTTATAATTAAGACAGTTTGATTCTCGAACGTAACAAGAAGCTTAAAACAAAGTTTTAATGAAAACCCTATTCTTCATTTCATAAGAGGATCTAATTCATCTTCAGAATTAGCTTTAATTTATTTCATTTCAAAACCACATTTCAAAAGTACATAACGAGTATTTGATTTTTCTAATTAGATTTATTGTTAACTATTCTGTTTTTTTGTCCATCAATCCGCTATTTTCATGACTATTCTTTACTCAGAAATTATGGTTTTTCTCTTTTAATTTTAAAAAGAACTATTAATTCAATTAGTTATGCTTTGAGAAATTTCTTCAGAATAAATTTCTTCTATTTTAATGTAATGAAATTGCATTTCTATAACCATTATCTTATTAGTTCATTTATTATTACATAATTATTTTTCTTATAATAGAAAACACTCCATTAAAAACATTTTTTTAACTTTTCAGTTTTTTCCTGTCTTTTATCGTTTAATTTTGTTAAATTTCTTTTCGAAAATGTTTTGAAAAACAGGTTAATTTTCAAACATTAGTATTCAATTATTAATTTAATCCTTTTTGAAAACATTAAAATAAACGTAATGTTAAAATAGAATGTGAACAAGCACCCCAAATGCCCCCATTCACCGGATGCTTTAATAAAGGTAATTATTGATTATTGCCCTTGAAACAAATTCTAGACATCCACTTAAGGAACGTGATTACTTTAAAATTATTTTAAAAATATAATACCTTACTGCAAACTGTTAAAAGACATCATAAAATTAAAAGTAATGCAAATGTTATAACATTTAGATAAATGAATTGATTGAAATTTTATTCTAGCTCATTCTTTAAAGTTATGTTTTAGTTCACATGCACCCTTTAAGAAACCTAAGATGTCAGAAGCAGTTTATAAAAGTTCAATCATATATTTAAAAAATAGAAATTTTGAAAATAAATTTTTCAGAAATAAGAACAAAATAAAATTATTTTTACAAAGACGATATACATACAAAAATTAAAATCTGCTGATATTGAAACAAATTATTTAAATGCTATAATTTGTCTAGATTTTTGCTCACATAAAAGTGGATTTATTTTCCCACGATTTAAGATAAACTATTACATCAAGTAAATAATTTGTAATAAAACAGCTACACTGATAAAAAAAATTAAACTGCAAGCTCAAAAATATCTCCTCATTACGACATTATTTTACTTAACCTTAACATATGGTTAAATAACTAAGTAAAATCTATTACATTGTAATAAAACAGCTGCACTGATAAAACAATTAAATTGCAAGCTCGAAAATATCTCATTCCAACATTATTTTATTTAACCTTAATTAATGTATGGTTAAATAACTGAATAAAATCTATTACATTGTAATAAAACAGCTGCACTGATAAAAAATTAAATTGCAAGCTGAAAAATATTTCCTCATTACGACATTACTTTACTTACCTTAATTAATATATGGTTTAATAACTAAGTAAAATCTATTACATTGTAATAAAACAGCTGCAATGATAAAAAAAATTAAATTGCAAGCTCAAAAATATTTCCTCATTACGACATTACTTTTTATTTAACCTTAATTAATGTATGGTTAAATAACTAAATAAAATCTATTACATTGTAATAAAACAGCTGCACTGATAAAAAATTAAATTGCAAGCTGAAAAATATTTCCTCATTACGACATTATTTTATTTTAACCTTAATTAATATATGGTTTAATAACTAAGTAAAATCTATTACATTGTAATAAAACAGCTGCACTGATAAAAAATTAAATTGCAAGCTGAAAAATATTTCCTCATTACGACATTACTTTACTTACCTTAATTAATATATGGTTTAATAACTAAGTAAAATCTATTACATTGTAATAAAAAAACTGCAATGATAAAAAAATTAAATTGCAAGCTCAAAAATATCTACTCATTACGACATTATTTTATTTAACCGTAATGTATGGTTAAATAACTAAGTAAAATCTATTACATTGCACGCATATTTCGCCATCCCAATTTGAAATGAACACCCTCTAGTGGTAACATCTGAAGGTTCATACATTACTCTTATAATCCTCTACATCCACAGTTCCACGAAATCCTCTATACACCAATACAATCCTGCTCCATTTTATTAAAAATAAAAGTGAGACTCATTATTTTAAAACTGCGAAATTTTTTTAAATAAATTTTTTGTTAATCCTTTACTAGTTTTTGAATTTTTTTCAACCGATTTATTATAAAGATTATAATTAACGCCTAAATTTTACTTTCCGTGGCTCGAATATCCATGTGTTGAAAAATTTAAATAAACAATTTTCCCTACATTCCGAGAAACATCACGTATTACACATCACATATTTCGCCAACACAATTTAAAATGAATACCCCCTAGTGGTATCATCTGAAGCTTCATGCATTCATCTTAAAATCCTCTACATCCACAATTCTGAAACAAAATCCTCCATACACCAATACAATCCTGCTCCATTTTATGAAAAATAAAAAAGTAAGACTCATTATTTTAAAACTGTGAATTTTTTTAAATAAATTTTTCTGTTAATCCTTTACTATTTTTGGAATTTTTTCAACCGATTTATTATAATGATTACAATTAACGCCTAAATTTTACTTTCTCGTGGCCCAAAAATCCATGTGTTGAAAAATTTAAATAAACAATTTTCTCTACATTCCGAGAAACATCACGTATTCAATTAGTACGTTGTTAATGGTTCAGCATAGTTTTGAGGGCTGTAAATAAATAATTGATTCACGCTTTAAGATAATTGGGCATAGCGTAAAATTCCCTAATATATTTTAAACTAGTTATTCCGAGACAGTGGTACAGCCAGTCAATGCAAAACACTTTACGACTGCAGCTTTAAATTTTTCACATAAGTTTCAGTTCAAAATTAGCAACTAACGAGAAACAAAGCATTTTTTTGGATGCATTCACTTCGAATTTTTAAAGCTTTTCTGGAAGATTAATTACCGATGCTGTTAGCTTGGGAAATAAATTAAAGACGAAAGCACCGAGGAATAATTAGGTAGTCGTGTCAAGCATAACCTTGGGTTTTACGTAAAATTTTTAATTAGACAGCAATTATTTTTACTTTATTAACAACGCACAATGGAAATGTTATTAATGGAAGTGTTCATCATTGTTATTGTTGGGAGACAATAATTTTTAGTTTTTAATTCCACATTATTGTCTCTATTTGGTGTGTCAAATTTATTTACCTTAAAAAATAAGTTTTATGTGTGAGAACATTGAATTTTCTTTTTCACAATAGAGCCTTTAGATAATACTGGATTTTTTTAAATGGTACAGAGATTAAATGATTATTTTGTTTCATTAAATTTTTGTAATTATGATTTAAAGGTTCTTTTGTGTTTCAAAATATATTTATTGCGAAAGACCTATTCATACATATTATGCATATATACATGTATGTATAATATGTAATCATAAAATAGATTGAAAAATATAAATTATTGAAAAGAAATTAATAATATAGTAGTTAATTATTTATAGGATGATGTACTTATTGCTATATTTTTATGAGGTAGAATATAAATAGAAGTAAAATTATCTTACGTACAGCAAAAATTTAAAAACAGTTTTTTTATAAAAAATAAACATACCATCTTTTCACCTTTCAAAATATTGTTCTTCACTGTTGTGTAGTAAAACATTTAAAGGGAACCATTAAGAGAACCATTAACATTTAATTTGCATTCATGTGTCATTTATGTAAAGGGGCCTGATGGCCAAGTGTCTGGCCTTCGGTGCCATAAGTTTTGTTTCGAGACCCGGAAATGTCATGGATGTCTGTAGTAGTTCGGAATCCATTTTAAATAGTTGGTCTAATATAACTGTTGGAAGTATGGCTGACAACCCAGTCCGTAAAAAGAAAACATCTTCTGTCTCAAAATCTGTCAGTAAGCAGACGGCCTTGGCCCATCATGGGGTTGTTTGTGCCAATGAAGAAGAAAACTTTTTAAGATTATTATTAGTAAAAATTAATTCTTTTTTTGTGAAATATTCAATATGTTTAACTCTTTGTTCCAATCCAGCAATTTCACTATTTGAATGGAATAATTTATAAAAACAATAACTAATATTTGTTATTTGTTTTTATAGAAATAAATCATATAAATATTCACAACAATAATTTATTTTTAACTCCTATAATTATTTGAATACGATTGTTGATCTACAATCAAGATACTTATGCTAACTGAAAAAAGTTTAAAGTAAAATTTATATTTAAACGTCCATATAATATAAAAAATAAATATTCTCTTCAAAACCATTCTACACATTTACCTAATACCTATATTTTTCTTCCGAAGTTGTTATCCATAAATAAACAAATTTCACAAAAGCATTATGAGAATGAATTTGTTCATAATATTTTTATGTGTGGATTTATATTTTTGGCATGCTAATTAAGATTGACATTTATGTATCATTAAAATACGCAATTCGTTTTTTTATTCATATAGGATGGCATTTAAACGCTATAAGTATGTATATATATTATTCAAACTTCAGTTTAATATGGTGAGACAAGCCCATATTTTTTCTAATAGCCTTAAATAAATTTTCTTCTACATGTATATTGATTTTTGCTGCTTTTTAGACAAACATTAAAAAAGGTTTATGAAGAAGGAGTTATTTAGTTTCTCGTAATTTGAATACTGATAATAGCAAATGACATATTACGAATTCTTTATTGTCACATACAAACGTAGTGCTTGCTATAGTAATATATAGTTATGAATTAAATAAATACAACCTATTGTAATACAAAAGTTAATCTTGAAATTCAGAAACCATGCAAATAATATTTCTCTTCACTTAGATTTATTTTTGCTGGTCGTATTGCAATAATCAATTAATGCCGTTTATAATTACCAATTAGAGACCTTAAGTTAACTAATTTCTTTTTAATGGTAATTTCACATAACTTTAACATTTTAGAAATATTTAAATAACTTATTTATGTTTAAAAGTAAAATTTATTCACAATCAATAATCTGAATAATTTTTTCAATCTCTAAACTTCCTTGAAGCTCGTTAGAGTTTAAATAAATTACAAAAATGTATGCCTAAAAACTAAAAGTTATCCACAAAAGCTTCTGAATAATTTTCTTCTGCATCCAAATTTCCTTAAAGCTCATCAGAGTGGAGAAAAAAATGTCTTCGCGCTAACACCAGTTAAACTCATTAGGAATAAAACCGTCACACTGAATTATACTTTCCCGTACATCGCGTTAGGTGACGTTCACAGACCGTAACAGCGTAAGTAAGTTACTTAAATTTCTGTTTGAAACGAGCATAGATAGATATGCCTGCGATTTGTCCATGGACTTTTGAATAAACTTTCTTCTTCTTCTTCTACTTCTTCCTCTTCCAAGTCTAGATTTTCTTGAAGCTCATCAGGGTGACAGTGCCTATAAAACAAGAAAAAGATGAAAATTACTGCCACAGTTATCTAAAGTGAGATGTTGTGAGTAGGTGGCGGGGGTGGGAAGTTTCCCGCTTCATTAAACCGATGGCTCGAAAATGGGAAGGGGTACAATCTATCAGCGTCAACAGCTCCCCAAGTTTTCTGAGTAATTGAGTCAATCAGTTTTCAGAGAATGTTGTTCACAAAAGGAGGAGAGAGTTGAGAGGGGTGAGAAGGAAGACTGGGGGTTAGACTGGGGGGTTAGAGAGAGGGAAATGTATTTCTCTTTCTTTTTTTTTTCCAATCCTCTCCTCATACATCTACGAGGAGGCATAAAGGCTAAAGAATGAGCGATGAGGCGTTTAAAAACAAAAGTATAAAAAGCCTGGGGGAAGGGGGTGCTCTAGAGCGCAGTTTACAGATATATGTGAAAGAAAATACCCCTTTATGTATTCCGAGACAATTGAGACAACTTTCAATGCAATAAATTTTCAACGGGAAAACAGGAGAGGGATGGAGAATTTCCTTTTATGAATTTCTCATAATTTCGGGAAATTTTTCGAAAAACTTAGTTTAAGAAAATACGTTTCGCTCTTACCGAGTTTGGGAGATAGCAGGGAATATATTTATTTATTTATATTTGGATGGAAAATACGGGTCTTGTATTTAAATTGGATTTTAACATCAAATGATTTTGAAATAAAACTGAACGGCTGCCTTCTTAAAATCAGTTATTTTGTAGCCAATAAAAATTTAAGAGGAAGGAAATGTTGATTTAATGAATGAGAATTTGAAAATTTTTATACAAAATAATTGCATGTTACTAAGTATCTAAAATCTCTAGCAAACTCCGATTACATTTTTTTTTTTGATAAAGAAATCATTTCTTGGTTATTCATAGATCTTTATATATTTTAAATTATATTAGGAATGAATGCGCAAAAGAAGAAAATAATAATAATACAAATATGAATAATATTATTTTAATGACCGGTTTATTTCACCATTAACCTCAATGTATTTTTTCATTTTTACATTTTAACTATACGTTCATTTTAAATATTATTCCAGTTTTACGCATTAATATTTAATTTTTAAACATTATTCAATTTTACAATTTTACAACCTTATTTTTTTTTACTATAAATTATGTTTCTAAAATTATTAATTTGTTATTCAATTCCTTTATAATTATAATGAGAGGATTCATTTGTTTAGATATGGGAAATACTTAAGATTTGTTTTAGGGAGGTTTATATTAAATTTCATTTAATACTGCAACAAAAGCAACAGAGCAGAAGTTGCAACTGATCCGCATTAAAACGTGGTAATACAAGCTTCCAACTTCATGCACCGTCGTAAAATGGGGCACAAGAATCAACGGCTGCTAATGCTATGTTAGGAATAGTATAGTTCACATATCTATTTTTGGCGCATTTAAAATGACATAATATAATTTTCTATCCACCATTTTCAATGTGCTTATTATGATCAACATTTATTTGCTTTTCATTTTATTTTAAAGCGATATGAACTGAATGTTGTACGATTGCTGTTCAACGCCATCTGTAACAAAATGTACACGAATAAAACTGACAATTGTGAATTGACAATCACATGTTCACCATAAAAGCAAATATATGTTTACACTTATGTACCATATATACATTAACATATACGTATTTCTTAAATATCAGAAACATGATTGAATTTGTCATATAATTTGCTTCAGAGATATATGACTAATTTCTGAAATATTTTGTTAATTTTGTTTTCCAGTAACTTTTTGCAATAAACGCAAATATGTTTATGATACTTTCAGTTTCAAAATCAGTTTCGAAACTGGTTTTAGTTGAAAATTCCTTTTATAATGGAATAACATGAAATAAAAGAGTAGATTTTTAATTCATCATCGAATGCATAACATTTATTTTATTATTCAATTTCGAAATAAACTTGCATAATTTAAAAATATGCACAATTAACAATACAAAATAGCATTCGGTTGTTATGAAAAATATTATTTTTAAATTTATATTAATTAATCACAAAACTTTTCAAAATTTTAGAAATATGGATTTATTTTTGTTTCAGTTTATTTAAAAAATATAATTATGTTCTTTTCAAAATAGAAACATAAAAATAAATTTCATAGGAAATAAGATCTTTTATATTTTGTGTGTTTTCTATCGAAGCCATTCATGAATTTTTTATACTGTTGACAAATTGTGTGCTAGTTTCCCTATATACGTATTTCGGCTTATGCTTTTATAGTTAGATATATTAATTATAAATAAAATTTTGATTTATATAACTTTATGTATATTTTATAAATTTTTGGAAAAATATATTTCTTGATTATTATGTTTATTAGCATTTACTTATTAAACAAGAACTTTTTATGTCTTATTATATGGCAATCAAATTGGATATTTTAATAAATTTTAAATCATATTTATGTATTTAAATCCATTTTACAAATAAAAATGCTATGAAATGTATAAAATATTTAAACCTTCAAGCAAAATATTTAAATAATTTCAATTTTAAAGTCTTACAAAAGAATACTTTGCTCAATACAATTTATTACTTATTGCTAATTCTCATTCACTATTTCTATTTCTTGCCTGCCATATATCAATTTCAGATGAAACTCGACTGATATTAAAACATTCTCGTTTTTTAATTTTCGGAATTTAATCATTTGTAATTAAATTTTAAATCAAAACTTAACTTGATTTTATATAAAATTTATTAAATTATGCATGAAGACTTAATTAAAGTTAAAATTGCATTTAATTTAATTTTTAGATTAATGACAAATTTGATTAAATTTTTAAAACACTATCACATAAAATCTGTCAGAAATATCTTCTGTGAAAAGTTTTATTAATAATTTTTATACATTTTGTAAAACAATTTTATTTGTTTTTAAATTTAACCAAATTTGAGATTGAAAAATATTTAATATTTCTTTAATAAAAAATGTAGTTCATGTAAATTCCAAATTACAGAATTACAGAATGTTTTCTACTTATTATTTCTCCTAAAAAGTACGTTTATTCTTCACTGTAAAATGTAGAGTAATTGAATAAATCTACTCGTCCATTTTCTACTACGTGTTTGATAATCACTGACCAAATTTTTGCTTCAAATACTTTTAGGACTTAAGAAACTCGACCATTAAATCTAAATTGCTGCTGTATGTTGGCGGGTTGAGGTAAACGGTAAGAAACGACATCTGGGCCAAAGTCTTTCACTGTTGTTTGAGACTTTTATTCCATTCTCGTAACGGCATTATTTCTCCGAGAATACACAAAGCATAGTCAAAACCATGTGAAAAGACCACATCCACATAATTAAAGTAGGCAAACAACTCCAGCGGTATTTCTTTGTAACTTCTATGCTATAATGAGTTATTATGAATTTTTTTATACATTTTGTTAAACAATTTTGTTTGTTTTTAAATTTAAACAAATTTGGGATTGAAAAGTGTTTAATATTTCTTTAGTAATAAATTTTGTTCATGTAAATTGCAAATTTCAGAATTACAGTTTGTGTTCTACTTATTAATTCTCCTAAAAAGTGCTTTTATTCTTCACTGTAAAAAATAAAGTAATTAAATTAACCTATTCGTCTATTTTCTACTTCGTGTTTGATAATTACTGACCGAATGATTGCTTCAAATATTTTTAGGTCTTGAAACGCTCGGCCATTAAATCTAAATCGCTGCTGTATGTTGTCGGGTTGAGGAAAACGGTAAGAAACGACATCTGTGTTAAAGTCTTTCTATGTTGTTTGAGACTTTTATTTCATTCTCGTAATGCCATTACTTCCCGAGAATACCCAAAACATAGTCAAAACCATGTGAAAAGACCACATCAACATAATTAAAGTAGGCAAGCAGCTTGAACAGTATTTCTTCGTAACTTCTATGCTATAATGAGTTGTTGTTCCTCGATGTATTTTGTAACATTTTATTATATAATTAATTTATACTTAATTGACCGTAGTCTAACGCATGACATCGCTGGAAAGTTTAATAGACACATATCATCGCACTGCCCTCGACCTCAGTCAATTAATTACAGAACATCTAATTGTGCATCATTTATCACTTAACCATTTGTAGTAGACTTTGATCACAAAGTAATGACCCTGCGATGCTTATGCAAAGTTATTCTATTGCTTGTTACGAAGGAGACGTGGTGATTTGATTAAAATAGACTTTGTTTAAGCACTGGAAAAGTTTCAACTGAATTTATCGTACATGTATCTTTCCTTATTAATGCAATGAATGAAAAAGGGATAGCGTATAAGTTCTCAAGATAAATCAGGAAATGAATTTAATTCTAAATTATTTAATTTTGAGATTTTTTAAAAATTTTTTAAGTAAAGTGAATCTATGAATCCCCATTAAAATGTAGGAAAGTTTTAAACTGATTATAGATCAAGAGTTTGCTACGAAATATTATAAAGAGTTTAGATAAGCCAAGAGGTTCAATATTAGTATTAGATTTAGTTTTAGAGTATTACTTGCATAATGAATTTTCGAGATTTGTGTTTATTGGCTGCAGTATAACTTTTATTTTCTAAAGTAAATTGCTTTTTTAAGAAATCAAATCCGTTTTAGAGAAAAAACAAAATAATAGAAAAAGAAGGAATAGCGTACAAGGAAACATTTAAATTGAGATGTTTTTGATTGTTTAATTATTACCGTTTTCTTGTTGCAAAACAAGAAGAACATTGATAACTTCCTTCTTCTGATCTAAACCTTAAATTTTAAAAGTTAATAAGATAAAAAAATTGCCAAATTCTGCCAAAAATTGCCAATTAATTTTGTAAAAAAAAAAAAAATAAACTTTATGTTTTTACATTGGGAAAGAATAAACAACAATACTGAAGTCAGGAAAAATTCAGCACAGGATTCAAAAATATTTTGGATGAAAAATTATCATTTGAACTCGTTTGCTTATTTTTTGAAAAACTTTCATGCACATTAACAAAAAAAAAAATTGTCTGATAAAGTTTGTCTAAAATTCTGTATGTATAATAGAATATTTTGTAAATAATTCACATAAATGCAAAATATAAAAAATATCCAAAACATTTTAAAATTTGCTTTATATTTTCATTTTCATTTTCATTTGTTTACTTCTTTTTACAGTTATACTTTTCTACTGTTGTCGTTATCTAATACAGTATTAGAAAATTAATATTGAATTTAATTTCTGTTAAGTGGGACCTGATGGCCGAATGGCTAGCGCTCTGGCGTTCGGTACCACAGGTATCGGGTTCAAATCCCTGCTTTGCCCATGGGTGTTGTAGTGGTTCGGAATCCACCTTAAGCCGTAGCTCCCGGTCCTAATTGGATCGTAGAGCGCTGCGGGGGCATTGTTACTCCGCGTCGTGGCTTACCATCAAGTTACACGCGCCCCCTGGGTAATGCAAAGTGAGTAACATCGGTGCAGATCTTATTGTGAAAGATCACGGTCTATTTGCCAGCTGCATTAGAAGAAAAAAAATTTCAATTAAGTCTTTAATTTCTAAAAGAATATATGAAACGAAATTTTGCATGGAAAAATATTTAAAACCCTTATGATGTTTACTCGAACACTTCTTAAAATGAAAAATAAATTCTTCGGGTTTTTTTAACTGTTTAATTATATCTTATATTCGTGATGAACAATTCAATTCTACATAAGGACTCGAGAAGTAATTATAAAAGCTGATTAAGAAATACTTAATAAATTGCAATGATACAAAGGAACTTTTATATACATTTTAAACATTATTTCATTTTATCATCCTTCCCTAGTTCATAATTTTTTATTGAATTTGTTAATTTCATATAAACACTTAATACAAATTTTACAGAAGTTTTCTAAATTAAAGAAAAATTATTTTTTCACGATTTTGAAAAAAAAAAAAAAAAAAAAAATATTTTAACTATTTGAAGCTCTAACTCATTAATTGTCTATAATCTTATGCAATAAAAATTTAAAATGAAAATTAATTATCACTTCTTTTTTTTTGTTTCAATCCTTCAGTTTCGCCAATTTTAATACAAAAAAATTCCACTACCTTTTATCTAAATTTGAAAAATATATGCCTCAAAATTTGAAAAAAAGAACCCATAGAAATATAAAAACAAATTAATGCCAAAAAGGATAAATAAAAAACTTATACAATTCATTTCATAAATTTAACTCGATTTGAATTGTATATTCATATGCATATTCCAAATGTCTGGTTGAATATATATAACCTTCAAACTTCTTCCAATTAGTCAAAAAATCTCAGGACCTCTTTGTATAGCAGGACAAAGAAGACTCTGGAGTGTTTTCATGAATGGCTGGTTTTTCTTGACTAAAATGTTATAATTCGTTTCAAATTAGTTTTAAAATAGCTTCCATTGATAAAAGATAAGTAAATTGGTTATTTTTCAATTGTAAAGAATTATTAAGTTTCATAACATTTTAGTAGCACAATTATTTATTATACGCCTGAGTTTAGAACTTTTACATCAATACACATACATCTTTTTAATTTGTTCAACAAATCGAAATATTTAAGTTAGCTATTTAAATATAAAACATGGCAAGAATATCTACTTTACTTTATCTGAAATATATAGAAAATAATTTGTCGTAATTGGATTTTCATGATATTTTTTAATTTATTGATTAATGAACAGTTAAAGGAGAAAAATTGAAAATGAGAATAATGTTTAATAAAATTTTTACATTTTTATTTAGCTATAATTTATTGAATCTAAAAAAGTAATATTTAAACGACTTGTTACGATTTTAAAATGTTATGGTATGGTATTTTTATTGGTATGTTGATTCCTTTTTCTTTTATATTTAATTTTCATTGAAATGAATATTATTATAAACATAAGAGCATTATTTATTTGCCTTTAATTATTTTATGTTTCATTAAAATAAAAATACTTCATAAAATAAAACTATTCCATTAAATTTTAATATAAATGTAAATAAACTGTTTACTTTTGATTTATGTACCTATTATGAATTATTTATTTATGTATGGATACAAAGTTTCCTTTCTATTAAACTTGAAATACAAATAAATAATTGAATTAAAAGAATTAGGATAAAAATGTAAATTTAACCAGAAATGTTTTAAAATTTTAAGAAGACGTATAAATAAAAAAGCCTTTACCTTTATTTAAAAACAAATATTTATTTTATTTGCAAAGAGTTACGTTGAATCCATTGTTTAATTTTGTAGATTGCTTAAAAATCCTCACTTATAAAGGATTAAGTTACTTTACTGTGGAATTTCCTTGTCCTCGATCATTGTTTACCAAAGCAATATATCTCAGGTTGTTTCATGGCAAGATCAGGTCGCACATTTGTGCGATTAGCTATTGATTCTCTAGGCTGTGGTTAATAGTAGTAAATTCGGGGAGTGGTTGAACAGCTAACGTGCCATAAATTTCTGATTCTGTGCTGATATGAATCCTAGTATCCAAACCATTACCTTTAGGGACCATGCTCTAGCTTAATTAGAACCTTCCTTAATTTTCAAAAAGAAAATTTGCGTTATCTTTATTGTAATATTCTGTCATTAAATGGAAGCTTGTTTAATGTATTTTGCATAAATTTTGTAATGAATTTACTGACGTATTGTTTAGTGACACATCTGCATTTAAATATATCTTCTATTCATTTATTGAGTAAATTTTATTTTGTTTAATATAAATTCTTTGTTATTGTTTTAAATATACTGTTTTATTTACTTCATAATATTTACAAAAAACTTCATCAGTTAATACTGCAAAAATTTTAAATTAATTGTTTAAATTTCATAGGAAACTGCTGTAGTGGGAAACCTGGCATGTTTTTACCAATCAAAAGCAAAAATGTCAGTTTTTATTAATTGGAAATATTATATAATATATAACAAATCAAAATAAAAATGGCAGATAGAAATAAAACGTGATAGACTAGATGAAACTTAACAATTGCTGTATTTCTTTAAGAGTTAAAAAATCAATAGAAAATCTTTTGTTAGTATTCGTTGATACAAAAAAATCTAATCTTGAAAATTTTTAGGTAGTACACAGCCCATTTTAAGTTATTACTTTTTGAAATAAGGCTGCATTGCAATTGTGAATGAATTGGACAAAATGAATTGACTGATGCTGAAATACTTATCTCATTCCTTTCATTTAGTTTATCAGTAACTTGATAAAAGGAAAATCCCACTATACAGCTCATGCAATTGCAGTAAATTTACCATTGTCCCTAGCATATATATTTAGTTTAAATGTCGAAGACATTGCACATTGTAAAGCATTGATAATTCCCTTTAGTGAAAGCAACATATCTCCAGATTTGACAGCCAGTGGAGACTCCTAGCAATTTAGCACAAATTCTCTGATCCAAAGGTTAATGGAAGCAAATTCGTGAAGTGGTAGAAAGATAACATAATCAACGGATATCGTGAAGCTCTGATCCCAAGCGGATGCAGATTTTGGTATCCCATTTTGGCCATCATGGCCACTTTGGAGGAGAGGGATGTAGATAAAAATCACCCTAAAAATAAGCGCTCCATCACCGACGGCCATCCCCCTTCTCGGAGGGGGGAATGGAAGAAGAGAGAGAGAGAAAGAAAGAGAGATGGATAGAAAAAAAGAGTGTTAGAAAATGCATTCAGGATATCCGATCGGCACCAGCCTCGTTATTCGGAACAAGTACAGTACTTGAGGCGTGAAGAGATGAACGGAGCCCCCGATCGAACATAAAAGAGGGGGGAGAGGGCCTTTCTGAGCCAGGGATTGGGCTATGACGTATTTCGTTCTGCAGTGTCCTAATGGATAATTAATGTTGCGACATGGGTAGTGTGACGTCACTGACAGCTCTCCGCGACATTAGTGTCCAGGACAAAAGGAAAGATGAGTTAAGTGGGATTCACCCGAGAGTGCTATTATGACGAATGCGACTCAAAATTCTACTAATGTCTGACGGTGGGCAACGGAGCTCGTGCTTGGAACGCGTCCAGCGGTTTGCATCCAGCACTTGTTAATTAGGAGATCTTCCCTTCGCTTCTGGACTCTTCCGTGCTGGATTCTTTTGCTCTTCTGCATCACATGGAAACTTTTCAGATGTCACAAGCTCTCGTGTTACCTTTGCATTGCTAACAATAATTAAATCAGTCTCTTGTGGAAAATGCGGAGTCATGTGTTTCTGCGATCACGTTATTTTTAATATAAATATTTTTTGCAGTTTCATTTCCGTTAAAAATTTATTTTTCGCTTTAAATATCAAATTGCAATATAATTCTGTAAAAAATAAACATTTTTATTAACTGAGTCTCCAGTTTATTGCAAATGTGTAATAGTATAACTCTATCATATATAGATGATATTTTAGCTTTAATGAACATGCAATTAATTAATACACATTTATTTTAGTCCAGTAATTAAACACTGCATTAATGTAATACATTTAAAACCTGCAATTAAATTTAATAAAGTTGTATAGAATACTAAATTTATTGAAAAATAGATTAAGTGCTGAAAAAAGTGCTTGAAATTTTCTATAGTTATAATGTGAAGTACATACAGGGAAATTTTATATATATATATTATCTATTGATCACAATAAAATAAATAATAGTTGTGTTATTTCTATCTTGACAAGGTGGGGAAAAACAAAGCTGCTTATATCGATGTAAACTGACAACTTCTTGAAAATATGCACTTCAAATGCAATATTTGCGCACAATTTATTTTGACGCTGACAGTTTAGTTCCACTCTTTTCTTCTTAACAATGATCTAAAAATAGAACAACTCATCGATGTTTGTGATCGAAATATTTTTAGCTCCATATTCTGGAATACTAGATTCGAATGGTACAAGAGTTAAATCTATTCACATATATTGTCGAGATCTCCCGGATAGCATGGCGGAGAAAAGACGGTAAGCTAAACTCTCTATCTTCGTGTGCGATGCAGTTTGCACAGTAGAGCACTGAGTATCCATCTCGAACCCATTAGATGCGCTCTACTGCATTCGTGAATTACATTCGAAGTTCAAATTAAGAGCTAGCTATTAAACGCAATGATTTCTCCGTTGCGCGTAAAATCATGCCTCTTTAAACTTCTGTGTTAGAGTTCAGAGTCTGGGATACTGTTTCTATAAATGTGGTGTTGAAAATTTGTCAAAGATTTTCCTTGCTATTAGATCTGTTTGTTATTTCTGTAGGTTTTCTTATTGATATAAAACTTTTATTTTTAAAATGATAATGATTATTTTTATGTCGTTTTGTAAAAAATATAGAGAGACTTTAAAATGTTTTTCTATTAGTATAACTATATGATTTGTAGAATAATGTGCTTGATTAACTTATATTGCGTAAATAAATACGAGCATAAACTTCTTCGTATATTTGTCATTTATAATTTAAAATTTTCTTTATGTTTATATGCTGTTTTTAACACAAAGTTGCATATGAAAAATTATTAAAATGGAATGATTATTATTAAGATTAAATGAAAATGATAATTAAGAATTAATGAAAAATTATTAAGATTAATTAAATATTAATTATTATTTTTTCCATTGAAATGTTAAATGGAGAATACGTGTTGAACTATAAATCTTTCCTTAAATGCAGAAAATTCATTTATGTTAATAATTCTAATTTAATTATAGCATTTTTAGAATTACCTACATCACTTTTAAAGTAATTAGCTTTTACTTATTATTCTTTAATTAACTAATAGTGTCCTGATGGCCAAGTGGCTAGCGCTCTGGCCCTTGGTACCATAGGCTTTAGGTTTGAATCCTGCAAGATCATGGGTGTTTATTCGTGGTTCGAAATCCCCGTTAAACTATAGGGCCTGATTTAATTAGCCTAAAGTGTGCAGAAAATGACCGTAGAGTGACAAACAAACTATTCTTAATTAATAGATTTTCGTTATGTAATGTTTTATTGAAAAGCACTTTATATTTTTATATTATAACCATTCACTTTACTAAATTTCTTATATTTAAATTCTATCGAAGCGTTTTCTTAATAATTGTTTTCAAATAAAAATATTTGCACTTGGTATTTTTATAATTTGATGTTTAAAACTTGCTCCTCGTGTTATTTAAAATAAAGGACTTGCGTATAATAAGGAATCAAGTATAGCAATGATAAATAAAAGAATTACTCCAAGGAAGGTATTAGACTTATAGATGAAATATTCAATGTTTTGAAATGAAACTATTGAAACAAACATATTCACTCAATTTATTATATTTTTAATATTCATTTCCTTTGAAAACCGTATGCCCTATCTACAAAACTCCGGAAAAAATCAAACACATTCTGTTTCAATGCGTGAAATATGTAGAACCAAGAAACAAACTACAAAGCGCTTAAGGATATAAAGTTCTTCCTTACTTTTAGATATTTGATATGGCAGAGAATACATATTTTAAGACAGCAATGATTCTTCAGTTTCTGTGTAAAGTCTCGTAACCCTGTAAGCTATGGGGTAGCCCACATTTTTCATTCTGTGGATAATAACTTTTTTATTAACTTTTATTTTAACTACTATTTGTGCTTCATATTTTCTAATCATCGTTCAACTGTTGAAATATTTTAGTTTATTTGACCTGTTGTTTTATCCATTTCTTTCTTTTAATATTTACCACCATCTTATTTATTTTCTTTTGGTTGCCAGATAGTATGTGCAACGATTCCTTTCTTTTAAAGTTGAGTTTGTAATTTATCACGGACAATGAAATCAAGAATTTCAGTTTCCTTTATAAAGGTTTCATTTTGACCTTTGTCAAATTCTTTTGTCTGTTGTATTTTAACGGCATTTGGATAAATTGAGATAAAGCACTATCAGTGAGCATACATTTCAAAGCACCTAGTCAAATCAAGAATTTCAGTTTCCTTTATAAAGGTTTCATTTTGACCTTTGTCAAATTCTTTTGTCTGTTGTATTTTAACGGCATTTGGATAAATTGAGATAAAGCACCATCAGTGAGCATACATTTCAAAGCACCTAGTCAAGTCAAGTTCTTTGAAAAGACAAATGAATACAGCAGAAATTTAAAGAACTCATAACAAAATAATAATCACTAATGAACTGTATAATTATATTGACGCAATTTTGAGAAACAAAATGATCTCTTTAAAAAATGGGTTAATAATTTTTACATAAACTGATGTAAAATTTTTTTTTAATAATTTATAATATACATCCTAAATTATTCCGTGAGCTTTTATTTACATTTTACTTATGTTTATCATTGAATCCTATTTCATTTAAATAAAATCCAAATTCAGATATTCAGTTTATCCCATTCATGTTTGATTTTCATTTAAACAATAATGCCTACGAGCGTACAGGATTTGGTGTGAATCTCTTGCTACTGTGTTGAAGAACGGTGCTTTTTTATCACTCACACCTCTGAAATTATGCCGTAAATCCGCCACTTCCATTGGAAAATCCCCCTTTATCGGAAACGATTTGCTCTTTAAAAAACTAACCGAAGTTGACTGACCGACACAATTTTCATGTATCAGCAGTTTTTAAGAGCCTGGGGAATATAGAGTTATATTTTGCGACGCAATTCACTTTTGCTTCATTACCTCCTCATCTTGCAGCTACTCTTCGGGGCGTTTTTTTTTCTTCGTATTTTTACCGCTTTAAACGGTCAATTATCTCATTTTAATATTCCCAGAGAGACCGTTTTATGGCGCAATATTTCAGCTCAACATTTTTCCTCGTAAAAGTGCATTCAGACCTTGTACGCCGAAGTAATGTAATGGGGAGTGCTCCGGTTTGGTTTCATCTCTTGTTTGATTATACTGGATTGACGCTAATGGGAACATAATTTTACTATCTCAAAGTGTTGTTTTTATTATGGGAACCTTTTATGAAAGATAGAGCGATTGATTTGTTCCTATTTAAAACGAACTGCTATAGTCGTAATTTATGGTGCCCTCCCGACACTTTTGCTTACCTTGGTAACTAAAGAATAGGGATTCGTTTTAGTTATCATAAATTAGAAGCCTAATTTTTTGCTCTGGCGTTTTTGCTCACTTAGTTAAATGGAAGCGAAGATATTGAAAGCCCATAAAACGTTTTTGGAAATATTTCTTGATCCGTAAAAATATATGTTTAAATTTTATGGATTGGGGTGTGAAATATTCTCTTTTATGTATTTATTCGGAATATTCCATTTTATTATTCAATTTTGTGCCTCAAGAAATATTTTATATAAATAAATTTAGTCATTATTGAATGGAATTTTTATTTATATTATAAAACAAGTGTTCAAAAATATGTATGTTAATGCGATAATTATTTAAAAATAAAATTTCTAAATCTTGTATAAAGGTTATGGTGAAAATTATTATCAACCTCATTAAAAATTTTTAATAAATTTATTTTACAAAATAACTATGTGCAAGTAGCTTTAGGAATCGTACGAAAAATGTTAAAAGAGTAATAATTTAATTATCTTCCCCTGCATGACTCAACATCATGGTTTAGTCAACATAAGAAAATCCAGTTAATATAGATGCTATTTTTTTTTTAAATTTTAATTAAATGATCTTAGACTTCAATTTTATTAAGTATTTTAGTTTCTAAGATTGTTCATAAAAATTATCTGCTCAAACGGTTTCTGATATGCATAATAATTAAAGACAATTTGTTAAGAAAGATTTTAACACAATTGTTTTAGTTTAGAATGCTTTACGAGTATTATTTACAGATATTTCAAAAGATTAATAATGAAACGCTGAAGAAATTAGAAATTACTTTTATTTGAAACAATTTTACTATCAATAAATACAATAAAAAATGCACGGAATGTTCAGTCTTGAATTTGTAATACATTTACATGTTTATACGTGAATTTGTTCATTCACTTTAGGAGGAACTGGAATATTTTCACAGTGTTTTTTAGTTATTTATCTTAAAGTACGAATTTCTTATTCCTTCAGAAAATTACAAGTTGCATGTGATAATAGAACCCATATAAATTTAATCAAAATTCTTGTAATAGAAAATTATTTACAAATCAAATCAGAAACAAGGTTTGCAATTTCCATTCAATTCAAAGCTTAAAATCTTGACACTCCATTCTTCTCCTATGCAGCACCGGAATATAGTCTTTCCAGTTCGTAGCTCTATTTAATAGAAGACTTCTGGCTGGCAAATAGATGCTGAGCCTATCACCGAGGGAAATGAGATAAGCTTTCTGAGGCTAATAGATACTTTTTTCTCTACTTATCCCTTAAGCTCAAGGGACCCTTTTGGGATCGTTCCATTACCACCTGAGTTCGATCATTCAAGGAGAGAATGCATTCTCAGCTTTTTTTTTTCTGTTTCGAAAAGCAGTTTCTCATTCGACTCCAGAATAGAGTTACTAAGTTAGGGTATCTCGGGGAAATAATTTAAGCCTGTCTTAGATGTCTGAATACTTAAATGCAAAGTATCTTTCATTATTTTGCTATAACGCTTTTCATTGTATTAAGAGTAATGTTGAATTTAGACGCGAATCAGGATAAATAAAATTTCACTCAATTTTGGACCTTTTGAATTGGCAATTTCATGATCTATTGTAAAAGATAGTTTCGTTATTAAAACGACAAATTTTTTCTATGAGAATAAAAAATTATTTTGTGTTTATATATAGAAATGTTGTGGCTGTAGAGCATTGGGCGTAGCGCTGATAACACGACCCCGTAAAAAGAAGACATCTCATGCTTCGAAATCTGCGATCTGTTTCGAAATCTCAAGGCAGACGGCCTTGGCCCACCATGGGGCTGTTGCGCCAATCATGATGATGATATAGAAATGTTGAGCTGAAAAGAGCTTAATTTCTCAATTTATTGCCATTGAGCAATTAAAACCTACGACTTTTATTCTAGCAAAAAATTGTAACATGACCGAAAAGTTACTTCCTATATTTTTTAGCAACCAAATATATGCAAATAATTTTTTTTACAATAGGATGTTAATAACTTATAACATACAAAATAAAAAAAAATCACTTTGAAATAAAGTAATTTTTTTTTTGTATTTTTGTTAGTTGTTTTTTAAGATATATATTTTCAATGAAGTAAAACAATTATTAGAAATTACATAAAATAATTTCAGAGGATAAAAATAATTTTTAACTTGAATAGAGTTATGTAATTTTGAAATTAAGTACTATATATGTCTGAATTTCAATTCAGTGTTTATTTATACAATACTAGGGGCCTTAATGACCGAATGTCAGGCGCTTGTTGCCACAGGTTTCGGGTTCCAGTCTCGGCGGGGCCATGGATGTTTGTAGTGGTTCGGAATCCACTTTAAACTGTTGGGTCCGGTCTAATATGATCGTAGAGCGTTGTATTGAGATTTAATCAGTCTTCAGCCCTCGTGGTTCCTCACTAAAAGTGAATGTGAATATCACCCTTAGCATTGGATGTCGCCTGTGAGGGGGCGCCTTTGGACCTGGTGTAGGCTTTCCTGCACCAGGGGGATTGGTGACAACAACAACATTGATGCAATACACTGAGGATTATGTATATTGCGCTCCTTTTATTTCCATTTAGTCAATTTAAAAATAATTTATTCCTGAGAATATACAAATACTGAATATGTACTTATATAGAAATATATAACACGTAGCTATAGAATTCTATATAAGTACCAAATGTAATGTAATGCTTTAAAAGTAACACAGTTATATATAGTGCACATAGTTATAACCTATATATATATATATTAAATTCATTACAGAATTAGTAAATTTGAAACAATTTTTGAGATAATTAGACGACATTTTTTACAATAAATTTGTCTTTAATTTCAAATAATCCTGAACTGAAACAATGTCATTTTTGGGTATCATGACTTGTCAATTAAAAAAAAATTATACTCAATCTATTTTGAGAAGTGAATTTGAGTTAAAAATTATGCAAATATCTCTACTTCTACTTATAATGTAAAGCCATTATAACTTCATATTTCTTCAACCTTATTATTGCCCTGTCACGACGTATTTTTTAAAGAAAAATCAAAGTGTGTATTGCAATCGTTCTACTGCATTATCTAAATCTAACAATTTCAAAAACCTATTTAAAGGGCTGATCTATGTTAACAACCTGTCTTTTACTTCAAATGGCATTCAGTTTTATTAGAAAAATCTCGAACAGGCTGTTCTTATTATTTTCTGAAAAACAGGATATTTTACTTTTTCCGAGAAAATATTACCAAAGTACTTCTTCCTTAATAGAGATCATTCCTCGAAAAGAGCATGATACGTGATCAGAACCCTCTGTAGTAAAGGAGAAACGCCTTTCTTTATCTGTGCTAGTATAAATGAACAAAAAAAAGTAAATTTGAAACAAATCTCGCAGTTGTTCAGATGCAGGAGCATTATTTCGCACGGATAAAATATCCTGGTTTTAATGTTTCATAAATGTAAGTGCTCCGAATCTCCATCTATTTGACAGGATATATTTTCCTACGTTTCACACTTTAGTACCAAAGATTAGCATGTCAAATCAATGGCAACTAGAATAAAATTTGGCCAAATATTATTTTTAATTTTGATTTTAATAAATTGGCTTTTAGTGAAGTATAGTAAATTTTGTTCTGACTTTGACATATATATGACATCTCTTATAAATATTGTACTGCGATGTTTAATTGGAAAATAGTTACTTAATTTTTATGCTACACGTATTTGTACATTTTCATATAAAACGTGCAGTAATTGCATCAAATGAGCAATTGGCACAAGAGAGTTAGATTTATTGAAATTTGTGAGTATTTAACATTTTAAAAAATAATCCTCCAGATAAAATTATTTCAAATATTTAATTCTATTTTTTTTAAATTACCTTGATTGCATCAGTATACAATATTATAAGACAATTTACCTTAATGTTGACTTATGCTCGGCCCTTTTATATTTATTTATTTTTATTATAATATATTTACATATATTATAGGATAATGTACATGTTTCAAAAACATTATTATTTTAAATTTTCATAAAGTAACACTTATTTGTTAATGATAAAAATAAATATTAGGGCTATCAGGAAAACATTCTACATCATATTTTATACTCCTTATTTATAAACTAAATTATTACATATTAAAAAAAGATTAATTAACTATTAAATATTATAGTATAAATATTTTATAGCATAACAAAATTACTAAATATTAAATTTTAATCTTGTAAGTAGTAGAAATGTAAGTAATAAATACTTAAATAATTTCGAAACAGAACAAATAAAAAATAATGAGTATCCGTGAAAAAGAAAAGTTGTAAAATATCCATACACAAGTAATATAAAGCAAAAGTTGCAGCAAAATTTGTATTTTTCAAAAGATAGGATTTACTGTACTGTGCATCTAAATTAATAAATAAAACTTTAAAGAAACTAAACGCTGGTAATCGAATTATAACAAAATATTTGCCTAGTTTGAAATAGTTTTTACATTAAATACACAGATTTTACTTTGCGATTGTATTAACAACCAGCTTGAAACTTTCCTCTTTAGTTAAATAAATACTAATTATTTTTATAAAAACTAAGTTTATCTTCAAATAATTGCCTATATTCTATTGCAATTTAATATTCTGTGCAAACATTAAAATTTATATTTATACATGTGATATTTTACTAGATACGATGCAGTACAATTAGAGAAAAAGTAATTTTACGTACATCTAAAAAAAATTATGAAGTTTATAAATTCTATCTTAAAACAATATTTTTATTGCAAATAATTTTTTTTTATTTTTAAAAATGATTGGCTTTGATTTTCTTTTATGGACTGAATTTATCGACTCATCTAGCAAAGAAAAATTTGTCTTTTCCTTTTAAAAATATCCTTCTAAACTGCCTGAAACATTGCTCAGAATTTCTTTTTTAATCCTTTATCGAATTCTTTATTCCCAAGAATAAGAATTTAAAGACGTCTTTGATTCTATGCTAGATATTTATCTTAATCCCATATCGTGGGCTGTTAGAGTCAGGCCTAAACATCATGCCTCTAATAATGCAAGTTTAATCTCTGGGGATAAGTATCGTCATAGTGTAGCTTAAATAAGAAATACTTATATTTTTTAAGTTGTTGCGAATGTCCGCTGCTAACAAAATCGTTCTATAATCCTTATCCTACTAGAGTGTAGTATAAAGGACAGTCCAAACACAACGTTTTTCAGAGGCTAAGAAGCAGCATCCAACTATTGGCTCTAAATCTCTGCAGCTTCAGATCGAAGTAATATCTGAACTAACGAGGTAGGTTCGTTTTATATAGTATAAGAGAGGTTTCGCTCTAATCCAATTCCCTTTAGGCTACGCTTTCGTTGCAGTTTCTGCTTAACTGTGCTCTAACGAAAGGTAATTTAGTTACCCCCTCGTAACTAGGTTAAAGGAAGCCTTGCGTGAACTTTGGTTAAGACCATCCACGGAATCGTAGTTATTGAAGCGTGATTTTATATAAAACGTACTGTAGCATTTAATATTACTGGCGGCGATTCTGCTCAATACAGTGTGATGTGTTTTCATGTGGGTAATGCGTACTGTTTAATTGTGTCACCCTTCTAAGAAAAGACGATGTTTATGACGAAAACTTAAAAGCCTTTTGTCAAATCAGTGGATTTGGAAACTTTGCGTGTAGGCTTTAAAAAAGAACTGCGTCGTTTATTCTTCGTAAAGGAAATAGAGTACGTGTAAAAGAGTATTTTCAGTGTTTAGATGTCATTTGCAGAGAAACTAACTCTCTTATCTTATCAGAAGAAAGTATCATAAAGTAACCCTTTGCCATGTCTGGCACGATTATATAAAAAAAGAAAAAGAAATTGAAAATATAAATGGGTGTTGAACACGACATAGTAGAATAAATTGCATTCGACACTGACGTATTTTTGAAATTAAATATCCTGTTTCTTAAGTTTGTTTATTAATATTATTCATACCAAGTTATTTTGTATTTTGCACACAGTTTATTATAAAATTTCATTCTTTATATATATATAACGATAGTAAGAATTCTGTTAATTTATTGAAATAATATATATGCATATGAATTCAAAATTTTATTTTATTTTATTTAATAAAAATTATTAATTTATATTTTTTATTTAGATGCATCTTTTTTATTTTTTTTATTTAGATCATATGCGGAAATTTATGCTATAAACATTAAAGTTTTATTCCACATTTCTTTTACGTAACCGTTCTACATAATATTTCAATAAATATCGATGTACTTATTAAAGATTTGCTTGGATAAATGCATTAAATAAAATAGGAATTTCTTATTTCGTTTTGGCACGATAGCTTTCCAGTTGAATAATATTGAAATGGACGATATAAATATGTTTCTGTATTGGATTCTAAATTATAATAAAGTTAATGAATTTTATATTTGAAAATTTGACCTTTATACAATCAACAAAATGTATTTTTTTCAGTTTTAAAATATTAATAAGTATAAAAACTATTATGAACTTTTAAATGCTTAACATTTTATAAATCTTCTTTTCCTAGACTAAGAACATGCATTATAAATGAACAACATTTTAAGGAATAAATAAAAATATTGTTGGATAAACAATATCTTTGTACATTCCTCGAAATTTTGCTTATTTATAATACAGTTTTATTTATTTGGATAAATTATTTATTATTAGTAATTAAAAATCTGTGTTTTACAAAATTTTCTTTTTACTGCATATTCTATTAAAAATTTTAAAAATTTTTTCATAAAGAATAAAAGTTATAATTTTTAAGTAAGAATTATTTTTATTCCCTTAATATAAATATAAATTGTATATATATATATTTCTTTATTGTACTACATTTTACATAAATACACTTGGTCTATTATTAATGTAAAAACGTATAATATTGCACATTGTTTTACATATAATTGTTCCTTAACAAAATATATACATAGGTACGTTAAAGCACTCCAACAGTGCATAAATTCTGTATTAAATTTATTCTTGAACTGAAAAAGAATAGTTTCCGAAGTGCTTCTCGACGAATTCCTTTTTGGAAAAGATAAATTCATATTCTTCCCTTTTCATACAGCCTCAACCAAAATTTTCTGCTGAAGACAATCGAAAGAATCAACAACATACGTGAGCAATGCACAAAATTATTTTATTTCTTTTTGCCAGTTGTAGAGTTTCGGAATATTTTCGAAGATAGAAGAATTTGGAGGAGTTAGACCTTTCACCGCCGGGAATATAAACAGAAAACTGGGTGGCTTGAGCAAATAATTTTGTTCTGTTTACAAACACCTTTTTCTTTATTATACGAATTTTGTCGAGTTTACTCCCTTTTCTCTTTGCAGGAATATACATAAGAGAAAATTTATTCTAAGATAATAAGAATAGAATTTTGTGTTACATCAAACCTGTTATGTAGTTTTAAGAAGGAAAATTTTAGTTTAACTTCAAGATGGTGGAGAATAAAATACTCGAAATTTAATTTTAATAAATCAAGTTTTCTACATCAAACAATATCTTAAAATAAAAGATACTTTTAAATTGATGTATTAAAATTATATCATAAATTAAATAATTAAAGTATCTTTGTGGTTTTTAGAGGAAGTATAATTAAATTATTAAATGCAAATTTAAATATGCTTGTAGTTTTTAAAGGAAATATAATTAAATTATTAAGTGCAAATGTAATTATTTCATACATTTTAAAACAATACAATTCATTTTTTTTAATCTTTAATATGAAATTTGTTAACAATTAATTGATTTTTAAAATTATTAACAAAAATACAAATACAATGCTATTAACAATTAATACGTAGATAGTTAAGTTTATGAAATTTAATTGTTACATGAGAAACAGGAAATTAATTTCTATTTATAAAAATATCACAATTGTAAAGATTCAAGCAATTAATTAAAAGATTACATCTTTTTAAAAAATAATATCGTTGTTTAGTTGTAACTACAATTTAAAATATTTCACGTCAGATCTTAACAAAAATGTTTGTCAAATTCTGAACTTAAGGAATTCTTAAGGATTTAAAGTCTGAAAAATTAATTCGGGAGTATTTTTTTAAAAATTTAATAAAAGAAATAAAAAAAGTGTTATGAGCTTGTTTTTCTATGATTTTTTAATAGCTGGATTAAAGTTTTGAAGGCAGATTTAATCGATTGGAGAAATTTTTCTGTTTCTGTTCCTTTTTTTCTAATTTATAGAGCAAAGTAAGCTACACTCGATAGAATTATAAAAAAAAAATCAGGAATTGATTTAATGAGAAATTTTTTCTGTCGGTCTCTGGAAAGGAAAAAAAAATGCATTTTTCTTCTAAAACTATAGTGTTCTTAAAAGCTCAGGAATTATGAAGATTCTGATGTATTTAAGATGGAATAAAAAAAATTGAAAAAAACTGTGAAGTAAAAAGGAATCAATTCATTGAAAAAAGTGGCAAAAAACATCTTCCAATATTAATAGATATACTCTTCAGAAATAATAAAAATTAAGAACGATTTTAACTTTGTTTATTGTTTATATTTCGCATAAAATGCTTGGTATAGATATAAGAATCTTAATAAGCATAATCAAATACATTTCGTTTAAAATATAAGTTTAATTAATGCTTGAAAATTAATTTATCAAAATTGAATAATTGTTCACTTATATATTTTTAAGCATACGTTTTTCTTACCATTGTTGAACAAATTTATGCCTATAAAAGTCTTTTACATTTATTTAAATTGTATAATGATAAAATTATTTCCTGTATGTTCTCCAGCAATGACTAGGGTAACAAATATCCCTTTATTTTTCTTTCACTGAAATTTCTCTAGTTTTGTTTTCGATTCTTCTTGCACCATCCTAGGTGGTCACATAGGAACGGAAGACAATAAGAAGAGAGGAACAAGACAGTTTTATCGTGATAGTGGCGATGGGGTCTTTTCGACCTTGTGTGTCCTAATGTCTTTAAAGAAATTTAATATAGCGATAATGACAGTGTACAAGCGAGTGCGGCAGACAGACAGATTTTTTTTTTTTTTGCAATTGTACCCCAGAATAGCGAATTAGGTGAAAGTTCAGATTATTCTGAAAGTAATAGAATTTCTGAACGTGAACACGAAATAGAATCGGAACAGAAAGTAAATTTTGAAGATTCAGATTTGAGCAATGAAGAATATAATAATGAATTTTACTTTGGGTAAGATGGAGCAAAATTGAAAATATTGCATGAAAAATTGCATCCCCAAAATGTACAAATACAATTTTTAAATATTGTATCATATTTATCTAGTGACAAGACCCTTTTTTACAGCTGTTACGGGTTTTCTAGATAGCAGGAATATGACTCAGCATAATTGTTTGAAAGAATTTTATGTCGAACTCATAAAATATCATTTATGAAATGAACATAAAATAAATGTATTCCACCTTGTGTAAAAACATCTAAAACTAAGGACACACAAAAGTAAAAAGACAATAAAATACTAGAGATAAATTAAAATTGATTTTAAAAGGAATTAATACTTATTTATTATTAAAAAACATTCAAATATTAAGTGTAATTGATTTTTTTTATCGGTAGACATTCATGTCTGCATGCCTGCTCATGGATTAAGGAAGGATACTAAATGTTGGCTATAGTAATCCATCACTTGATGTGCTGAGTGCTATGGTATCCCACCAAGCATGAGAATGGTCGTGTCCGGTTCATTACGTTCCTGCTGGGTATGAAGGACAAAAATGCATTATAAATCATTATACCTTGTACCTATTATGGCGCCACGATTGTAGGTCAGTGTCCCAACATTCTTCAAAGAAAAAAGGGTCCATAATGATCGGTAAATCCACATCGCAGTGACGTTTCAGGCTATAATTGTACCTCAACGTACTCATGAGAGTTGCTAATAGCCCGAATGTGTGCCTTTTCGAATTAACTCTCCTATTTATCAAGAAATTTGCCGCGATCGCCCATAAAATGTTAAATAAGCTAGCTCCATCTTTCTCCTTTTTCGAAGAAATCCATCGTGCAAATGCATGGTTTATTTTTTGACAACAGCTGCTGAACACATTAGATTTTATACATATACATTCGTAATGACATTCGAAGGACACTCCGAACTGTATTTATTGGTATGCCAGACACATGTGAAACAGAAGGGATACTGACTGTCTCACGCGTTGATGACTGAGGCCACGGTTCTGGTGAAAGATGGTCTCTCTCTGCGTTGCACGTCTTTAGCAGAACATGTTCCTTCAAATCGCCGCGCTGTTAGTAGCCTTCTAAATAGTGAGAATGGTTCTCTTCATCGACCGAAAGTTCCGTAGAGAGACTGTCTAAAACTCCGAATTCATTTAGTACAGCTTAAATACTTAATCTAACTTTCCCATTTGATGATGATTCAGCACTAGCTCATCCACGATAACATGATGATTGAGTGGTGTGAGTAGCCCATGTATGACTCTGCTTTTATCAATACATGCCTAATTTACGTCATATGATAATAGATGACAAATTTTCATATGATATGAATAGGTACCATACACATATTTCAATCACAAAAACATCAGGTTCCATTATTATAGTTACATGATAAAAATGTGCCTGTAGTATTCGCTAATGTTTTTGTATCAAAATTTTGCGCTGTATAAGCTAAATGCACCTCTATGGAATTATCTGTAGTAGTGTTCTGTCGAGATTTTGTGCTAAATCCTTTTTCGAGTAAAATTCCGTACCTCGGAGAATACTAATCTTCAGACTTTACGTCTCTCCAATGCATAGGTAATTTTTATAGCAATTTACTTTTCTCCCAAATTTTTGAAACACCCGTCATATTAAACACAAATGCTATTAATTGCTATTTTTCATTTGTTTACATCTTAATATATAAGTTGAAATTTGAATTAGGAAAAGTTAAATTTCAAAAAACATTAATTACTTTCCTGTTTAAAATGATTTGTCTACAACTTAAAAATTCTTACTGATATCTAATTTATTCAGAGATATGAACACATGTTTCCCCATTTTGTCTTTTATATAATTCTACAAGGAAGGAAATATTTTCTTATCACAGTTTATTTTAACACGAAATATTAGCGTGATGCTTGCAAAGTTTGAAATTCTTTTACTCTGCTTCGTGCTTGATTAGGCGTAAAAGATCCTTTAGGTTCTCTTGTAAAATAGAAATATCTTTTGTAAGCCACTGTGCAAAAATAATCAAAAACTTTCTTTAGCAACAGCTGACAACTATATTATAACCTTTCAAATTAATCTTAGAAAATTTTGCCACGCTATAGACAAGCTCTTTACACGCTCACTGCTGAAGATGTTGAATGAAAGAATGATTGGCAAATTATTTTAATATACCAAACAGAATAAGCCAGTGAAGCAGCGAATTTGGAAAGAAAATGCGTGTCTCATGTTGGTCATGCTGCTTAATTATTCATAGAATCCACCTCTTGCCGTAATGATGCGATCAATACTTCTCATTAGTTTCAGCTGCGAAACTTTCTTACAGCGATAGAACAAGAACAGTGATTGTTTCAAACAAATCTGCTATTAACTTGGGAAGTAAAGGAGCAAATGCTTGAAAACTTTTCTGAATAATGACTGTTACATGTTCAAGTCACATGGTACAAACTTCACGATGCTATGCGTTGAGTGATATCATGATCACAATAATAGCTACGCAAGATGGGAGAAATTTCGATCACAAAGTGTCATTATTTTTCGTGCCTGGTGAAGGAATATAAATCTATTATTATTTTTTTATATTTAACGCATTTTATCCTATCAAGTAGGAGGTATAGTTTTATTGAAAGGAGTGACTATGATTAAAAGTCACTAAAGCTCAATAAGTGACTAATGTGATTGGAAATCACTAATTTTCTAAAATGTTTACCAATTTCACAGTATTGGTCGTTGATATCATTTTAATAAAATAACATAGTTTTTCCGTACTCAATTTTTTTATTGACATCTTGTATTTCCAAGTGACTGAAATCAAAAATTAATGTTAGAAGCAATAAAAAATTAAGGCATTGATTTTTAAAAATGAATTAAATTTCAAATCACGATAACTTTTAATTGTGTAATCACAAATATTATTATATTAATGTCTCTGATGTTTTTCTATCCAGATAAGAATATACAAATTAATTATTACATGATATTCCATTTCATAAGTGAGAATATTAAAATCAAATTTTATATTATCTGCTAATTTTTCAAATTATTTTCTAGTTAATTACTATTTTTATTAATAAAATTCATATTCTCAATAAATTAAATACTTACAAATATTTAAACCAAATAGGTATACATTTAGACAGTTAAAAACGAATTTTTTTGGTACTTTTTATTTAATTACTTTAAAACTCTCTAAATATTTGCAAAACCCTTTTGCATGTAATTCATTTATAGTTGATTTATGGAACTCCACGTATTTTTCTTCGTAGTTAATATAAGTAATAATCCTTTTTATTATAGTTAATATGAGTAATCCTACAATAGTTTTACTGTAGTTAATATAATGATAACTAGGAATTTGTTCAAATAATGGTCTAATAACCATTTTATTGTAGTTAATATAAGTAATTTAATATAGTTTTACTATAGTTAATATAATGATAACTTGGAATTTGTTCAAATAAAAAGATTTATCCGTCTTTCAAAACACTAGGACAGTAAATTTAATAAAAGTATATAAATGCTCATTATCCTAAAATCCTTCACTACTTTTACCAGTAAAAAAAAAATTATTGTCTTATCATTCATTATTCATACTAGTATAAAACGTTTTAGTCATTTTGAAATACTTATTTCATTTTTGTAAACTTCAATATTTTGTAAGACTAATTTTATATCATGATAATAATAGAACATATTTTTAAAATATACCACTTAAGAAGCAATAAATATGGTAGTTAGTTTAAAATTTGAAGTATTCCTTTTTTATTGATCTATAACAAAAGATAATCTCTAGAAAAAAGTTTTCTTTTTTTTAAAAAATCAGTAAAAATCATAGACAAAGGGATAATTTTATTAATATGACTGCATTAAATATTTCACTGGATAATTTTCTACGGTCGAATATTTTTAATAATTTTTAGTCGAATAATTCCAGAAAATGGGCGATAAACAAACGAAACATTGATTTACATTAAATAAATGGTTTACTATTTCAATTTTAAATGTTTTATAATTTCAGTGCTTAATATTAATTTTTATATTTTTTATTACTTAAGTTTCAACATGCATATTTAACTTTCAATTCATGAAACCTGTGCGAGTTCCAAAAAATATTTTTAAGTTGTCTAACTCTAAACTAGATAAAAAAAAAAAATAGTTAAACATAAAAATTGGAATCTGTTGAATACAGAAAAACGATTTCAAGCGCATATCGTCGGTTTTTAATAAATATTCTCTTTCCGTACGAAGATGCAAGAAATAGTATCAAGAATAAGAATAATAAGAAAAGAAGCAAGAAATAGTATCAAGAGATTGCTTAGTTGAAGTTTTCTTTAATGCAATATGTTTAATTTTATAGATTTCTTTCACTAATTTACCTGCACAAATTTTAGTAAAAAAAGAAAGTACTTTTTCAGCTTAACCAACGTTTACATAAATTTATTAAAAATAATATTAAACCTAAACACAACATTTTAAAACTGAGAATAAAATAAATACTTAGATAAAAACGATGTTTTCTTCCAGTTAAAAAAAAATTGCAATTTAAATATCTTATTACAAATTTTGAATTTCAATATTAACTACTATGTATATGTTAGTATTTTAACTATTAAGAATCAAAAGTTTAAAAAAAACTATTAATCTGGCAATGATTAAAAATAAGAAAAATGTGAAGGAAATGTCAATATATTATACACGTTATAAAATATTTTATGCTAGACTAATTTCAAAATATTTACACTTTTCACAAACTAGTTTGTAAAACTATAACTTTTTTCGTATACTTAAATCAAATATTAATTAATGACTTCAAATTTTGTGCCATAACTATAGAAGCTAATTTACTGTACAACTAAATAGGTTTTATGGCATGTGTTTCACAAAGTATATTAAAAATATTTGTGAATAATACATTTTGTCAAATGTATTAAAGCACATAAATCTATTTTGACTAATTTACTAATTCTTAATAAGATAATAAGATAATAAAAGATAATAAGATAATAAAAGATAACAAAAGAAAAATATTCTAAAGTAATAAAATAAAATTATTACAAAGTGGATACATATTTTTGATCTCGAGTGCATAAATGCTTCATATTTGATAACATAGTTCCTAATATTACGGAAGCATGTTTATTAGTAATCGATATTATTCTGTGTCAGAGCCCTCTAATTAGTAATTGTTGGTCAAATTCGAATTGGTCTTCGCTTATTTAACATGTGAATCATTTCCAGACTCTTTGAATATATCTTTCGAATCACGAATTTGAAGCCTGTTTATTACGATGCTGCGAAGACAAGCATTGAATTTTCCCATACCATGCTTCTCAATTCGTTAATTTCACTGTGTCCTGGAAGATGGAACTAGACTCATTATAGCCCTTCATCACACAAATGAAATGATAGGAACTGTACCTGATATATTTCGAAGGCATTTGATTGGTTTCAAAGTGAGACCGACATCTTATCCGAAATTAGTTTCCCGGATACAATATGGACTGATGTCATATTAGTTTCATCAGTGGAGTAGTAGATCCTTCGTATCTTCACGTTTTCTGTCAATCTTGGTTTAATAGCTCTAAAAGTTCATTTTAATACATGTATTTTTTATTATTATGCATATTTAGTTCAAGAAATTAGCAAATAATAAAACACATTTCGTAAATAATGGTATAGATAAAACATATTTTAGCATTGCATAAAGTAAGCCGAGATAGTTGTAGATTTTCAGTTATCATGAAATTGTGTATCTAAATTAAACATTAGGATAAAAAATTCACTATAATGATGGTGTAAATAGTTAAAAAAAACACAAGACCTTTATAAACAAAAGTACTTTATTTAACATTTTATTTAATTCATTTTACTTTTTTTTTTCTTTTTCAGTTATTCTGACACATACCAATTTTTTTATTAATATTAGAATTAAGTTACGCAAAAATTAATAAACTCTTACAGAATTTAAATTTTAAGCTTTTGATAACAGACTATAGTATTTTATAATTTTACTTTTAATTTATGTATTCAGTAGAGTGTTTTTTTCCCTTCAAAATGTCTACAAACTTCTTAGAATTTTAAAATACAAATAAGTAGATTAAAATATAAGATGTTCTACATATTGCAGAAAATTTTACTTCTGGAAATGGATTTTATATTTTGATACATTTTAATAATACATTTTTTCTTATATGATCACTTGGATGACATTTAAATTAGTTTCAATCCATTACATTAATGTTTACAATATTTTGCTTCATATTTCTATGTATCCGTGATTCCATTCTTGGTTTTTCGAGTTTTTTCTGATTGGCTATGTATGCAATTTTTAAAACATAACCTCTTACTGAATTTCTTTTCTCATGTAAAAATGAAGAACAACTGTAATCATATTTTTCATTAAATTTCATGTAAAAAAAAATTCTTTATATAATTTGATTCGATTAATAAATATTTGTGAAAACTTTTTAAGATTTCTTTTATAAAAAAAATAAGTAATTCTCAGCATAAACAAACAAAAAAAAAAGAGATGAATATGAATCGAAAATGTTAAAAATATTCTAAATACTCTATAATTCTAAAAAAAATCGTTGCTTCTAAATTTATTTTGCTAAGACTTTAAAAATATTTCATTAATTTCTTTTTACAGTATTTATCGATCAATATAATCTAAAAGACATTAAAAATGTTATTTAGGAAAATATCCCTTTTTGTCAACTTTAGCAAGGAGGGACCAACCATACCATCTTTCCCTCAGAAGGTTAATGCACAGCACGGAGGCCGCTTGCTTGTCTTTGTAGTTAGAGAATTTCAAAACGATACGTGCGCACTGATGGACTGCAGCATAGACCGCAATTTGAGCCAACATATACTTTAGGGATTGCCTATCTCTGCTCAAACTCTAGATAACGAAGTCACTGGGTTATACTCAAACCAAGGACAGAATTTTTTCTTTCCTAAAATGGGTCCCTTTTCTGTTTTGTAGGAACATAGAATGTTTGTTATGTATTTCATTCAACCTTGCATACAACAGTTAGCGAAATTTAATAACAGACTGATTATCGATAGTTCAAGATGCTCACAAAACTTATTATTCTTAAACATAAGTTTTAAATTAATTATTAATATTTATAAAAAAATATGTTTTATATCGTAAAATACGTTGAAGATTTATTCTAGTGTTCGATTTCAACAAAAGTTAATATTTTGTTAATGGGCCCTAAAATGGGTCCCTTTTCTGTTCTGTAGGAACATAGAATGTTTGTTATGTATTTTATTCAGCTTTGTATACAACAGTTAGCGAAATTTAATAACAGACTGATTATCGATAGTTCAAGATGCTCACAAAACTTATTATTCTTAAATATAAGTTTTAAATTAGTTATTAATATTTATAAGAAAATATGTTTTATATCGTAAAATACGTTGAAGATTTATTCTAATGTTCGATTTCAACAAAAGTTAATATTTTATGAGTGTTAAATGTAATGCATTGAATATTAGTTAATAAAAATGTGTGATTCAATAAATTCTTAAAATGCAGTTCAAAAATTGCAACTTAACTGCTTCTTTACTGCTTAAAAAATTAATGCTTAAAATTAAATTCATGGTTTCACATCTCATGTTTAAAATGATTATAATAATGTTAAGAATTAATTACACTAACAATGTTACTTTAAAAAAAATATTTCATTGTTTATGTATCTGCAAGAGTTTATGTAGAAAAGGAAAGTAGTTTTACTTTATGAAAAGGTTATTTAGTTGATTAAAGTGATTAAAAGATTTATTTATTTGAATTTTTTGCTAAACCGTGAATATAAATCTTGCAGAATATTAGAATACTTGAAACTTTTACATTAAATTTTACTTAAGTAGTTTGTGAAATTTAACTTATACTTGTTTTCCCATTAGCACTAAAAATACAAAAGTTGAAACAAAGCCTAACCTTTCAGAATAAAAAATAAGTACATTTTGCCTCTAAAAAATGAGAAAAAAATTCTTACTTTTTTTCTTTTTTAAGATAAATGTGCATAATTAATGTTATCATTTATTTATTTATTTATTTTATAACCAATTATTCTTTTTTATTTTTCAGGTTAGAAGTAGCTCTTTGTTCTCAAATGCTGACACTACCCATAGGTTCAGAAGCGCTCTCCTGCTCTCTGTAACTATATCTACAGAGAATTAGAAGTAAGTTTTATTCTTTATTGTTCTAGTAAGCAAAAAGAATGTATATATAAGAGAAATTAATGTTTACTATATATATAAATTGTCAAGAATTAAAAATATAGAAATTTAAAATAATTTAGAAAAAAATACTTATTCTAAATATTCATTGAAGAATTAATGAATTATGTATAAAGTTTGATGCAAACATTACTTTTATTTTTAATGAAATTAGAATTAGAACTTAGCTGTTTAAAAGGTATTTATTATTATATGCAAAATGTTAGAACATTTTTATCATGAATTCTATTTAGAAATAATGCAAACTTAAATAATAAATACGTTTTAACAAAATCGATATTTACTTTATTAATATAGTAAATATTACTATTTTCAGACTGCATATAGCTGTAAATTAAAAAATTTCAAATTGATCTGATTCAACTCGGTTAAAAGAACAAAAATTTTCCGATTTTAAGGCATTTCATCTCTACTATTCCATTAAAAAATATCATTTATTTTTAATTGATTTTTAAAAAATTCATTTTGCTTATGCTTTGATTTTTCATCAATTCAACAATTTTGTGAAGTCTTTAACTTAATTGAAACAACTATACAAAGTAAAGTATATAAATATAACAAATAAATCACATAAAAAATCAAAAGGGGGGGGTACTATGAAAAATTATTTCTGAGAACAGATTGATATTTTCAAAACCGAAGATATATAGAATCATATTGAAATATTAGTGATGATATGAAATAAATTATGTTGTTTCCAAATGTTTCTTTTGAAACAGGAAATAATCTATGTTTTACAATAACTGACGAGAACAGACATTTAAATTCTAAAAATTTGTTATTTAAATTAGAAAACAACGAATTAAATGCAATTTAATTAAATGAAACCCATACATCGTTTAAAGCAAGTTATTTTTCTTCAGCCAAACAACTGTAGAAAGTGATGGTGTCTAAAATATTAAAAATTGGAGTACATAAGTTATTTTAACGATTATGTATAATGAATGTTAAGTGAAGGCTTATACTTTAAGGATGTTGCAACGTCTAAAAATGAAATATCCTCATTAAAGTTTTCTAATTATTATATACAAAAATTAGTTATTTAGATTAGGAAATAATAAATTAAATGTAATACATTAATTAAGTGAAACCCATAAGTTTCGACCAATTTATTTTTTCTTCAACAGAGCAAACGAAGAAAGTGAATATCTCTAAAATATTAAACAATAGAGTACATAAGCTGTTTTAGTGATTACGTATTGCGAATGCAAAATGATAGTCTTATTCTTTAAAGATTTGGTAACATTTACAAATTAATAATCATCATTAAAATTATCTAATCATTAAATTCTGAATATCAGTTATTTCGATTAGAAAATAATGAATTAAATGCAATACATAATTAAGTGAAACCTATACTGTACGAGCAATTTATTTTTTCTTCAGCAGAACAAATGAAGAATGCGAGGATCTCTAAAATGTTAAACAATAGAGCACATAAGCTGCTTTAGCGATTACGTATTGTGAACGTTAAGTAAATGCTTATTCTATAATGATGTTGTAACATCTAAACTATACAAAGTACTACTATTTTCACTTAGTGGGATTCTTAAGAATTAACTTTGAGCTTCAGTGTAATCTTCCAGAAAAGGCTTTTATTCAGTAAACCTTAATTAATAGAATACTGAGGCAGTTCTTAATTAGTTTCGAAGCATTCTCAGAAATTCAGTTTAATTTAATTCAGCAAGACTGATAGGAATGCAAGCAACTTAAAAATAATCAATTAAAGTGCATCAATGCTATCTGTCGAAATGAAAACACCAACTAGTTTTCAGTGTCTCTGATAGGAATTAATGCTTCGTTCAAATAAATAAATAAACTTTTACTTAATTAAAGTTAATGTTTACAAAATTACAAACACATACAGCAGGCGCTTAAAAAAGAGTTCGGATTTTTTATTTATTTAATTTTTTTTTTTTTGGTGGGGGAAGGGTTTGATAAATTTCTTGTAACGAGTTTAAAAGAAAGGCGAAATTTAAATAACATTTTCTTGTTTGGAATAAGTCAAGATCTTTTGAATATAATTTGTTCAAGAAAAATGTTGAAACCTCAATGTAGTTCGTCAAATGCTATATAATAAATGTTTATTATTATTATTACAGACTTTTTAATCATTTCTTGAAATCTGTGTCAACGAAAGGCACATAATAAATTACTGTAAATAATTTAATTAACATAATCATTAATTTTATTTACTCAAAATTTTGTCTCAAGAAATAATTATTATATTTATTATAAGCAATTTATAAATATTTTGAATATGTAATATAAATCATTTATATACAACGCACAGCAATTTTATACCAATAAAATTTACATACCATTAAAATGGTTTAAAAATAAAAATAATTCTTTATTCAAAATTAACATGATTAGTTAAAATAGAATTTTGCAAAATGTAACATTGTCTGCACACATTTAATACATTTTTTTATGATAAGAAAAAAATAATTTTATTTCAGCAATAACACTTAATAGTTAAATTCAAAAATAAAAATAATAATTTAAAAATTTTACTTTAATATTAAAAATTTTACTTTTAAAACTTTGTATCTTTTACAAATTAATAATTAATCTTTTTCATAGATAGGCCTTTAAAAAAAACAAAAAAATATTTTTTACTAAAATTAAAAATTGGACGGATGGATAAAGAGTAAAAAGTAAAAAGAAAAATAAACAGAAATATTAAATAATAAAAAATATATTTCAAATTAAAAATTGAATATCTTATAGAAACAAATATCTTTTCATTAGAGCTAATATAAAATAAAATTATCTGAAAATTAAACTTTTTTTGTTTTATAATGGGCTGAATGCATGTATGCATGTATTCGATCATTTAAATATAATAAAGTTTTATTTGGTCCAAATAAATATCTAACAATTAATTAACAATAAGATTTAAAACGCATAATATGAAAAAAATAGGAATGCGATTATTTTTTATTTTTTCCAGTTGATGACTTATTGTTAACAAGTTAACAAGAATAAAAAACAATTGCTAATTCTTTATTGTTGAATAATAATTTTTCTTTCATAGTTCGAATAAATAATAATATTTTTCGTTCGAATAAATTTTACTTATTTAAAACGTTTTTAATTGGTGTAATATTTTTTTTAGATATCTATTTTATTCTTTATTCATTTTTCTCTTTTCGACACCGTTTATATTCCAATTAAAATTTCAACAATCTTCAGTCAAAAGGAAAAACACATCCAATTTATGAAAATAATTATAACTAAAGAAACATAATTTATATAATCTTTTGAGGAGTGCTATTTATAAATCAGTAAAATTTGCCAATCTCGCTTTTATGCGTCAATCGCATTTGATTTCCTAATTCCACCATGGTTCACTATGTAATGTTTTCAACGAAGAAATAATTAACGAAATATTTTTAATTAGCATGGTTTTTAAAGTATTTGAAGAGATTAAAATTCATTTAAATATTGGTAGCACAATACAGCTTTAATTCCTATCAAAATATTTGTAACACAATTTGCTCCAATGACCTGCCCATGAACTATTAATAACATACTGATTTATTATGGCAGTCAGCATGAATCTATACTTGCGATACAATCACTTCTTTAAAAAAAGAATAGAAGAAAGAAAAGAAATTGTTATAGAATATATATACTCAGATTGGAGTATGGAATTTTATTGATATTTTCCCATATGATACGTTAATGTGCTGCAGTTTTCATCGAAAGTCTTTCTGCCTTCCATAAGAAAGACTGTAGCAGTTCACATAGTGGAGCACGGGTCTTTAATTATAATAAATGAAATCTTGACTTTGACATTGTTTGAATATTTCAATCTGTGTTAAATAACTTAATTTAATTTAATGAAAGGTCTTTATACAGTTTAAGCATAATAAAATACTTCCTGCTGCATGAATATAAAAAAAATATTATAAATATTCCTTTTTCTCCAACAAATATATTCTTTGTTGGAAAATAAAATTAAAATATAGATAGATGAGTAATTCATATATAATTTAAATAATCCAATGTTTAATTTATAAAAAGTATGATATTATTAATGCTAATTGGACAATAAAATGAAATGAACATTAAAATTGAAGACGCTATAGTTACAAATCTGACTACCATAAGCCTTGATGCATTGATTTAGCATTAGATTAGATCGATTTAGCATTGATGCATTGATTTAGCATTAGACTAGATCGATTTAGCATTGATGTATTGATGCAAGATTTTAGCATTGATACATTGATGCAAGAATTTAGCATTGATGTAGATTCAGTGATAATAACAGATGCAATCTCTGAAATAGCATAAGTTTACTCAAGTGAATTTTTAATCAACGAATCACTGAATTTAAAGTTCAGCTTAGTTTTCCTTAAATCAACTTAGAAACGTAGAATATAACTTTTTTTGGATAAATGCTTACCAAATAATTTACAGACATTAAAGTGTAAATAATTTATCAGGAATTTTATATACATAAATTAGGAATTTTTTAATTTAATAATTATAATTTCGTCAAATTACTAAATTAAACAAAATTTTAAAAAAACATAACTAATGTTCCTACTGTTTTATTGTTTCAGTGACAAATAAATCAAAATTAAAATACAAAATAGTACGAAAAGTGATTTCCGAAAACTTAAAAAGTAAGGTGGTATAATACAGATGCAATAGGCCCGGCATAATATTTATTTATGATGGAGAAAATTCGTTTTTCTCCGTATTCCCTTACCCGGGAGGTTCTATTATTTAGCACCCTTCTCCCTTCTTTTTATTGTCCTATTGATATCTCCCCTGGCTATTGTACATATAAATTTTATTACGAACCAATTCAGTAAATATCCGGCATATTTGGATGTACGAAAAGTCTACACCTCATCAGGATTATTTTTTATGTGTGAATGAGGGGAGATTTTATTGAATGAAAAGAAATTCTTTTGATGAATGAAGCTAAATAATCTTTATGAAAGGGAGTTTTATTCTTAAAATAGAAATAAGAGTATGAGGAAAGAAGAAAGGAATTTCGGAAGCGTTAATGAATTCTAAATCTTTAAAGAAAGCGGAAGAATTGATTTAATGATGTAAAGATTTCAGAAATTGGAAGCTGTAAAATGTAAAAACGTTGTGTATTTTTTTTTGTAGTCAATTCTTGTAATTCACAAATCTATTATTGATTTCCCTTTGAAGGTTTTATAGCATCTCACATTTACTAGATATAGATTTTTTTAACATTTATAAAAGTACATTAAACATCATTTTTAGTTTAGATTTGACATATACATGTGTTTACGAGTAATTCAATCTTAGTAAAGAATATATCTGTTATTGATTCTATTTTCAAGTGATGAAAGCCGAAAATAAAATATAAAATTGGAGTGTAAAAACACTAATAGCTATTCAGCAGATAAAATATTTTGCAAGTATGCATTTTAACTATAGAACGTATGTAGTTTTTACATTTACTTATTCAGTTAAAATTACATATCAATTATCCTATCTGTTAAGACATAAATTCAGCTTTGAAATTTTTATTGTTTCTCATTGTTTAAAAAATGATTATTGATAAAATTTAAAGTTATCCCCCCTTTTTTAATGTAACCCGCTTGAAAAAATGAGTTTATATGTGATATCTTTGATATTAAATATAATAATATTTATTAATAAAATTACAACATCATGCACTCTAAACAAAAGTAAGTTGTTGATAATAACTGTAAATTTATGTGTATAAATTCAAATCAGTTAAGCCATCGTAATTTCTCTAACATAGCAAATTTAGACAGGAATTTATTCGTTAGAACTGTTTTGAAGTTAGATATAAATAACAGTTTATTGAAATTTATTGTTATTAGCAATTCAAAAGTTGAGAAAAGAATTTTTTAGAAGTCAGCTGCAATAAATATGACACAGCAAAATGAACAATTTAATTCTAATATCATGGTCAACTACATTTTGTAGGTGACTTATCATCAAGTTGAAAGATTTCAGCTTTACTATTTTATTTTTACCTTTGAAGTCAGTTAGTTACTACATGAACACTTCCATTCAACTCTTTTGCTTTCCATCGTTTTAACTGGACTTTTGGGTGGTACTCATTACTCCACGAAATGTGAAGTTGTGTTAAAAAAAAGCATATTGACTTTGTTAACTAGTTTTTGAAATTATTTTTTACTGAAACACTATAGAAAGAACTATTTCTCTTCCTGAGCTAAAATCAAAAACTTTTATATAGTGAAAAAAGTGGACATCAGTTAGTCAAACAGAAGAAACACAGCTGGCCCTTAGGTAGGCCCTACTTCCGATGCTTCTTCATACAACTAATATTTTTCCTTCCGTAACTTTATCCCTGGCTCAGACCTGATATGAAAGACGAGCTTTACTATTTGGTCTCTTTCAATGTTTGGCTGGGCCTCGGGGAGAAATGTCGATACCCAATATCTGAGGGATCAAAGCAAAGGATGAACTGTAGAATGGTTTAGGTACAGGAACAAAGTCAACGATAGAAAATGACTTTGCGAGGAAATCCTGTATTTCTTTGGCATCTTTATTATTGTTACCACTCTTTCTTTTTGTGGTAATAGATCTATCTACAAATGGGAAAATTTTGGCAATATAAGTTTCGCGAGAACAAATTCGGAGAGAATTTTTTTTTATGTCCCTGGTAAGTATTGGAAAAAATTCCCTCCAGTGACGAATGATGCAATTTTAATTTGTAATAACAAAAGGGGATATTAGTTTCTTATAGCAATGAAAAAAGGATCTTTCCTGTTACCAAATGAATAAAAGTTAAGTTATGAAAATAGTATTAAATCAGGTTAATAATAATTATAACAAAGATATATTTAATTACTTTGAGTTTATAACAGAGAAAAGACAACAAAATATGATTGTGCAAATATAATTCAATAAAGAGGAATAACATTGTCTTTCGTATCAGTTCAAAATTAGATTTTATTTTGTTATGAATTATTTTGATTGTCTTGCATGTTAAATAAAAGAGTAAATTAATTTTTCCCCTCTATAAAATATTGCTAAATTAACTGTAATCTCTTGATAACAAATTCAAATCACCTTGAAAAATTTTCTTTTTTTATGCATATTAATCTAATTTAAATTTTATAATACTTTTACAATGACTTGAATACATTCTTAATAACGTAAAAGTTTGGTTATATAATGTAAAAATCTAATTTGCTTAATTTAAATTCATAGTAAAATTCAAAGATACGTTTTTCATATTTTATGCATTATGAAATTTAAGTTAGGCATCTATTTTTTGTATAAATGACATATTTATAAATGATCATTTTGTAAATTTGCTGAAAACAAATATTTGTAATATATTTCTTAAATCTTTTAACACATTTCATAACTCGTAATGCCCCTTATGATGCAAAGTTTTAAAATCTAAACCGGCCAACTCTCATAAATTCTTCTGAAAACTGATGCATACAATTTCATACATTCAATTGAATTTTTTTTATTTCTTCAGTTGTAATTCATTACTTAAAGAAATTAAAATTTAAAATGAAAGCAATCCCTATTTAATTAAACATCATGCGTTTTTAAGTTTATTGGAACATCTTAAATAACTCCATATTTATATTTTAGTTTTACACATAATTAACCAGACTAGTTTAATTTATAAAAAAATTTTTAGTGCCTATCTACTATCATTAAAGTATCAACTATTTTAAAGTATTAAAGTATCTACTATTTAAAGTACTATCCCCCATTTTAAAATTAAACAAGAAAATAAAAAATAATTTGGATTAGTACTAATTCTGTTAAACTAAACTTAAATCTTTTTTAACATGAAAGGAAAAAAAATATAAATAAAAAAACTTTCAGTGATATTGTATTACATATGACACAAAAATAACTTCCTTTATTTTAATCTGCTAATTTGCATGCTAAAGGGACTGTTAATTTTCTGAGAATTTTTCTTAATGATACATTTAAAAAAATTTTCTTTATTCACAAATTCTTGAAATATTTTTTTTAAATATTTCTTTTTTTAAATAATATTAACAACTTTCCTATTTTGTGCAATGCTTTGCATAAAAATGTGCATTAGACATTTCAAAATGATGGCCCTAAAATAATATGCTAATTTTACCACCCAACGCATTATAATCCACTTGAAGAGATCCCTACACAGTTAAAATTACTTTATCTAATCCCTGTTTCAACCGAAACCACTCGTTTAAATGCTCCACCGTTTACAGATCCATTAAAATATCACGATAATCAGTCTAGCGAATGCGATAAATTTAATACCCTTAGACAGGGAATTCGATTGAATATTATATTTCTAGTTAAAATTCAGATTCCACCCTCATTAATCGATGATCGAGGGAATTAAATTTTAAAGTGGAGGAATTACCGTGGGAGGGTAGAAACTATTTCTATCAGTACATTCGTGCACCAAAAAGACATTCTAATCATTTTCAAACAATTGTTGCACAGAAAAAAAATTAGAATATGTATTTGAAATATTGTTCTGAATTAAATTTCAGTAGCAAATATAATTTAATTATCTGTCACCAGAGAATTAATGGATACATTGGAAAATATTATTAAAAAAAGTGTCAAAGAATCATATTGTCTTTACTAACATTTGGTGTAACAAATAAATTTAATAATATCGTTTGATTGTAGTATTAAGCGATTGTATACCAACTATTGGCAGGCATATGAGGAATTATAGAATTCTAAGTACTACTCTTTAGATTTAATTGCATTGAATCTTCTCATGCAAAAGTGACATGGAAGACTATATCCACTATATGCTTTTTACTAATTTGCAGTATCTGAAGTAGAGTATCACAGCTATTATTAATAACGCATCTTTTCAAATACATGATATCGAGTATGGCTTGGACATACTATTGGGTTGGCTAGAAAGTTTTTCGATTTTCGAAATGATTGTAAATAGTGAAGCCAGAGATAACTTTCTTGCCAACCCAATAAAACAAAGTATCTTGTATCAAAATTTATTAACTTGTGTAGTTGGATTGTAAATTAGTAAAGACATTTTATTTTAATCTTTTGGTTATTATTTATTTTTAAAGTTTTAAAACATTTTTTACGTATTTAACAAAAGTTTAGAATTACATGAAATGCTATTAGTTAAAAGTAAAATTAAAAATACTTGATGAAGTACAGTTAAATAGAAAATTATCTTTAAAAGTGAAAAGTTAGTGTTTCAACTAAATCTTCCAGAACGTAAAGCGTGCATGCTAGTACAAGAGAGGGAAAGTTCGAACCCTCTAGCAGTTTTAACTGCAGTCACTGTTTACAGAAACGAGGAAATTGCGAGGTTATTGTGACAAAGCGTGTGAATATTCTGCTTGGAATAATCGAATTGTGCTAGAGTTTCACAGGTTTTCTATCATACAACACGCAAGGGATAGGCAATTACTCTTGAAATCCTTATAGGAGGCAAGAATCTCCCAATGTAAAACGCATGGTTCTTCATAAAAAAAGAAAACGTAATTACTGGAATACAATTACAAAAATTAATTTTCTTTTTTTATTGTTCGTAATATTTAAATAACAATATTTTAATAATATTTCTATGTTACTATGTAAAGTAATGGGTTCTTTATAAAAAAGTAAACATAATTAATTGCAAAAACTAATTTTCTTTTTTTACCGCTCATAATATTTCAATAACAATATTTCATTAATTTTTCTATATTTCATGTTTAGAACATACTGCAAACTTTTTACATTGATCTTTTACAACTTTTACAATTGATCTATAAATATAACAGCTATTTTAATTTAATTAATGTAACAGACAAACCAATTACTATGAATAAAACAAACAAATTTACTTTTGCAGAATTGCATTGAATATAACACTTTTTGTTTATTTGACAATATTTCGTGTTTTTTTTTTTATAACTTCGCACTTAGAATTAGGAAAAACTATATCAAATAAACTCAGGGCAATACTACTACATTTTAAAATGGAAAACATTTTTCTGTTTCTGAAATTAATAACAATATAACTGTTTTTTTGTTTAATCAAAATACCACGCCAGAACTTTTTTTCCACGAATTTGTTCCGCTGATGGATACGAGGATAGCCTTGAATGAGATGAAAAGAATACCAATATATAAAAAGCAATCATTCATATCTGATGACATCATCCACTATCACACCCTATTCCCCTCCCGGGCTTCGGGGGGACTTCCAGTATGTGCCCCAGGGTGATGATTAGTCTGTATGCTGTAGTGTTTTTATCACTCATTTAATAGTTGTTGGAACAAAGTATTATTTACTTTTTTTGCCTCATTGGAGTGAATTTTTCGTTTTATGACATTCAGTTTGTGAATTGGGAGTTAATGACAGAAGTGGGATATTTTTTTATATCGTTACTTCAAAGAGCTTAATTTAAAATCTTGATTCCTGAATGCTAAAGCTCCGTTTAGATTTGCATGAAATGGAATATTTTAATCTGGCGAAACTCTTTGTGTTCGACCACTAATTATCTGTACTGAATTTTAAAATTTTGTAAGAATAAACATTTTAGCTAATAAAAAATCTGTAAATGCTCTGATTTAAAATTTTTAAAATATATTTTAAATTTTATGTTGTTGTTTTTAACTAAACGTGTAAAAGCTGTCTATTGTGTATGCTTAAAATGCATAATGTTAATACTAAAATAATGCAGCGAATAATATTTGTACATCCTTGCTGAAATATTATTACTGCAAATTAACTTAATTAAGAATAAATTGAATTTTCTGTCCATTCAACTTTTAAATGTGGTATTTACTACAAAATAAATATTACATTCATCTGCTGTTTTGTATCCCATGCAAATTTAATTTAAATTTTAAAATATTACTAGAGGAAAACCAAATGAAATATCCTTTAGAAACCAAAACACAAGATCGATGATCTGTCATGATATTAAAAAAATATATTGTTACAATATAAAGATTAATTTTGTTCCAAGTAACTAAATATAGTAAATTAATGGAAGATAACATTAAATATAATAATGAATAAATTATTTGATAACAATTTCTCATCATTAAATTAAAAAAAGCATCTGTTCATAGATTTTGTATTAATTTTAAATTCGAAGACTGCTAATAGCTCCAATAACACCTCATACAAAAACTGATTAAAGAAAAAATTATTTAAAAAATACATAATTGCCACCCCTTAAAAAAATTACGAAATAAAAAAATTCCTAATAGATTTTAAACATACACTAAGAATTCTGTGACAATTTGTTGCCTTAATCAACTGTATTAATCCTAATGTCAGTTCTCTGGTAGAAAAAAAAATAAATCACAATTTCTCATCTTTTTAAACAGTATTTATTACAGTTAGTTAAATAAAACTCATTAATCATATTAGTGCAACAATCTAGAATTACAATTACTACAAGAATATGGAAATAAAACTTTACCTCGGAAATAAGTTCATGCATTTAACAAAATTAATTAAATTCTCTGTTATTATCAGTCCCTATCAAGATCATGAAATAGAGAAATTCTTTATTACAAATCTGGAAAGTATACCTGACATTGCTCAGCGATGCGGATCAAATTAAAAACGGATGAAACAGTAAATAGCAGAGAAAAGAAAAGACTTTTTACTTATCTTCTCAAGATTTACGAGAGTTTTTTCTTTCGCATTAATCACTGCACAAGATTAAACTGATTACGGCTTAGTGCACGTCATAAACAGGTGCCTCATCCGTAATAACTAAGGATTCAAATCATGATGCATTGCTGTTAAAAATTAATGAGAATCCACAGCAAATGAAGCATTAATTCAGAAATAATCATTCACGTATTTACGTCAGAAAAACATTATTTATATATTTTACTGTCTGCGTCTAAACTTAGAATTGATTGCTTTACCATTTGACATATTTGACACGACAATTTAGCAGTCGTTTTGATAATGAAATGAATTATTTAGTAAAATCACGAAAAGGTCTGTCATATTTAATTGCTTGAAACAAATCGTTCAGTCTGTTCTATACGTAGAAGATAATTTAAAAAAAAATTATACTTAAAAAGACTTGTTATCACTCTTTGATTAATAAAATTCTTTTATTTTGCTTATAAACCCCTTCAAAAATAACGAATCTGTTCGGAAATGGTTTACTTTTTTTTTGTTCCAAATGTTTCTTAGTAATGTTGGGATAATTTTTCGAAAATGCATCAAGTCTTGGAAAATAATCCTTTAACTCATCCATTCGATAGATGAGTCAAAATGTTTAAATGTTTATCATTATTTCAGTAAGAAATTAAATATTTATTAGACGTATTCTATATTATTTATTACATTTCCATGTATCAAAAACGCAGATGATTTAGTGATAGTTTGTTCAAAGTAATATTTTGAATGCTTTAATTTTGAGTAAAACACCTTGTTGTTCATAGATAGCTACTGTTAAAAAAATATTATATTAATATGGATCAAAAAGTAATTTAATGGATCAAAAAGTAAAGGGCACGACAGCACTTTAATTTATTAAAAATAGGCACAAATATAAGATACTAAGTCATCGTCTTAGGAGACTAATGCCAAAATCCAAAATATAGGAACAATTTAAAAAGAAAACTGAATTGTTTTAATCCTTTAATGAAATTTAGAATGAGTAAATACTTACTACAAATTTATTTTATTGGACGGCATTTTTATTTATTATCAAATGAACAATTAAATAATTAAAAAATAAATACATGAAAGAAAGCTAGATCAGAGTACTTATTGAGAATAACCAAAAAACGACTATCTCTGATTATTAATAATTTTATTACTGCCTTTTTAAGAAATTAATTATGATTTAAAATTCTTGAAATCTTGCCATAAATTATTTTGCATATAATATGTCATAAATTATTTTGTAATAATTATTAATATAATTAAATTATTAATAATATTCGAAATAAAATTTATAATTGTATGATATTGCGTCATGAAAAATGAAAAAGAATAATTTAGAGACGTTTTAGTAACTTATATTGTATAATAGATATAAATATATTATGTCATTTAAATATTGTTGTCCATACTAATAAATATGCACACAAGGTTTAATTATTTTCCCTTTCTGCTTGTTTAATTTTCAAAAAACCTTGTGCTTCAGCGCATAGCACTAAATTTTACTTTGCAAATATCCCCTGTTCTCAAATAGCCTAATGAGAAATTTCTTGCTTAGAATATTGTATGGACTGCCTCCTCTATTCTGCTTGGAACTATTTCCAACTTCCATAAGAAATAATAAAATCTGAATAAGTGCTGCTGAAAGTTTACGTTAAGAATTAACAAATACCGGAAAACTTGAGTTACCGTTTATTATTTTTCTCCTTACTTCTCAGAAAGGATGAAAATTTTCCGATAGCACAGGCTGCTCTTCAAAATAATGGGAGGTAAGCTTCCATTGAAACTACGTCCTATTTCCCGGGAAAATTCCGATAACATAAGCGGGAATACGCGATAACAGGAAATACATTGGTATTTAGGTGAGTTTATGGAATGTTATCGGCAATTCTACTTTTTCTTTCCATTCTCTATAATGAGAGATTGATGAAAAAGATGGAAAATGAAGTTTATTGTAAAGCGATTTTTAAGTGATAAGTTTCCTGTCTTGTGAATGTACTAGAAATATTTTGTAAAATGATACTCTATAAACTTGAGAACTAAATTGTGGACCTTGATAGTTTTAAATATATTAAGAAAATATTAATTTTAATGTGAATTGTGCACAAAGTCGTTTCATTTTTAAAGTTAACTGTGAAGAATGTGCTCGTGCTTCGAATTACCGAAATAATTCAAAATGCACAAAATTCATTTATAAAAAAATCGTTAAATTTTTTCTACTGAAAACATACATATATAACATATTTATTTCACAATTAACCAGAATAAAAGTTTTCAAAATTAACGTTTTTAGTATAAATTATTTTCAGGCTTTCATTGGACAATTTTTATAGCTGCAAGTTGTTTTCCCACTAGATAAAAAAAGTAAATCAAATTTTTATAATATTTTCTTCTAACTTTTACTATTTACGATAGATATATTGTGGAAAAATTAAAAGAAAATGAACGACATTAATTATGCAAGTTGAAATATTTATCTCCCGCATTGTCTTTAATATGTTAAATACTTTTGATATTTCCTAATTTTAAAAATATTTTAAGGTAAATTGATGAATTAGTACAATAGAATACGTAGAATATATTAATTCATCAATTTATCTTAAAATATTTTTAATGAAAAACGTAGAATGTGGGCCTCATAGCCGAATGGCTAACATTCTGGCGCTCGGTACCAAAAGTTTCGGGTTCGAGTCCCAGCAGTGTCATGGATGTTTGTAGTGGTAGGCCCCGGTCTAATATGATCGTAGAGAGTTGTGGAGGTAGTGTTACTCGCGTTCGTAGCATATCTTCAAACTACACGTACCTCCTAGGTAGTGCTAAATGAGTAACAGCAGTGCAGCCCTTTCCTAAGGCATAAAGATTAACTGTCTCTGCATTGCCAGTTGAATTAGAACAACAACAGAATACGTAGAATGTTCTCAATTCGAAGAACAATTTTGGTATCAGTGACACGCGAATCAGCTTATGTGTTCATATTTTCAGAACATTGTTCTTTAAGATATTAGTTTTCATCTTTATTAATACCATTATTTATATATCAATCTTTAGCTTTAAATTATTTGTTTAAAATAGTCATAGGAGAAAGTTCAATTTATCTGATTTCTTTAATGAAGTCAAGTTCCATGAAATATTTGCTGAATGTTACTTAGCCAAGTTTACACACTCTTAAAGCTGCATATTTATGAAAGGCTTGTAAAGGGTTTGAAGCTAAAAAGAAAACTTTTAATGCTTTTAATTCATCATTGATTAGAGCAAATAAAAAAAACGGAAAAATGTATGCATCACTAACAATATTCAAATTCCAGTAGTTGTTTATTTTCAACTATTTTAAATTTAAGTCTTCAATTTGCTAAAGCGTATGAAACCTAAGAGAGGATATTTAATCTTCAAGAAGTTAAATTTTCTACATTTTGAATTTGTTTAAATATTTAAATGGAATACATCAAATGTTTATTTTTCAAGGAAGATAATCTCAATTGAAATTTAAAGCATAAATTAGTTTAAAATGAAAATGTGGTCTTTTTGATTAAAATCGTTAATATTTTAGTTTTGATGATAGTAAGTCAAAGAACAAAAAACTAGTTTTAAAATAATGTGTTAAATCTTAAAAAATTACTTACATTAAACTACATTTAATTACACATTACTTACATTTAACTTTACATTAAAAAATTTGCTTATTTTACCAAAGAAATGTAGTTAAATTTTTTATTAAAACAATAGCGAAATCGAGTGAAATTAAGTATAAATGGAAGATTTTGAAGGAATTATAAGAAACTAATAATACATGTATTATGTATGAATCCGGTAATTCATCAGTAATATTAGAATCTAAAATATTTTAACTGCGATATTAAATTCTATAACAAAAATGTTATAATATGTAAATTAATATTAAATATGAAATTCTTTATTTTATTGAATATTCTTTATTTTATTTTTTGAAAGTTTCACAAAATGATTAAAATTTTTACATTTTTTATGAATATAAAATGAATACATTTTGATAAAGTTGTATTAAAAAAAGATTTATTTCAAATTCATCGGTTATGCAGTTATTTATAAGAGCTAAACGATTTTTGCGTAATGTTTTTTAATTCTGTATTTCACCCAGGAATAATATAAAATCTCTTGTATTAATAATAAAAACAAAATGTTAATAATACTTTCTTGATTAAAAATTATTAAAAATTGTCGCTGAAAAATTTGTTAAAAATTTTATGAAAGATCAACTATTTTTTCCAATTACTTTGAATCGAGATCATTCGTCACTACAATAGCAGATATACAACACGTACCAGAATCAATGTTTCCTAGGATGCACCACGATTGCTCCTACACTGAACCAACATTTGAATACCAGTTTTCAACAAACGCCTGAAAGGAAGGCTTCTAGGTTGTTTATTCGCCCCTCTCCTCTTTCAAAAGGAAGGCTATCTTGTCTACATATTTAACGTGGCCTTCCACAACATAGAAAAGTAAGCTATTAGTTTAAATTCAAAGATCCTGTTTTGAACCAGGCTAATTCAGAAATTCAAGAAACTACCCATTAACAAGTTTCTTTTCCAAAACAAGAACTGAAATGATAAAACGTCGACTGTATTTAAATAAATTTCTCATAGCCCAAACTTTAATTTCTTTTTTTTTTAAGCTTATTTTAAAATTTTTGATATCGTAAGAGATAATTTCAAGTATTTGTAAGTAACCATTTTCTTCTTATGCTATTTTTTAGGAACTATTTTATCTTCATGAAAAAAAAAATTATCCTTAAAAGTAACATTTACCTCACTTTTAACAAGTTCTCGAGTTAGAAATACTAGTAAAGTGTTGTTTTTCTAATTGCGGAGTAATTTAAGCTAAGAAAACTGAGCAGAAATCTTTATGTACCTAGGTTTATTATGAAATCCTTTATTATACGATTGTCTTTTGTTACAGTTTCCAAACTCACAGATACATTCTTCTTTCTAAACAATATCAATGGGTCTTAAAATATTTATGGTTCAGTTTAGTTTCCTCGACAATGAAAGTATTATTTTCATCAAGTTGATGGCAAGGAAAAACAAATTCTAACAACAATCCACAATCCGAGTATCAAAGGAACAAAAAACCTTGAGGATGGCTGGCTGTTAGACAGAAGCAAGGGAGTTAGCTTTTGCCTCAAGGCAGACTTCCTTTCCTTCGTAACAACCACTTATTTTGAACTTTTTCAACCATATTATAGAAGTGAAATACTCAGCTGTGTTTCTACGAAAGCAAAAAGAAATATAAAAGAGAAGAAAGAAAAGTATCAATTTTAGTTGGAATCATGGAATCAACTTTTCGCAAACCTTTCAAGAATCTTCTTTTTCACTGTCCTTTTAACATAGCGCTTTCTTTCTGCTTCTTTGTGTAGCAAGTGCGATTTTTAGATTTAAAAGCCTGGTCTTCGGATGCTCTTATAAAGAAGAACCCCCAGAGTTTGATTACTACTGCTCGTTCGCTGGCGTTCAATGGCGTTTCTTTAGAAAACTTTCTAATGGTTAATTTTTTTTTCTTCTAAAAATAACAATTTCTGATCTTAAAAAATACTCTTCTGTTTGGTCACTTAATGAAAAAATTTTCTTTATAATAGTCATCATTCATATAATATTATTTGTTTTGTAATTCTGAGATGTTTCTACTTGTGTGTGTCAGTTCGTGAGCCTGCTAAGCTCTCTAACTAATTTACAGAAGAGGCCCCATTATTGCTAATCGCTAATAATAGTATCTTTTGTAACAAACTCCTCCAGAACCAACAGCAGTACTGATGGCCAATTGGCTAACGTTCTGGCCTTTGGTGCCACATGCTTCAGGTTCAAATCGTGGCGGTGGCATGGATAGTTGTTAGTGGTTCAGAATCCACGTTAAACTGTAGGTCCCGGTTTAATTAGCCTAAAGTGTGCACAAAATGACCGTAGGACGACGAACAAAAACAAACCTCCAGAACCAGCATCCGATCTGATGGCCAATTGGCTAGCGCTGTGGCCAATGGTGCCCCAGGTTTCAGATTCGAATTCAGGCGGTAGCATGGATGTTTGTGAGTGGTTCGGAATCCACGTTAAACTGTAGGTCCCTGTCTAAGTAGCCTAAAGTGTGCAAAAAATGACAGTAGATCAACAAACCAATCCAGAACCAGCATAGTCTTGCCTCCTCCTCACCTTTTCAAGCACAATTGAGCGACAATCCATTGTAGATAAATATGATCCTATTCCTGTATAGAAACAGGGAATTTCTGTTATGTTTTCTGGGTTTCAAATGCATGGCCTTGAGTTCAAATACCAAACGCTTCGCCCACCATGCTACTTCGGGTATTCTTATTATAAATAATTTGAAAATATATTTAACGTTGTCAAAAAAAAAAAAAAATGTAGATTTTTTTGAGTAATGTTGCTTCTCTGTGAAATATTTTTACACTTACGTAAACATTTTCAGGAAAATTTACTGTAAAAAGCTATTAAGATATTTTTTAATTAATTGTAATTTAATTAGTAAAACGTTAATGCTTAATTTATAGCATTAACAATCCAAATTTATATGATAAATTGAAATATAATTTTTATTGATAGAATCCATTGATTGTGCGATTACAGAAAAAGTGCATCAATAAAGACAAGTTAATTATAATGGTACAAAGTAGATCTAGTCCAAAGATTATCTCTTCTTTGAATAAGGAAAAAATTAAAATTAAAAATTATTAATCAATGTAGAAAATGGCTTTTTTGTTATTTAAATTACATGAGTTATACATCATTTTATTAATTTTTCATTGATAAAAGATTATTTTTACATTATCAACTCATAACAAAACTCTCTCGGAACTTTAATAATGGTACTTTTACGTTAGGTAACGTTAGGACACAACAGTAAAAGTTTTACTTCCATTAAAAAATGACGAATATGATTAGTTAACAATACATTATGATGCAAATGAAAAAAAAAATATTAGTTAACAATCTAGGGCCAGCATATTCTTTTTATTACTTATACTACTGTGTCCAAAAAGCACGACCAATTTTCAATTTAAATTTCCCGGGCATATCGTATTTCAATTTTTTTATTTTTTAGGTTGTTGGCACTGTCCTTTACATTTGTGTGAAATTTTATGTCAAAATATTCATTAATATTTGAGTTACGCTTGGTTTTGTGAGATGTTAAAACTGATTCCGGCGATTTTTGAAATGTCTGAATTAATTGAGCAAGAACTTGCGTTAAATTTTTATTGCAGAAACTTATAGAATGTTGCAGAAGGCATTCGGGGAGCATTCCTATATCGGAAAGAAATGTTTAGAAGTGGTAATAACTGTTCAGAGAACGCGTTGAAGACGAAGAACCCTCTTGTCGACTACCAACCTCAACCAACGAAGCTCACGTCCAAATAATTAAAGATTTGGTGCTTGCAAACCGTCGATTTACAATTAGAGACCTTGCTGGTGATAATGGAATTTCAAAATTCCATTTTAAAAGATGTTTTGGGCCTCTAACGCGTCAAATATTGACTGGTACCGAAAATACTGAATGAGCCAGCTCACACTGCATTGATTCTTCGTGACTTTTTCGCCAGAAATGAAACCCATATCGTTCCGTAACCACCGTATTCACATGATTTAGCATCTAGCTACTTCTGGCTATTTCCAAAACTCAAAATACCACTCCGGGAACACCGTCTTGAGTCGATTGAAGAGATTTTTTAAAAATCGCCGGAATCAGTTTTAGCATCTCACAAAATTAAGCGCAACTCAAGCACTAATGAATATTTTGACGTAAATTTTCGCACAGATGTCAAGGACAGTGCCAACAACTTAAAAAAAATTGAAATATGATATGCCCAGGAAATTTAAATTGAAAACAGGTCTTACTTTTTGGACACAGTAGTATTTTGAAAAAGTATGAAGCTTGTGTGAAATGTTTATTTCAATTAAATGCTTTTTACCCCAAAACACATGTACCATTTAGATGAAAAAATATATTCATAAAATATAAAAGAAACCTGCATAAATTTTAAATTGAAATCTCTAAATAAATTATTTTCCCTATTCACTTATTTTTAATGCAAAATAAGAAAGTATCCTAGGAAAATCCTTTCTGCCATTTATTTTCTTGGTTCTTACTCTAAATATTCACCTTTTGAAGAAGAAAAAATTCTTTTAAGAAATCACTTATTTTTAAATAGAATCTTAAATGTGAGTTAAATTGTCATTTTTCAATTCAAGTTGATGGTGCTTAATACAAATTCTAGTAATAAAATAATCATTGATCTGGCCATCTCAATTCTGTTGATGATCTACAAAAGTAGTACTTTATCAATTCATTTTATAAGTATACTAAAAAAAACAGCAATGAATGTTTTTCTAACATATTTGAAAGGTACGGATATGAGTAAATGATTATCACAGTGATTCTCATAAAATTAAAATTAAATAAAGATGTAAAATTGACAAATCTTTTAAAAACTATATGCGAGTGGGAAACTTAATAAAATATGTATTTTATTAATAGATTTTTCTCTGTAAATTTTTTTAATGTTATTAAGAAATTTTTAAACCGTATTCAGCCTAATTTTAGAAAATTATTAGTCGAATCCTTATTAAATGGTGGGAATATATGTAGTTGTAAATGTGAGTTTTGTTTAAAACCAAAATCAATGGTTTAAAGTTATATATTTAGCAATGTATGTTAAATATTTTTCTTGTTACTAAATTATAATGAATGTATTGAGAAATATTAATGCTAATTGCTGCATTTTTATTGCTGGTAAACAAAAACTAATAACTTCTAGACATTTACTTATAGACCCTTGTTAAACAAAGAAAAGCAGCTGAAAGCAACTGAAGAAAAAATATTTATATTTAAATCTTTTTTGCTAATTAATTTTGAACATAATAACAAATTAAATATTAGATTTTAAACAATGTATTAAAAAATATATAAAATTCTCATATTTATGTGCTTTTTCGCTAAAATATTGTATTGAAATTGTAAAATTGTATTTGTTAAAATATTGCATTTTATAAAATTCAAAGTTTTATGTATGATAAATTTGCATTTACGTGGATAAATAATATAATATTCCGAGGTGGAAAATGGCATTTTTTGTAAATATATTTAATTTAGAGGTTTTTAAATGAATTTAAAGTTTTTTTCCGCTCCAATAAGAGTTGTATATAGTTTTGGAAACTCAGTTTGTAGACATAACGTGAAAATAATTCTAAGTAAAAACAAATAATAATTAACCACTTTTATTTTATACAAATATTTCACTTGCAGGTATATTATTAAATTTTTTTTTCTTCCAAATGACACCAATTAATTCGCTATTTTTTAAATGAAGTCACTCTGGTTAAATGTCCGGGAATTCCATTAATTTTCATGTGTACATATTTCTGGCCAATTACGCGATGTAAGCATTTACCAAGTAATTACCTCAAATGGGGTTCAAGAAAGCAATCAATAATCGCTTGATTAATAGCTGACCTTTTAATTATAGAATTCAAGGCAAAAAAAATTTTTAAAAATAGCAGAAAAAAGAAAAACGATACCAGCATCACAAAAACTCACATCGTGACTCATTGCGACAATTAGATGGAAGAGATTGGGGCAAAAGTAATTGCATAGCCCCTAAAATAGAAAGGGGGACGGGACTAGGGCGCACTAGAGGGGCGCATCAGGACCGGTTGAGGCAGTCCCTGATTATGAATGGGATGCGTACAATGGCCGAAGAACCGGTTGCCATAGCAACTGGGTGAAATCTCCGCCCACTTTTTCGTCGTTTGTTCAGCTCTGAGGATGGAGTGAAACTTCAATCTGTTTCATCCTCTAGCCGACTAAGCGAAACTAAAGAGCACAGTGGAAGAGACAGGTTTTTTTTTCTCCTTTCCATCTTCTCTTGCCTGCATTTTTAAATTTTAATACTTTAAAAAACTTTTTCCTCCGTTTGTTCTTTTTTCTAACATGAAAAGCTTCGGTGATGATTTTTTCCACACTTGGAGTTCGAAATACAGTCATCTTTAAAATGATATATTGAAGAGAAGCACATTTTTTTGTGATATGGAATATTACAGAGATCAAGGAAGTTTTTGTTAAGTTCTCAGTGAGAAAAAGCAATGAATGTAATGCAAGAATATTTAATCTCACTTTCTGAATAGGGCAACATTCTCATTGTTAGTTAAGTCGCATTGTGAAATATAATAATCGTACTGACTGCAACTTCAACTAATTTGAGTTTTTTAGATATAACATATTAAAATATGCATTTTTTATTTTTATGAATGAATAATATTGCAAGTGAACTAAGTTTCAAAAAATTGATCTGAACTTCATCACTAAATAAATAACGAATTGATTTTTTCTAATACACAGAGGGTAGTAACTAATAGAAATTTAAAAAAAAAAAAAAAAAAAAAAAAAAAAAAAAAAAATTGAGTTGCTATAAAAAAATAACAAATACGAATAATAGGTTTAAAATGTGGTTATATTTGTATTTAATTCAAAATTAAGTATTCTGCATATAAATTACATCTATGCGTATCATATATTTTCGTATTGCTTTTTATTTATCATTATGTACCATAGAACATTTATTTATATAAAAAATGCTTATACATATAAAAATCATTTAACATATTTTTCTGAGCCATATTTTAAAACTTAAGTATAATATATAAAATACATTTTTCGAAAATTCGCTTAAAAAAGAATTGAACTCATCATTCTTTGTATTTGTACTTTTCAAGAATTTTGTATTTCCTGAAAAAGATTTCATAAAACAAAAAATAAAAATTCGTTCATTGAAAATTATTTAACGTTCTTAAAAACTACAAATAACACTTTGTGAATCTTCTTTGTTAAGATCGGAATGCTTTATTAAAATTTGAAAAAAAAAGATATTTCTTTTGATTCTAAAACCTAGTGGACAGACATAACGGTCAGTGGATACATTATTAACATTAAAAACTCCAGAGTGCTAGTGTGAGTACAAGAGTTTAATCAACTTCAAAATCAACATTATTCCAGTAAAAGTAACATAATAAAATTGTAAAATTTGTTTTTCATGGAAAATTTAATTGAAGTGAGATACAATTTAATATTTTGCTTTAAATATCTTATAGCAATTAAGTATGTAGTTGAGAAGATAGAATTAAAATAATCATGAGCCTATACAAATGTCCAAAAGGGGAGTAAATGTGCTGCAAGAATAAAAAAAAGTATAAAGTAAAATCAAACATTATAAAGACTTTTAAATAAATAAAAAATTTAAAAATAAAAAATAAATTTTAACAAAATTATATTAAATACACATTGGCATGTAAATAAATGATATAAAAACTTCTGTAAAAGTAAAATTAAATTTTTCATAACTCACATAATAGACTAAAAATATCAGCATCATACAAATTAAAGCCTTTAATGCACTCTTCCATTGTACCTCAATATTTTTTTTCCAAAAAAATAGTGTTACTTCTATTAAACTCCTATTATTTTGATAAAGTAATTCGCAAAATTAAATGTCAATGTAAAAGAATGTGTATTAATTTTACCACGTATTTAGAAAATGCCTAAAATGCCTAACTAATTTAGAAAATACCTAATAACGTGTAGCATATGTGTACTCTTACATAAATGCTCGAAATGAGTGTTTTCGATTATAAAACATTTACACTTATTAATCAAAGAAAGCAATTCTTTAAAATATTGTTTCACTATCGAAAGCAACAAAATAAGAATATTAATTGAATTACTATAAAATTACTAAATAGTTTTGATCTCTTAATGATTAGACATTCAAATAGTAAAACATCTAGATTGGTTCTGATTATTCAGAAAGAAAAATCTTTCTTCAAATTGTTTACTTTACAAAAGACAAAAAACATCAAGCTCAAAATAAACATTTCAAGTATTTTATTAAGATACAAAAACAGCAGTATCGACAACAATTCCATTACCTTACTTTGCTAAACGCATCGTTACATTATGCAAATGATTTGCTCTTCTTTCTTCCCCATAAGCATATATACTCATTCCCAAAATAAATCAAATAAAAATAAAATTGAGAGATATCGAACAAATTATCGAAAAGTTCCACACACAAAAGGAGAGTAGGAGATTAGTGATTGTCCGATAATGAAATTTCGATCGGTTGCTCCAAAGATTCAAAAATTAATTTCTCAAACGATGGATAACACATCTGTACAAGCCTCGTTGGAGTCACGTATACACGGACTAATCACTTCAGTAAATATACTCTAGCACTTAGTGTTCGAAGAATGAATTGATGACACTTCTAAACTTTGCGTGTTTGCAAAGATGAGAAGGTAATATGAAAATTTTTCAAGAATTTACATGACAGCAGTCTTTAGTAAAGAATAGAAAAATACAGCAAATTATCTTTATGTTTATTATGCTTTCATATTAGGCATATTGATCAATTATAGTTATCCCACTTATTACTATAAAAAATTATATTAGGGTAAAGGTAATAAATGGTTTTATAATTTAAAAATGAGTTATTCTAATTAATATTAATTTGCAAAATATATGCTTTAATTGCATTGAATTAACTCCTCATTTATATAATTTCAATTTTAAACTGATGATGATTCAGTAAAGTTGAAATATATTAAATCGTTAAATAGATGAATTATTTTAAAATTTTGAGTTTTCAAATTAACTAGCTTACAATATATTGAAGGTTTTAGAGTTTGGTTTTAAATTTTTTAATTGTAAGAAATATCAATAGACACAAAATACTAATAAAGTACTAAACAATTCTTAAGATTATATTATTAGATATTTTCATACATAGTTTTTCAGTTTCCTTGGTCATAAAGAAAATTTTAATTTTATCATACTAAAATTCACTTCTTTTAATTTATTTTTTTTAATTCAAGTCGTAGTGTAATTTGCAATTTATCAAACTAAATTAATGTCCATTTGAAACAGCAATCTTTATGAAATTTAATAAGCCATTATAGTTAAATATTAGTAGATATTAGAAGTTTTAGTACAGAAATCGTGCAAAATAAAACAAAATGTCGCACTGATATAAATATAGGAAATGTTAATGCAATCATTTTAGATGTCTATAGATAGTATAATGAATTATGTGAATCAAATTTTGTGCTTTATTTCAGTTTGCAATATTAAATTGCATTTGCAAAGGGAGGTACTCGTAGTAAATTATTTAAAATCCACGTTTTTTGAGAGAAATAAATATAAGTTACTTTTATTTTGAAAAAAATCCCAATAAAATTAGTATAGGTTCACTATTGGAATTCTGAACGTAACAAATTCAGCAAAAATACATTTTTTTTTTCATTTAGAGTTATTATTATGCAAAATCTAAGAAAATATTAAAAAGTCTGTCTGTCCTACTCCAAAATTAATTGGAGAATTTCATATAATGCGAATATAACACAAATTAAGATTACACAACATCGAAAATAAAGGCTTTAGATTAATTCATATTTATAAATATTGTTGCAGTTTGATTAAAAGATAAGCAGTAAATTACGAAAAACTCATTGGAATTTTTGAAGCAAAATATATAAGTTTATATAATCATATAAAATTAATATCCCAAATTGTTTACTTTTACAATTTAAAGCTATATTTGTAATCGAGGCTAGACTTAAAATAAGTAGCTCATTAGAACAACATCGTATCTTAAATCTAGTTCCTTTGCAATGAATTATTCAATAAACAATGCATTCCAAATTTTGGGGTTCAATAGCCTGAAAACGGTAAAATCAATTTGCACTTCCGAGTCATTACATTGATTCATTCGAAACAATTTGCTGCATTAATTTATCAGATGTTTGGGACAAAAGGGTTTGTGGATTTTCAAATTATCTTTTATCACAGATTTATATCATCGTATAAATTTAAATATATTTTTTTGTTTTCTTTTTCTGTAACTCAAAGAATCTTCAGAATATTTTCCCTTTTGTTTTTGTTTATTTTCATCAAAAAAAAATATTCATAATCAAAATTTATTTATTAAAAAGATTTTTATCGCTATTTTCTTTCATTATTCAACGGCAATTGATATTAAATCAACGGTGCATTATTTTTTTCTAATGATTTTCAAATTATAGAAGTGTATTTTGATTCGTAAGTGTAGAAAAATGATTGAATTGCATTTGCATTTATTTAGCTTGGATTTCTTCACTGCATGATTGTTATTTTGAATACTTCACATCCATTCACGGCATAAAATAAAAATTGAAAATTAAATATAATGTACCTTAAGCACATATATTATTTTGAGAATTGTTTAAACAACAACTTTTAGAAAGATTTGCAAAACTATATCACACAAAATAAAGTGTTCAGTTTAAATATTCATATTTATAAACAATAAAAAAATTATTGAATTTCAATTTATAATTAAAAGGCCGTTGAAATAAATTTTGAGATGATTAAAAGACATTCATCCATTGCACCATTTAATGAAATTTGATACTTGAATACTTGATACTATACTTGATACTTGAATGAAGTTTGATACTATACATTTAATAAATTAAATAATAATCCAGTTGTGATAAATAAAGTAATAATTTGAAATTGCCAGGTTTATTAATCTAAAAGAATATCAGTTTTATTTGTTTTCGCGCATTTAGTTAAAAAAATAAATCTTTTAGTTTCATCATCTAAGAAGGCCATCTGAATATTTATCAAATAAACATCTCACACCCGTCCTTGCCAAAATAATATTTTCCAAAAGGATAAAATGCGCAGCGTCATATTTAACGCTGTGGTAGAACTCTCTTATTTCACGAGTGACATCGATATTTTTGATACTCAACTTTAAAACTGACGAAGTCAAAATGTGATTTTCCAGTTTTCGAAATATATCAGTCAAAGTAGGGTAGCAGCGCACAGTTTAGACTGTGGATTCCCCTCCATCCACGACAGCTGCTATCGTTTCGGTTGTCAAACGAAATTTTTTGCCATCCCTATTTCCCCCATCCTCAAAATGCCCCCATCCATTTTGGCAGGCGTAGAATATTAATACGTCACTTTAGAAAATATCCCCCCACCCCCTACTTCTGACCTTCCTTTTTTTTTCTCTCTATTACACTATTAACCGACGCTAACAGAGGGTTGCGGCTTCATGGGTCGTCAGAAGGGTCTCCCTCAATGGCAGAGGTTCCAGATAGAACCATTCTTTCCCTCCCTCTGAAGCTACCATAAAGGTTGTATTGCCATGAAGGAAAAGAAAGAGGATTAACAATGGAAATTTTAAAACAATGGATTTGGATAAATATATATGAGTTTGAGTGAATCATGTTGTCTTGTGAGAAGATTCAAATGAATTGTTTTCTTTTTATTTGCAAAGTGCTGATTTATTAAATATTGTTACATCGTTTTTCTTGTTTTATTTTTAAGTTTGAGTTTCTTTCGTTTTTTTTTTTTTTTTTTTGCCTTTGTTGAAAAAGTGATCATCAGCAAATACGAACCGTTCTCTTATTTCATTTGAAAGTATGGCGATTGTAGCCAAGCATTTAGGAGGCAAATGATCAACAATGTAAATTCTAAAACAATAGAATTGGAAAAAAAAGACATTTCCAAACCTTACCTAATTGGATAAATGGGAATTCTTTATACAATGGAGTAAAAGGCTTTCTCGCCATTCGTAAGGCATTGATTTATTAATAATTTAATTTTATTTATTTTTTGTTTTTCCGATGAATTGTTTTTTCATCCTTTATGGAATAAAATATATCAATGGCTTTAAAAATATTATTCTAAATGGCAAATAGCGTAGATGCCTCTATCCATTGGTATTCTTCAGAGATTCACTACGGACTTGCTATATAACTGGTAATAAGAAATTCAAAATTTCAAACATTCTCTAAAAGGAAAGCAAATTACTGTATCTATAACTAATTGCATTAATTAGAAATAGCACTAACCAAAAGTTAAATTGATTCATATAAACAAATTACTCGTGCATTTTAATACATTTTCCTTACAATTTACTTTAAAGGAAGGTTGATAATTCATCCGGAATGCTTCACTTAACTTACACCTATAGCAGAAATTACAGAAAATTTACATCCAGACGAATAGTTCAAAATATATTTCATACATTTCAGTTGAAAACACTAAATTAAAGAGCGTTTTGTTATAGCGTTTGTACCTAACATTTATAATATAATAATTTGTTAACTTTTATGGGTAAATATTTAAAAAACAGCGAATAATGTTATGTTTGAATTCTATGTGAATATACAATAAAATATTAATATATAATATGCAATAAAATATTATTGAAAAAAAATTGCTTAAAAAATTCGCTTGTAATATGAAGATACCAGATTAACTAATTTTGCAGTTTTGTTGCATTGAATAGAAAATATATGTATGTTTGCATCTACATAATCATATTTCTTCGTAATTAAATTTCTTTTGCTCTCTCTTATCAATGTGCTCTGCTTTTCTATTGTTAGAGACATCATTTGATCATCAATTATCTAATTGCTTAGAAATATGTCCTTTTAAAAATCTTATTCATATTATTAATTAATTACTCATTCGTTATCTCATTTAGGGAGATGAATAGTTTTTAATTTGAATTTTAATATTATTGTTGTAAGTATGAATTAGGCATTGATTTTATTTTTAATGTGAATCCGTAAAGTCGTTTAAATTGATGAAAAAAGGAAACTTTAAATCTCAGGTAATAAAGACAAAAGTATCAATGAAACATATTTGATGAACTTGAATTAATCAAACAATTTATACACAAAATCGTTAAATACAAAAGCACTATTAAATGATTTAATTTAAAAAATTTGAAAAGTTTCTCTCTTTTTAATTTTCATAAAAATATAAAATCTTGATTCTGATTTAAGAAAGGTTTTCCAATATTTGAATATAATTTTACAGACATTTTAATAAAAAACTGTTTTTTAGTAATAAGAAAACTACCTGTAAAATATTTGATCTCTAAACAGCTTTTCTTCAGAATGATGGAAGAGGAACCCACAAAACTCATAAATTTTGGACAGGCATCATTGAATCGGCTACCTTCTGAGTTACGAAGAAATCCTGTAGATTCAATATTGTTTTTATTCAAAAGGGTAGTCTTCCGTTTCACTGGCTAAATAAAGTTTCTCCCTTAATTTCAAACTTATTAGCGCTCACTTAAATACCCACGAGGAAGCAATTAAAAAAGGAAAAATCATTACTCTTACCTGTAACAAAATCGATTTTTCTTAAGAAAATATTGGCAGAAAATGTTCCGCTGTGCTAAGTTCCAACTTTTTTCCCTTTCCTTTCCGAAATCACCTTTCAAGTATTTTCCTATTTCTTAAGGTTGATTAAAATTCACTCGCGGGATATTTTATGCAAATTCTTTACGTAATGCATATAAAAATAAATATCCTGTTCTTATGAATTTGTGAAGATGTGTGTGAGCTGTGTATTTATAAGATTGAATATTTGATGCTACTTAAAAAAGAAGTGTGTGCACAGAAACTTAAGTTCTTGTGAAATGTAATTTTAAAGCTGCTTTGTTAGTTTCTTTATTGAATGAACGCCTTCGAAATACATAATTATGATACAAAGCCATGTCTAAAAGTTTTTTATTCCCTATGTGCAACAAAGTCTCTGGTTTCTTAGCTCTGAAATCTGTTACATTTTATACATGCTTGTATTCATTAAAATGAGTTTATCAATAATTTTATGTAATGCTGCATAGAATGCATTTTAATACTTTTGTACACAGTTATTCAACAGACATTTCTTCTTGAATTAAAAAATATATATATTATAATAATATATTTATACAAATGATACATATCCCTCAAGTTATATTATTTATTCTCGTCAAACTGAAAACTAGTTCACTTAAAAGAAAATTGCTACTTTCTTTCATTAAAATGTATCAAAATAATTATCAATAAAATCCCCTTTTTTCATTTTACATCATTTTCTTTAATGTAAAGACTTTCGATTTCCTGTTGATTTAAAAATAAAATCGTTAAAGGTTTTACTTGTTTAAAATTATTTAATGTCTTTTTAACCTAATTTATCATTTAGCTTACTTTCTTTTTATAAAAAAGGACTTATTATACTCATTTTGTTTGTAATAAGAATACTTTCTGCAATTTTTATATCAATTATTTTTTGAAGAAATAGATTGTATAGTTTGATTTCTTTTACATATATATATAAACATATTATTTAGTAAAACAATCATTCTGCATATACCAGTTGATTCAAATCTGCTAATTCCTATATTTTCCAAATTTGGCAATAAAGAATTCTAACATCAATCAGTATTAAAGGCAAATTTAATTAGCATTTTTATTACATTGGCTTTAATTACGAAAAATGAACTTTCAGTAATCATAAACTGAAAGCCAAAATCCTTCCCTAAGCTGATTGTAATAGATATAAGGGATAACAAAGGTGATATTTGCACCACCTTACCACCATTCTTTTATAATACACTCATTGTTTCATGGCCATGCTTACAATAAATTAGATTTCATATTTAACAAATCATGTTCTGAAACTTTCAAATTAATGACCATGCAGATCAGAAAAGAAATGTCTCTGATGTGCAATGTCCTGACCTGTAAGAATAATAAGGTTTATCGTTGTACCCTCTGTCCTATGCAAACTGTTCTTGTAAAGTTCTAGTATCTCTAGTAACCGTGCAAGTCGTCCATTAAATAAAGAGATTTCAGCTTCAACTTCCGAAATGTCGATGCCCATGCAATTTCTGTCACAAACTGCATCCGTCGCAGAATAGAGAAAGGGACAGGTCTCACCTGCATCGGTTGGTGATTATTAACTTTGCCGTTTGCGTTCGTAATGGAGTTGGAAGGTTCCGCTCATTTCCGGCTTCTCATTCGTCAGCGTATTGATCTTAAGTGAGAAGGAAGTGCTATTCAGGACCCACATCCTCATGACCACTTGAATAAAGCCACTGATAAGAGGTGATTAAGGAAATTTGAATTCGCCCAATGTAAAAGGAAGGGAGATGAGATTCTCAATTAAAATTTTCTATTAGAACGATTCCGAAATATTCTCTGAACCAATTTTAAAGAAATTTAAAATGTGCTTTATATGAAATTGTTCAGAATGAGATAAGATTTACAATAAAATTTGGGAGATAGAAATTATTTGTTTCACAATAAAGTTTAGAAGATAGAAATTGTTTGTCTTACAATAAAATTTAGGGAATAGAAATAAATTAGTTTGTTTTACAATAAAATTTAGGAGATAGAAATTGTTCGTTTTACAATAAAATTTAGGAGATAGAAATTGTTTGTTTTACAATAAAATTTAGAAGATAGAAATTGTTTGTTTTACAATAAAATTTAGGAGATAGAAATTGTTTGTTTTACAATAAAATTTAGGTGATAGACATTTTTTATTTTAATAAAATCCAGGAGATAGAATTTAGGAGATGGAAATTGTTCGTTTTACAATAAAATTTAGGTGATAGAAACTGTTTGTTTTACAATAAAATTTAGGTGATAGAAATTGTTTATTTTAATAAAATCCATAAGAACACACGAAAGAGGATTTTCATTCTTAGTTTTCTTTTATTGAAAATTCTAGGAAATTCTTATGAATTCCAACGAAACATTCTGTACCTTTCTAGTTGGTCCAGTAATAAAGAAATGCAACATAACAATTAAGAACAAGAAATCTAGGTTTTTTTTATTTTAGTGTGTCGATAATCAAAATATTCCACCATATTTATTTATGTTTTAAAATAGTTTTAAATCAGTACCAGACAAAGTAGGAGGTTGAACTAAAAGGCTGAAAAATCTTCTCTGAATTGTTTGCACTAATAATAAAGTATAGAAAATTCATATTACTCGAAACCTAATATTATGTTAGAAAAACGATCGAATTATGCTCGTTCAAAAAAAAAAAATTTGAAATATAAGAACACAATTCAATATTTTTTCTTCAGCGAAATCAGGAATTTTTGTGTGTGTGTTAATGATTAGTTAGTTTTAGAGGCATTAAAATTGACTATGATTGTGTACTTTAATTAAAAAAAGCAAAAAAAAAATAAATAATAAATAATATCCAATTGTGAAATCAAAGGCACTTAAAATAACCCCTTCAAACAGTTTTATAATACTTTGTTTACATTGAATAAAATGAGTGAAATATGTTTAATTTAAATAAGATATATTAATACATGAATATATTATAATCATCATTATGCTATAAATGCTACATTTTTAATACGTGTACTAACTCTTAAATTAATTTACAGAGTTAATAATTTCATTGCTATCTTTTAATTCACCTTGCACTTTATTGATTTAAAATAAAGTATTTTAGTTTTAGTAAATAAAAAACTGAAAATGTTTTGGATCGAGTTTTATGTTTTTCAATCAAAAAATAAAATATTTTTTTTAATATATCATTGACATTATTATTATTATTATCGAATATTATAATGCTACTAATCTTAAAAAAGGGCAATTTCTTTCTTAAAAATCATTAAAAGCTTAAACGAAAGAAATTAAGTGCAGGCATTAAAAATTAAGCTAAACTGAATATCATCATGTTCATGCTTCTAAATTTCTAAAACAGGTGATAAAATAATATAAATTTATAATTTTTCTTAATTTAAATAAAAAAATTTTATTATTTCATATAAAATAATATGAAATTAAAAATTAGTACACTGAAATTCAAGAACCAAAATTAATTTAATTTAGAAACATAAATCCGACCCCTTTTTTGTATATCTTTTTATCTATCTGACAATATTAATTTTATCTTGATAATAACAAAATTGATTTACAAATAAGATTTTAAAAATATTTCCATGCATTCTCAAAATTACATATTTAAAAAAGAACAATCATAGTACAAAAAATTGTCTGAAATACCAAAGAGATTTAAAATACTAAGAATTTGTCAAAAAATGAAATTTCTGTGAATACCTGTTTTTTTTTAAGCCTTTTTCTAAATAATAAAAATAACAAAATTAGAATTTGTCAAAAAATGAAATTTCTGTGAATACTTGTTTTTTTAAGTCTTTTTTTTTATATAAAAGAAAAGATTAATTAATTAAAAAAATCTAAATCTCAAGATTCTTTAACTTTTTTACTCATATTTTCATGTGCTTTTAATTATCATTTTTATAGTTTAAGATATTTCGTTTGAACTTTAAATTGAATATGCTTTTCTTCGAAAATCCTGAGGCATAAAATATGTTATTATTATAGTAAAGAAAAAAATGAGGTGTTGATAAAAAAAGTTACCGGAAAAATAATTAATAATAAAATTAATTCCTGGAAATAACTACTGATTAATAATAAAATAATTATTGAAAATTCCTTTAAAAAAGTCGATTCATTGTAAAAAAATAATAATTTTTTTATCTGTAATTAAATTTCCATCTTTAAATAAAAAATGTGAGTATTCTTTGAAGTTTATATGATTTATCACTATCCCTTTATTCAGTTCAAGTAATCGATAAAAGCAACTATGGGGAATTGATATAATTTTTTTATATTTTAAAATCATTAATATAAAATAAAGTTTTTGTAATTGAGAAAAGTATATTTCTTTTGCATTTTCTGATTTTCTGCTTAATCTGTGCTTTCCATGAATTGTGTACTTAAAATTAAATTAAATTTAATAAAAGAAAATAATTACTCTTATTATTTCTTACATAAAATGTGAAAAATTATGAAGATTGATCAAAATACTAGAGAATTTTTAATAATGAGTTAAATTATCTACTTTAACTTAATGAACATATTATTTTATTGCTGAAATTAATTAATTAAAACAAATTACAATGCAGTATTTTGAATTTCTAAAAATATCTTGCAAGTTTGAGGAAAAATGAAATTTTTTTCATATTATTTATTTCTAGGAAGTAGATTTGATATAATATTTTTAGAGTGTAGAAACTTATCTGTTTAATCAAAACTTTTTGTACTCTTGGACATTTTTATTTAAAATAATATAACATTAATGCTGTTATTATTCTAGTTAAAAATTAAAATCAAATGTACATTTAGTAACATCTGAAAATATAATACTGTTGTTAAAAAATATTAAACATTATAAAGCTTAAAATATCCTTTTTTTTAATTATAAAGCCAAAAAAATCGTTTATCTGTTATACTGCATTGATAAAATAATAAAATATTTCTATAACTTAAAAACAGAGAATAAAGTAACTAAAAATATATGAAAAATTTTGTATGTTTCTTATATAACAGTAAAAGTATCATTGATCACGTAAAAAGTATCATATAATTTCGATTATTTTTTCCAAAAAATGACGAATCATAATACTTTAATCTATAAATTATTTTCAACCAAATTACATATAGGTATTGGATTTGAATCTCCGCTTAACATAAAAAATAACGCAATTTAATAAAAGCTAAAAAAAATAAGATATTTTAAGAAAATAAAGATAAAAATAAGAAAATTCACTCCTATAAAAAAAGCGTGATGAAAAATCACTTTGCAAGAACGTTAAATTCAGCCTTATTTCATAAAACAAATCCCTTGTAAATCTTTCGACGTTACGAAAAAAAAGCATCATAACACTAGACCGATTCAAAAAACAATCAAAAGGTTTACACGTTTCAATCTGTAAGATTTGAGATTTATCAGCCCATATTACAATCACTGGTGTTTCTCATTTCTGTAGAGCAGCTGAGAAAAACGAGATTTTAAAGTCCCACTACAAATATGGCACTCTTTGAGAAGCTGAACCAAAGGAAATTGATACAATTTCTACGAAAGAAGGCACACTTAAATTTGATGATACAGTCCGTAGAAGGCAGTTTGTTCTCATGTTGGACGCAGGTGTTCTAACATTCGAAGTCATTTCTAGAATAAAATTGGTTAGCATCGAAATGACTTAGCGTATTCCCATCAGGTTTTTTTATAGGTCTCGTCGTTCAAGTACCCAGTAGACAGTGTGGGATGGGAAATATTCAAGGTTTTCTTGCCCGCTTTTTGTGGGTGGTTAGAGGAGAAGTTTTGGGGTGAAGAAAATTCTCAATTTGACACAGCGTTGGGGTGGGTCGTGAGAATATTTTGAAAAGGGGAGTGAAGAAATGACGAGAATTTTAATGTGCGTATTCGCGTTCTATAACACTATGATATAAAATTTCAAGAATATTACATAAGGGCTATTTTTGTATTGCTCCATTTCTATCAAGTTGTTATTTTAGGTAAAATAAATGTTGAAAATTTGCTTGAGTATATTGTTTTTGAATAATAAATAAACCTTATTTTGTTATTTTATGAGTTAGCTAGTATAATAACAAGTATATATATTATATATAGTTTTCAAAATACTTACTTTAAAAGAATATTTCTACTGTTTCAATTTCAAGAATATGATAAATTAAGACTTCCGAAAAAGTTTTTTTATACGATTGAAAACGCTCGCACATATTATAAGTAAAAAAGGATGTAATTTATTACAATGGAAGGAATAAAACTGACATAAAACGAATAAATATTTTTTCAATGGAGGTGATTATTTATATAATATTAAGTGCTTTTTAAGTCAAAATGTCTTGTATCCTTTTCTGTGAATGCTACTAAATTCTTTCTTCTACTTAATTTAAATTTTACATATAGAGTTTAACTTCAAGAAAATTCTTATGATTGAAAAGATAAGCATAATTAATAAGTATTAGTTAATGGGATATTCATTTTGAAAATATCATCTAAATAAAGAATAATCGAGAATTTTGAATAATTACCTCTTCTATATTAGCTGTTTAGGACTACATACAATTATTTTAAATAGTCAGTAAAATAAAATAGTTACACTTAAATAAATTAGTTAAAAATGAGATTCACTTTAGTTACACTTAAATAAATGATTATGAGAATTAGAAACACTCAACTCAATTATCGCGTAAGATAATTGTCCCTGAGAAATTTGCTTTAAATTAATATTTTTTCTATCAATTAAAAACTAAATATTTTAAGATTTAACTAGAAGATCTTTAACTAAATCTTTTAACTAGAATTTTATTTTTAAGATTTAACTAGAAGATCTTCGTCATAAAAACACATTAAATAATCTAATTTTTAATCCATATATTGATGAGAAATGTGATGACTGAAACACAGAAAATAATTTTTATTTCAGATTTGTTCAATCGCTATTTCCTTTTGGAGCAAAAAATGCAAATAAGTGTCTCCATTTTCACTATAAAAACACTTGTAATTTTTTAATCCATATTATTAACGAAAACTTGACTAACCATTCCTTTGCCATCATCTTTTAGCACTTAATGGAATCAAATTATAAGTGTTATATTGCTTATTCCTATAACTTTATTGACAGCCATTCCCAACAAATATTTTAAATAGACAGCAATAAAGTCATATACATTCTGAACAAAATTCTACATAACTTTTTAAAATGAAATACGGCAACATAGTAGCACCAAATGTTCAATTCGTTTCTTGTTAAAGGATGCATTTCTTCTAGTAATTGGAATAAATTCTTGATAAAAGCACAATTTTCGAAACGAATGTTTCGATATCTTCAAGGTTCCCTTTGTGAGAACTAGAATTTTTTTAATAATTTAATTTTTAAAATGTTGCATGGAATTTGTCTTCTTAAGTACATTTCCTGCTGTAAATCTAGATAGAAATCATGAAGGTGTAAAACTAGATTCGATAAGATTTTCAACATTTAAATTTAATGCGAAATGTTTCATAAATATTATCATTCTAGAACAGTTTGTTTTTAACTATTTTATATATGTTTTGGCTACTTCATGAAAAAGTAACATTTCCTAGTTAAGTCTAAAACGTTTAAACTGAGAATATAATACTGTTGTTAATGTTTTTTAAACATTGCATAAAAAAAATTATAATAAAGCGTGATATTAATTATTTCATTTATTAATTTTAACATATTAATATTATATTTTTAAAATTTTATTTCTTGCTTTTATGATTAATATTATTACATTAATTTTATTTTGATATTAAATAAATATTTTATGGATACTCTAGGATATGTATTAAAATATTGATTCGTTATAGCATTTATTTCAACATTTTTAATTCATTAAATCTACAAACAAAACTAAACTTTCTTCTCTAAAAGTAGGCATGTATTAAGCGAGTCAGATATTTATGAATTGTTTATTCTAAAGTGATTAATTATCTTTCAAATTATATTTAATTTGGTCTAATAATTACAATGTTTCAATAAAAATATTATATAACTATATTGAGCTAAATACATGCTGAGTTATTTAGATTAAAATTCTATAAAAGTTAAATACATTTTGTTTAAATATCATCGAATATTTAAAAAAAAACAACGTTTATATAATTAAAAAGAATAACATTGCAGATAATATTATAAAAATTCAAACAAATATCAATATAAGAAACTTCCTTATCTATAGTAAAATGGGATTCTAATAATAATATGCATGAATATTTAATAAACTGAAGGTCAAGATATTTCTACAAAATATTAAATTATTACTAAAAATATGATATATACTTTAAATTACGCTGTATTAAGTATATTTAATAGCAATAAATATAATATTTATCATATATCTTTAAGGGGAAAATGATAATGAAATGAAACTATTTTTACAGGAAAACAAAAACACTTTTTTAAAAGAAAATGTATCATAATATATGTACATAATTCCTTGCCATATTTCGCAAAATTAATTAAATTTATACAAATATTTTTAATTATTCAAAATAAAGTATACAGCAATAACATTAATCATGTTTTAGAAAGTCCTAATTAAATTTATTGTTTTTCAAATATCAATTCTCTTTGATCGTATTTTTCCATCCTCATTGGTTTTAAATAGAAAATAATTTATTATTTAAATAAAGTTTTATTTTTAATTTATACTAGAAAATATTTGAAAAACACTATTACAAAATAATCTTATTTTCCTGTTTCTGTCCTGTAAAAATAAAATTTAAACTAAAGACTTTGTTTCAAAACGAACAACGAAAAAAATTTTAATCTTAATTTGTTTTTTATCGACAATCAAATAAAAGGGATAATTAAATATATTATGTCGTTAAAATTAATTTAATGTTTTGCAAATAGAATCTCGAAAACAGATTTAAAAAAGTCATTATGTTTTTATCTTATTTTATAGTAAGTAACAATGCGAATTTAATAGTAATGAAAAAAAGGAATATTATTTTATTAGTCCTTCAGTAAATTAGATTCTCAAATAGGATCATCGACACAAACAGGACTGCATTGCATTTAAATTCGAATAAATTGGAAACTTCAACAATATAATTTATTTTTTCCTTTGCAATTTATTCAATTGGAAATTATACGATTTAAATGCTTATGGCTTTAAAGTCCCAATTAGTTAGAATTATCGAACTGCTTTACATGAAGACACCTAATTCCCATCAGAGATTGCAAAGCGAACGAGATTCAAAATCATTCTTTCGTCTGTAAATCTCTCGAAAATTCTATAATTAAAACATTTCTTGAAAAGAAATCTTAAGACCGCAAGATCTTTTTTCTTGTAAAAAAAAGGGTCAGAAAGTTGGATTCGTTATTCGACAAAAGCTAATTAACAAATTCTATTGATTTCTTTTTCACTGAATGTCGGAGAGGGATGTTTTTGCAAGAATACATATCCAGTGAAGCCAGAATTCGGTAATTTTTCTCAACATTAATCTGACTCTTTTAGATTTTTTTCTTTTTGGAATCACATATGGCAGTTTTAAAAATAGGTAAAATAACAATTTTTTTTTTTTTTAATTTTAACTTGTTCATTAAAAACCTAATGACAGATATAAATCATTATTGTCTTTAAATCTTGAATAAGAAAAGAGATGTTTCTAGAATTATTTTCACTTTTTTTTACATAAAAATTAGTAAAGGTATTAATTTTAGGAACAAAAAAATTATTTTTATTATTTTTAATTGGGGGATTTTTTTTATGTAGTTTAACTTCTATTGACTCTGACAAATTTCGTGAATAAAATATATATGTTTGAATAAATTGTGGTAGTTTTAAAATTCGAAAAGTAATGATAATATCACTTCTACCAAGCGTTTTTCTGAAAACATTAAAAACCTTTTTTGTTTTAATTTGAAATCAAAATATTTCGTAATATTTAATTTTTGTGAGTAAAAAAATTTCGTTTTTTATTGTTAACAAGTAGCCTTTTATTTCATATATGAGATAAATATATATAAATTTACCAATATTTTCAATCAATTTCTTTAATTTCTTCAATTGCGAATTATCTTGTTAGATTCAGTCTTAAAATTTGTCCATTCTGAAACTATCAACATTTTATGTGACTAGATTTTCAAGGAAATGTTATTTTTATTATTTAAATACGTACGTAGGGGAAAACTTTATATTAATACGTTCTTATCAGGTTTGTTCAGGACGAGTAGGACTCATAAATAATTTCCTATAATTTGATAATAAGCTTCGAAAGTAAATTTGAAGTTTTTGACTTTTCTTAAATTAATCAGTCTATATCTATACATAAGAAGTGACTTTTTACCAAATGGTTATAACTTTTTATCTTCATGAATACTCAATCAAATCATAATTGAAGAAAATGGTATTTAGAAATAATTTCTATTGTCTTTTAATCTGAAGAGCTTTTAAAAAAATTCTTGGCCTTAAAAATTGTAACAAAAGCAATTAAGGTGAATTATCAATGACTAATGAAACTATTCACTACTTCCTCAACGTTTTCTAATATTCAACATAGCAATATGCTATCTAATTTTTTCATTCAAATTTTATTAATTTCTATCTCCATTCATTATAATTCGCTAGATATGTAAATAAACTGGGAGAGTTTATCTTTTTACCTACAACATTGCTGTATATTTCCTTCTTTAGAATTATCCCATTGCTCTATACTTAATTATTTAATAATTATTCTAAATATGCTGGGATATGCCTTAAATATAATCCAATTTTTCTTCAGTCATTTCTACCTATTTTATTCCTTTTCAGAAATATATAATTAAAAAACACTCGAAGGTTGTCGTTCACCCAAACTGAAATGTTCTCGTTGAAGTCCAATTATATCAATTATTTCTTATTCGAAATGTGATCTTAAAACATGAACTTTTGTAACTCTCCTTTTCGTATAAAATATTTTTTTGTATTAAGTTTCACTGTTCTATTCAATTAAATACGAGAACCTTTATATGCTTTTAATAATTTTATTGCTGTGCTTTCCATTCGACGAGTTCAGTTTGAGAGCATCTTTAGCATTTTTTATAGAAATTTACATTAGAATCTAGCAATATTAAAACGAAACTTAATTCTCTCTTCTAGAATATAATGTTTTATTTTCGATCGTAGATAATTTATGCCAATTTTTTTTTATTCATTTGTTCTCTGTAATGGAAATATAATTCCTGTATTAAGAATTTAATCTTTTCTATTTAAATAAATAAATAAAGGTTCCTAAAGCAATTTCAAAACGTTAAGAACTATACAGCAATAGATTTCAGATTTCATTTACTGTACAGTATTGGAACAGTAAAACGTTTTTAATTTTAAATGAACAACCGAGGGAATTTTCACTTGTGAATTCCCTTTACAAAACAACACGAATACAATTACACGTATACACACAGAATTATATTTTAACAAAATAATTTGTGTCGAAATTAAATATGAATTTTGTTAAAAATTTCACGTCTTTCCTCACACAATAGAAGATATAATGACAAAATTACGAATTTTACTGACGAAAATATTAGTTATTGAATTTTTTTGTTACATTAGGTTGTATAAAATTTATTACGGAAATAAGTTGATGAATTAAATTTCTAATTACATTATTATATTAGTTTAATTTAAAATAAACTGTAAGTTGTAAATTCAACGGCTTCAATTTTTACACACACGAATGCTTTCTTTTAGGCTGAGTAAGATCACTTGAATTAAGAAAAGTTATAAAATACAATCCCTTTATTGGAGAGGACTTAATTAACCTTGCGCATTGATTTCTGGATTCCCCACGTTTCGTGCAAGTTCTTAGTGGCCCTCGTTTGTCCTCGAATGTTGTTTAGCTACTTTATTAGATCCAGCTCTAATTTGAACTTCGTGCAAAAGGACAGGAGAGTAAAAGTCTTTCGTGTTATCTGTAAATTGATTTGCTCCCCTTTAATGAGACTTTACAACTAATCCCTTCCAGTGTTGGAACGTAGGTTAGTTTGTATGCATTGCGATTTTATGGTTTTACTTCCTGGAAATAACCTACTATTCAAAAATTACCAATTTTTCACTTTAAGCGGTATTCGATTCGCGTCGATAATGAGTTCTATGGAATAGAGGGTAATTTATGGCTTTTCTCCTGGAATTTTCTGTGCTAATTGAGTCTTTTATACCAAAGCGTTAAGAAGCATGATTTCAAAGGAGTATCATGTTTCGTTTTGGCAATGTTTATAAAGAAAGTGCTTTTTGTCTGAATAATTAAATAAAAAATTAATGAATTTTTTTCTATTAATTCTGACAATTCTTCGAAATTAGAAGAACATGCTTACAAATTTACGTAAAGTTCAAATGAATACACTCTTTCAATCTGTATTAAGCATTTAACTGTGTTCTACTGATTATTCAATGAATTATTCAGTTGTATGGATAAATGAAGTAAACTAATTTTTAACAAATGAATTTATATAGAATTTTTACTTACTGTTGCTAACTCCTTAATTGTAAAAATTAAACTCCTTAACTGTAAAATTGACTAATTTGATATGCTCACATAAAATCACATTGAAGAGCAAGACTTAAAATTAAGCTTTCAGACCACTGTAATGGTATGAAAAACACACTTATTATGTATTTCATTTAAAAGCTTGGTAAAGTAAAGCAAAATATGTCTGCATTCAGAACTATTTTAAAATTTGAATGCATTAAGACAAACATAAATAAATTTAATGCTTAAAAGCTTTGTAGATTATCAAGCATACCTATATGAAATATCAAGCATTTTTATTTGCATTATATAGCTAGAACTACTCAATAATACAATCATTATCTAAACTTTACACTGTGCATTACTTCTTTGTTCTATGCTGATTATAAAAATTATTCTTTTGTATATAAATAATATGAAAAAGGCTACAAAATAGCTATTTTTAGAAATTTACTTAAAACTAGAACTTTTGCATCAACCTGACAAATATCCTTTTATACGTTAAATAAAATATATTTAATTAGGAAAAGAGAATTGAAAAGTGCTTATCACAAGCTCGAAGAATATCGATGTTAAGTCAATTTCTCTCAATCTTGGACAGGAAATGTGAAGTTAGGGAAAAACGATTAGTTCCTGTATCACATTGCAATTGTTCCGAGTTGCTTAGCAGCTCACTAAGTGCTATCATTAGTTCCAGTTGAGGTACTCACCATTGCTTCTTTTTTTTTATCCCTTTCTTTTTCGTCTGATTCTCTCTTGGATGTCCTTTCCCTTCCTTCTGTTTTCACTGCTTTCTCCAGCAGAAAGGGGGACTAGTACTGGGTTGTTAACAGGTATTTGTACTCCTGTTCTGAAGGGAGAATCAGGAAGAAAGCATTTCGACTCATGCTGAAACTAATGAAGCGTGTTAATCATTTTTTTTCAGAGTATCGCTAGATTAACTGACAAAACGGAAGAGTTTGGAATCCAATTTAAGGATCGTTTCCAATGAAGGCTGTGTTTTAATAAGCTACTCTGTATAGTGTTTGGTGCATCGGTTTTAAACAGACTCAAGTTAAACAAGTGTGAGAATCTATTTTTTTAGTTCTGTTTTATGAGTGTTTCAATTAATTCTACTAAAAATGTATATAAGATTTTTTTGCCTTATCAAACAATATATATATATATATATATATATATATAATTAGAAAACTTATTTATTTTATAAATGTCGAACATTTGCGGCTAATTCATAAGTTCATGGTCTCTCCAGTACTTTTTGACCATGTCCTCATACCGAGAAAGTTCATTACAATTATTTAAATGTTCGAAAGTCATAGGCGACTAAAATCCCACAAAACACAGTTTGGGGAATACACCATTCCAATTCTATAGAGGTGGTCACGTAAACAGTCATGGCCAGTCAAACGTCTAAATAGAACCACCTCTGTTTTTCTTGGAATAGTTTTCTCTTACCCCAGAATTCTCCATCTCTAATCTATAACGTGTTAAATCATATCTGGTTAAAAAAATTTTTAGAAGTCAAGTTAATAAACAATTTAATCGTATGAAATGAAAGCGGTCAATTAATGCGTTGCTCTATCAAAGTTCCTTTTTTAGCCAGTATATCAGCCTTTTCGTTGCCCATAATTCCACAATAGACTGGAATCCATTGGATTGAAATTCTGTGTGCCAACGTACTAAACAAAGACCTGCAGTCCAAGATTCTTTGGAAACTATTTTAATTATTCCAAAAGGGTTTGAAGTGTACTCTTGAAGTCAGCCAATAGGACTGCTTTTATAAAGAAGTGGCTACGAATCGACAGTTGTTGAATATCCACAGCAACAGCTTCGATTTCGATCAAAAACTAAAACGCTCACTATGGGCACCCGCTCCAGAACCTCTCGCTCTCTCAAACATAGACCCGTTTGTATAGACACGCATCCATTCATATATATAATCTATCATCATTTAGGATCATTTATTTAGGATTGATTTAAGTAATTGAAATTGAAATTCGATTTTATTCATCAAAGAACATGGTTTGACAAAATTATCAAATAAAAGTATTTTTCAATAATTTACAGATAGTCATATATATTGTAATTTTTAAAATTATAAAGTAAAAACCAATTTGGATTAAAAATTAATTTTGTTTTGTTAAATTATGTCTGTTTCAACATTTAACATTAATATTTTGATAAAATAGTAACACTTCGACATAAACTTAATCATAGCTAAACTTAATCTTAACTTAGCATAAACTT
>BPLQ01014910.1:757749-781185 GCA_021605075.1 Caerostris darwini
CATAAACTTAATCATAGCTAAACTTAATCTTAACTTAGCATAAACTTAATCATAGCTAAAATTATTTTAGGAAAATAAAATCACAGTAATTTGATATTCAAGGCTCCCTCTCAAGATTTCCAAAATTTCCACTCAATAAAATTTTTTAAAGAATAATTCTTAGAAAAATTTAATAAATTGTTAAATAAAGTAATTTGATATACAGGATTCAAGATTAGGATTTTTAAGCTGAAAATATTTTATAGAAATAAGAAAATGTAAATGTGTGTGTGTTTTCTTTTTTGAACTTTTTTTAAATCTGAACCGCAGTGTGTTGTTGTTAACCATTTTGATGTTTTTGTAAATCAAATAATTTTCGATATCGTCTCCGCAACGTATGCGCATATATATGTATATATACTTTTGAAAACACTTTAGCAAATGTATTCAATTTTTGTTTAAGATTTTGTTTAAATGTTTGTATGAATAATTAGCCTAATGGAAATGTATTTAAATTATATATCTCATAAGTTTGTTTTTAAGAATTCCAATTGTTTATCTTTTGGCGTAGTGAACTTATATAATAAAAGATAATTAGGAAATCATATATTTTACACATTAATTTAGTATAAAAGTTTTCTAATAAATATTTCTAATTTTTTTTTTTTTTTGCTAGAAAGCAGGGCATTTTTTTTTTAATAATTAAATTAACATTTATGTGTGTGTGTTAATTTTTCAATGATTGTGTCGAATGGTTGCATAAATAACATTTTACTAATTACACAAAAGATGCTTGATGTCCAAAATTCTCATGAATAGAAGTGTCTACTAAAATATTTCAATATGCCAGCCTATAGATTCTTAATTGGTTCATGATTTAATACTCAGGTTGCTCTCTACTAAACACCTCATAATCCATAATGCATTCAGCTACTGGATTTTGCTGTATGACAAATTGCTGGTGTTCAACCATCTGTGTTAATTACATAAGCATAGAAAGAGCTTCTGGCGAAACAGGGAGAGGAATGTTAAAATTAATTGCATAGCCGTCATTCTTGTAACTAAAACACCTGCTTCTGAAAAAAACCCCGAAAATAAATATCTTTCGATAAATTAAAAAATAATAATTTGACGTTATTACTTTTCACGATAGGACTAACTAGTTACAAAAGTTTTAAAAACAGCTCTTATTATATCTATTCAATTAGTTATATTTCCTTAATTATATGTGTACTGTAAATTGCGTATGTAATCTTACGCAGTATATAATACATATTTTTATTGTTGTTGTTTACTTATATAACTAACTTCGACATGAGATTATTAACTCCTAGAAAGAAACATATGTATTAGATTTTGGGTTACCTAGTTTGCGTAATACGAGGACACTGCTACTCAGCAACTGCATTATTCCACCGCATCTTAGTATGAGTAATACAGGGGTTGCATTTGTGAATTTGCACTTTCCTTTACACTCCTTGTGCGGCCTGATGGTGAATTGGCTAGCGTTATGGCCTTTTGTACCACAGGCTTCAGGTTCGAATCCTGGTGTTAGAATGGATGTTTGTTACTGGTTTAGAATCCGCGTTAAACTATAGGTCCCGGCCTAATTAGCCCTCGTGTGCACAACATGATCGCAGAGCGACAAACCCTTGTGCGACCTGATGGCCAATTGACTAGTACTTTGGCCTTTGGTACCACAGGCTTCAGGTTCGAATCCTGGCGGTAGCATGGATGTTTGTTACTGGTTTGGAATCCGCATTAAATTATAGGTCCCGGTCTAATTAGCCTAAAGTGTTAATTAAAAATTAGCCTAGAGCGACAAACCAAACCAAACTTTTTCTCTGTAATATTTTTCTTCTTGTTCTAATTTCTCTTTTAACCCACTGAAAAACTTTCCAGCCTACATATTTACCGAACCCATTCACGGCATAGACACGGAAACTTTCTACTCGGTTTCCTTTTACGGGTAACAATAAAAGTAAGTTATACAAATAAGAAAATATTTAGAACACAGACAGAACCAAGCGCACTATCAATCAGACCATCTCGGCTTTTAAAATTTTTTTAACTTAATTAACAAGTTATTATTTTTTTGAAGCATCTCATTAAAAAATACTTAAAAATATAAACTTTTTTTTTTGCTAAAAGGAAGAAAATGACTATTTATTTAACCAAGTTTTGCGTTTCAAAAAAAAAAAAAAAAAAAATATCAAATAAACTCAATGGCGAATTCAGTCCAAAAATGAAATAAAAACACTTAAAAAGCACTCACATTTTTCTTTCCTGTTAAGCAACTGAGGGTAATATTTTCATCCGACCGGAATGAAATATGTGCTGTAATTAAAAGATTTATAAATTGCGATTCTTTCTACACTCTAATTGGAAAGCCCAGATTTCAATAATAACGTTGGTAATGACCATAACGAAAGAAATTTCTTTAAGTAACAATTAAAATCTTTTATCCGTCCGAGTTGGGGGGAAAAAAAAAGTTGAAAGTCTTTTCACCAGTTTTAAATTAGTTTTTTGGAAAGTATGGCTACATTTGAGCCTCATATTTAACTTTTAATGAAATAAATTTGTCTGAGTCGTCTTTTATACTTCGTAGTATTTTTACTTTTACATTGTTATCTGTGTTATTAGAAGTACATTGAAATTATGTTTATACAAATAGAAGATTTTTGAAAGAAAATGTTTTAAAACTATTATAATCATAAAAAGTGTTAAGCTTGAAAAAATGAAATATTTTCGTATTTGAAAAGAAAATTAAATGAAAGCCCTTTGCTTATTATATATAGTCAAACTGTGATTCATATTGGTAAATAATAAGTGATCATAGTAAAAAAAAAAATTGATTATATATTTTAGATATTTTTAACAATAAAAAAATGAAAAGTTGAGAATTGAAATATGAATCACAATTAATATTTGTTCAATTTTATAAGTTATTTTAATCAAGTAGCTTATTCCTAATTTGAAATTATATTTTTTTCACATCAAAAAAAATTATTTAATCTCATTTTTGCCTTAATGTGCAAATCATTCAATCTTTAAAGATATGGGTTTTACAGAGAAAAAATATTATACATCTATATCTCTCTATCTTTATACATATATATTGCTGAAATGCTAAATGTTTCTTGATATTTTTAATGCAAATGAAAATTTAAAAATTTCAGTATAATATTCAAGGGCCAATTAAAATACAACTTACATCACCTTAAATAAAATTTTAATTTAAATTAAAAATGAATAAATACCTTAACATTTTTTTTAAATAATGCTGGTATCTTTATTGCTTTAAATATTTCTGATTTCATGAACAAAATTTTGTTTTTTAAATCAAACTCAAGATCCTAGTTTACAAAAAAAAAATATTTAAAAAGAAAACATAAAAGTATATGTGTATAGTACGTAATAATGTAAATATAATGTTATATAGTTTAAAATATATTATCTGTTTAGTGATTCTTTTGCTAATCTTTGCATCCGTAAGAAATAAAATAATAGAAAAAAATCCATGTCACCATCGTGTATTCTGTATTAAATAATGTATTATTCTGTATTAAAATAATGCTGGTATCTTTATTGCGTTAAATATTTCTGATTTCATGAACAAATTTTTGTTTTTTAAATCAAACTCAAGATCCTAGTTTACAGAAAAAAAAAATATTTAACAAGAAAATATAAAAGTATATGTGTATAGTACGTAATAATGTAAATATAATGTTATATAGTTTAAAATATATCATCTGTTTAGTGATTCTTTTGCTAATCTTTGCATGCGTAAGAAATAAAATAATAGAAAAAAATCCATGTTACCATCGTGTATTCTGAAACCACTAACATCATATTTTTTATATATGCCATTCTTTGTATCTATGTAAATAGAAATATAAATGTATACGCAGAACTAGATAGATAGATAAATGTATCTACATTCTCTCCATGTAGTCTATTTCATCCGACACTGCAAAAAGAACTGTTTCTCTTTTATCTTCAAGGGAATTACAGATCGTGTTTACGCTTTGTGCAGTTCTTCTCTCTGAAAAATATTTCTACTTCTTAACGTGGTCTTTTTCTTTCTTTCTGTTCATTCTTTCTCTCACTCTTTTTCGAAGACCAGGACCCATCTATTGTGCTGCTCCCATGGCAAAGCAAATGGGGGAGCCAGGGGAGTAGAGGCCTGATAGATGGTGAATAGGACTATGGATCATTCGATCGCTACTTCCAAACTACGAAAACATATATTTTTTTTCTTTTCAGGTTCTTCCTGCCTAGAACATTCTGCAAGTGGTTGTCGTAAATCACAAATAGTGTAGTTATTGGAGCTTTTATGATAGTTCATAAGGATTTTTCACTTTTTATTTTACCTCGTGTTTTACGTACTTTTCCTCCAATTTATTTTGCTATATTTTTGAGCGATTTTTTAAGCTCGTAAATGTAAAAAATGTAGAAAACAAATGTTCTGTCGGCAATCGTTTTTGTTTCGTTTTTCTAAGAAATCGTTTCATGTTTCGCAGAAAAACGATATCTTATTGATTATTATGTTAACATACATAGAGTATGTATGACCACGATGCCTTTTTTTTTCCCCTTTTGAGATAAGAAAGCAAATTCAAGAGTTTTACAACACCTGCGCTGCTTATCAAAGTTTTTGTAGGCGTATATTTTGAAAAGAATACTGAATAAATTGACAGTTGCGAAAGCTTCAATACATCAATATTTTTGAAAACCTAGCATTACTTCCATTTGTAAAGCTGCAGTTAATTTCCAGAAGGTTCTGCGTTTGCAAAAACATTTAATATATATTTATATATTTTTATATTATAATTTTTTTATAAAATTTATTCTTTTAATATTTCTCAGATATTTCAGCTATAATTTATGTTTAATATAAATTTTTTTCTCTTTTCATCTTGCAGGAGTGAATGAGCTCGGGCCGGGGCCACTGGCCTCAAGTGCTCCATGATGACCAGAAGACTCTGTCTACTGGTCTTGGTATTACTGGTCTTACAAGGAGCTGTACTGGTCCGGTAAGTACCGTTTTCTACTGTATAGTACTGTTAAAAAATTTTTATATATTTTTGTTGAACCTATTATAATACAGTCAACTAAGAAATTTAGTTTGTTCTAATACTAGATACTAATTAGTCCTGTTTTTTCTTCGAAACATTCATAAATATTTCTTTCAAAGATATTTATTGCAATAAAAAAATTAATTAATACATTAATCAAAGTATTGTCCATTGCTTTACATTATTTTCTCTCGTCTCTCTGGCAAGAGAGGGATTACTCGTAGAAAGACAAACTCTATTTTTGCGGCTGTCTACGAATCCAATCAATTTTTGACTTATTCAACAGAATAAAAGAGGCTATTCAAGCATTCTGTGCGTTATTGATCGAAACAAGCGGTAATCAGAAGGACCAATGTCAGGAGATAACGGCGGGTGAAATAAGACTTTGTATAAAATTGCTTCGAACATGTAGCTGAGCATTGTCATTTTGAAAAATGGCTTTTTCGTGTCTTTCTTCTTATTTTGACAGTTTTTCTTTTAATGCTGTTCTCAAATGTATCTATTATAGTCGATAACATTCACCAGTAATGGTTGCAGTAAATTTACCAGCTCTGTATTTTTTTTATGGTCTTCCATATCAAAATCATTGTCTTTGAGCAGTTTAAATAATTTTTTAATAATTTTCAACTATTTAATGTTTTCCAGCAAGCGTTCACTAGGATTCGATGATCTTCCACAAGTATTCTTCCCAACTAAGCTTTTCCAAATAATTTCTGACTTACTTCGCCACAAGTGGCCCAACATTATCAAGCTAAATATGACTTTTGTGTCTTTCCTCATATTCTGGACATTTTTCTTTTAATGCTTGATAACATTCACCAGTAATGGTTTCACCAGGTTGTAGCTGCTAAAGCTATTCTGTTCTAGCTGTTTGCATGTTGGCTAATCGAAAAGAAGTTTCTAATATAGGCTGTAATCTAAAATTAGAATACAAAAAATAATAATAAATGGCATCATTTTTTTTCTGAGAAACATATTGAAATGATACAAGTTTCAATGATATATCAATTTAATACATGCTTTCAGTAAAAATGAACTTGTCAGTTCTTTTTATAATCTATCTATAAATACATATATAATAAATTGATTCTTATGATTGGTTTTGATGGGATTTAATCTAAATTTTATTTCTAATTAGTTAGTTTATTATTGATAAAAATAATTTTGTTATCTTCCATACTTTTGACCTATGATAAAAAACTTCCAAACAAATCAATGAACAAAAAATTAAAATTGCAAAAATTATACAAAAGTTATTCATAAATATTGTGATATTTTACATTATTAATTAATTTCTTATAGTTTTAAAATTCCTAAATTGATTCAGTAAAATTTCTAAAATCACTATGTGTTAGAACTAGCTTTAGAAAAATTCCCTTATTAAAAGAAATTACATTTTTGAAAAATAGGTTTTAGTTATTTTGTAGCAAATTCTTTAAACAGAAAATCAACCAAGAAATTCTTTTGAAGATGATACCTAAAGCAAAAAAAAAAAAAATAATAATTCAAGATGTTTTCAACTTATACCAAGCACAGTATATAGTATACTAAGTAATAACTATTCTGTTATTTATAAAGTTATCTTAATACCAAAAAAAAATTACTCTGGAATTCCAAAAGATATTGTTATTGGAATTCTTCACTTCTAACAATAAAAAATGTTATGTATAAGGATTGGTATATTGTCAGCAGTAACAATTGAAAAGAATAGATTTTATTTTTAGAATTGAAGCGAAATTTTTTTTACATTTTCGTTTATCGACATTCGTCTTGCTATTTATATTTAGGAATCACATCTATACATACAATTCTATTCAAAACGTAATTTGATTTCAGGATTTTTATTTAGTATTAGCAAATAATAAAATGTGTAATATATATAATAACGCAAGTAAATGTAATATATTAAATTTCGATAACTTTTTATTACAAAAGAATAATTATAAGTATTAAATTTGATATTTAAAAAAACTGTTTAAAATTTTAATATTTCTCATGAGAAATTAGGGGATATAAAGACACTTTATAATCATTTTTTATGCATTTCAACCTTCTTTGAAGTATGGTGTTAAAAAATAAGCCATTAATCATCAATAAAGGAAATCCCTTTGTTTTTTATGTTTCAATTTTGTAAATATTTCATTCATAATTACACTTTTTTTTGTATTTCATTCTATTGCAGAAAATGAGATTTTTTTGCAATAGACAGTGATTCTTTGAAGGGGAAGGAGTATCAGAAACTTTAAAGCTATTAGCGTTTCATTAACATTGAAATAATTTATTTCTTTATTGTTTATAAAACATTTATTATTCTTTTTTCCCTATTAATTTATATAATTGCTGTAAATGAATTTAACAAATTATTTAAAAGAAATATAATATTTCTTTTGTACTAGGAATTGTCTAAAATCAGTCATTATTTTATTACCCTGTGGGAAGTCTAGTAAAAAATTTATTTTTAAAATGCAGCATAATTTTTATTAATAAATTTTTAGAAATTAAAAAAAATGATTCTTGCCTTTTGATTTTCTGTGTTTTGAGATAATTATTCTATTAGTAGATGTAAAAAGTTAATATTTTTAAGATAAGTTTTGCATTTTAATATAAATAAAATTGGAATTAAATGTTTCCAAATAGTTCTAATTACATAGCCATATTTATTTACCATTTTTTTAATATAAAAACCCTTATTTCTTGTATAATGATAATATTAGAAGAATTATATGTTAATTTTTTTAAAATAATTTAAAAAATATTATTAATAAACTTATAATTAGCAGACAGTAAATGATTGTTTATCAAAAATCTTTCTTATAGCACTTTTTATTAATAATACCTGCTTCGTGATAGTTAAATAGTCGCAGAAATGTTAGTTTGATAAAGTAGCATAATCAGTAGCTCTTAACTAGAGATTAAATTATATTAAAAAAAATATTTTCAAAATATTAAAAAAACGACAAGACCCTATTGAACTTTACTTTTATTTAGCTGGGGCAATTATTTAATAGTAATTTTTTTAAATTTATAAATGACCCATTATAACTGATTAAGTTACCATATGGATAAAAGTGTGATTTTTTATATAAATTTTAACCAAAATAAAGGTTGCGACTTCTATGTTGAATTAATGTTACTCAAAATAGCAAAAATAGTAGTTATGTTAGAAAACATAAAAATTAGGTATGTTAGATCTTTTATACATTACATGATTTGAGCTCATATCGGTATAAACTAGAATGAATAGAATGAGTTTAGTATATATTAGTATGAATTTATTTTCTAATATTTCTTTGGCAAATAATTGCTCTAGATTTAAAATCTATGAATACTAAATTTTTTCAATCTTTGTTTTGATTAGAATAATTTGCATTTTAGCATTGTACAAGCAATACATCAAATGAATGGTGTTTCAGGCTTAAAACAAGAGCCATCTAATGTGGACATTCACTTAAAAACCTTAATTCCATCAGGAACAGCAATAACTATGGTATTCGCAGTAAAATAAGCTCGTGTATCAACTATAACTATAAGTATATAATAGGCCCAAACCATAAACCTTATACCCCCAATTCCAACTATATCATAAATAATTCCTGAATTTCCCCCAAAAAATTTTTAAATTTCCAAAATATCCCTAAATTTCCATTCGTATTCTAGTAGAAGCTGTGATAATAAGAGATACAATATCAAACCAAGATAAAATTTTTAAAATATACTTCAGGAAAAATAAAAAATCAAAATAAATGTTGAAGAGCCACCAGAGAAAAAAAGAAGTATTAAAATTTCGATCAGTTAATAATATAGTAATATCCCTAATAATACAAGTAAAAATGATAATAATAACACAGTAGTAATTAAAACTGATCATATAAATAATGAAACCTTTTCTACAATTATCCCAATTGAGCTTATATTTATAATATTGAAATAAAATTAATAATTCCTTAACTGAAGAAGCCCCTGCCAAATGCAAATTCTACTGACCTTCCTGCGTGTGTTTCTACAGAAGCTAAAGGGAGATAGACTGTTCACCCAGCCATAAACCCTATTTCTACAATTTCAGAAGTAAATAATAAAAATAAAGAAACAAAATCTCAAATTATTTATTCGAGAAAATGCTGTAACAGAAGCCCTAATATGAAAGCAATATTCCAAATTCCGCAATCAAAGTAAGCACTACTGTAAAAAAATCATAACAAAAGCATGAAGTTACAATTATGTTACAAAATTGATGATCCCCTAAAAGTCTTCCAGGTTAACCTAACTCCATCCTAATAATTGCTGTTACATAAAAAAACACCTGTTTTTTTTTTATTTGACTGTTAAGCACTGATATTCTTATAAACATAACTTTTTGCGAAACATCGTAATTGTTATAAAAACAACTTTTTGCGAAACATCATTGTTGCTATAAAAACAACTTTTGCGAAACGTAGATATTGTTACATATAAAAAAAATTACAGAGCATATATATAATCTCTCATTTTATTAATGTACTCTAGTAACCCAAACTAGACTGCTAAATATATATTAAATCCATTGCATGAACTAAAATTTAGTTTTTATTTAGCTAAAGTATAATCAATTAGAATTTTTAGTGAGGCCTGGATACACGAACAGTGAAAATTTAATATCCTTGGGTAAACAAAATTTAACCTCTAAATGTTACTGTTTTAAAGTTATATCAAATATAATCAGTTAATCAAATTTCCTGCTTTATGATAGAAAGATTTAGATATTAATACGAAAAGGTAAAAATTTAAATTTTTTTAGTTCATTTAAAAAAAAAATTTGTTTTTAGTTCAACAATTTGGCTTAGTTTAAAAAAAACAATTTAAAAAATTGATTATCAAAATTTTCTACAATCAAATAATAACTATTTTATTAATTACTATTTTATACAATGATTCTTGAAGAAATTATGCAATTATCCATTGTTCTTTATGCTTATTCCTCCACCTTCATATAAAATTATTTTCATTCGATAAAAAGGAAGCAAAACTACCGAAATTAAAACAATTATGTTTCTAATATTATTCATATTATCCTGTAACTATCATTCATATTTAGTTATAATGTTCATTAAATTTAGAAAGGTTTGATAAATGTAACGTTACGAAATAAACATCGAAATAATTCACATAAATAGTATCAATTTTATTAAATATTGAGAACTGTTCGTAATTAGCAATAATCAGGAACAGCACCCATCATAACTCATATATTCCTTTAATACTTCCCAATTATTCCTCTATCAATTGAAATGTGCTTCGTTTGAAGAATTATTGATTGTTACTTAACTAATATTATTACAAATAATTGTGATATATTTCCAAAGACATCATTTACTGACATTACATCCCTAAGGAATAGATTAAAATATTCTTCGTTAATTAACCGAATGCATTGCTAAATATATTGTTGAGTACTTATTTGGATGAATATATGTCAAATATTCGTAGATTGTTTTAGATATTTTAATGCAGGTGAATTTTTGTTTCATATTTATGAATTGATTTATTCCTCTTGAATATCATTGTTTTATTTTGCTTGCTCTCATAATTTTTACCAGGGAATCAAAGTATATGAATACATTCAATTTTTATTTGAAATTATAAAATTCAAATATGTTACTTTTTTCTGTGTGAACGAGGAATGATATAACACCACTCTAATACTGAATGCAAAACATTCATTAACAGTTATGGTTGTTAAAGTATTAATAAATGCTTTTTTCTGCTGTGTTTCAATAAACATTAAAAAAAATGTCATTTTTTAGAGAAATATTTTGATTAAAAAAAGTAATTTTCTTTGTGTAATAGCGAATATTGACGTCTTACATCTTTTAAAGTGTCCTTGCTGTTCGGAAGCCATCATTTTTGGTTTGATCATCCTTTACAACGTAAATTGTTTAGTCAATTAGTCCTTCCACAAGTAACGCCGTGTACTAATCTTATTCAAACCATCATATGTAGCTTGCAAGCAGAGTATTGTGATTGCGCTAGAAATCATTAGCATAAATTTCTCTGCATTCGGAACGTTGATTTGTCTGTTAGGTGAAGGAACGGCTTATTGCTAATGATGATAACACAGTAATGATACGATGGTATCATCATTTAGGCTAAGATATTGCTTCTCATGTAAATGTCGAAACCGAGAGTATAGAATCATTTGCAATGCTGCTCTGATTTTACTCGGCAATTATTTTTAAGTTTTTACCCATTCATCAAGATCATCTTGTTTTAATTATTTTTTGGGATGATTGATGTTATTTACGTCATTTTACTCACTGAAAAATTCTGGATTTCAAAAAAAAAAAAAAAAAAAAAAAAAAAGCTTTTCGAAAATTAAAAATAGAATTTCAGTACAAAATTGCATTTTCTCCATTTGTGTACAATTGAGTCATAATTTCACTTGATAAAGAAATTTATAACATGTTTTCGATTTAATTGATTCTTGCAATTTTATTTAAATTTTTAAAAATTGGGATATATAAATGAACATTTCTTCACAATAATTACATATTTTAATTAATATAATTTTAATTATATGAATTTACATTTTTTTTATCCTAATTGCATGTTTTTTTTATGAAAAAAGTATTTAAACATGTATTAAAAATTATTTCTTGAAAAAAAAAAAGAAAAATTTAAAAACATTTTCAATAACTTAACGATTGTTTGAAGAAACATTTATCAAACATTCATATTAACTCATATGTATTGCACGATCCTATTGTATTAATTCAATTGCAACTATGTTTCTTTTAGATTATTTTTTGTATCTCCATATAATATTTCCTGCAGACATTATCGAACAAATTGGTTTAAATGGGGTTATTTACTTATCATCTAAGTTTCGAAAAAGAAATGTTCCTTTCTTCTTATTGCATTCGTCTAACCATTATACTATTCGAATTGTATGTAATTCGATTACATTAGCTATATGTTATGTTTGTCATTGAGATAGATCGTAAAAATAATTTAATTAAGGAACTAGGGCGCTGTTGAAATAATTGATGATTACACTATTGAGCATTACCCTCTTAAAACTCATCCCAATAGATAAACAACTCAGCGGGGTACTATTTGAAGCGGTTTTGGTGATAGAAAAGTTTTCAGGGAGGCCTCATAGAATCGCTGTTTATGTAATCAGTTTGGTGTGTATAAAAATAAACATCGCATCCAGAAATTGGTGCATAAAGACGAAAGGAAACCGTGGCATAACTGCCTATTGGGGCAAAGGAATCCTTTGTTTGTGTCTGATTGTCGCTCATCGCAGTGAGAAGCTCACAGCTCAAGCGATGGATTTTCACATGACATGGCTACTGCAACAGCTGCGGCGTATCTGGGAATGCTCACGGGACAGTTACCGTGCTCCGTTTCATCGGATTATCGGATCACGTTCAATTTGCAGCGCACCACATTTCCATGGGGCTGCTATTGATGTGCAGTGTGAGGATGTTACTGAGGGATTCGAAGAGCAAAACATAATAAGGTTCAGTCCGGGGAAGATTATGAGCCACTCCAATGCTGTAGTGAGATAATATTTTTTTTATGTGATTTGCTGTAAGACAGCTATCCCAGTCCAAATAGATATCAATGTTTTGCTTGTGTTCGACGTTTGTAAGCTATTTATTTAATGTATTGAACCAGAGAAAATAGGGTGTTGTATTAAAATGTAGTAAATTAGTGTACAATAAAAGTAGGTGTTGTAAATTAGTATTAAAAATGTATGGTGTTGTATTAAAAATGTAGTAATTTAGTGTAAAATAAAAATAAGTATTGTGAATTACTGTTAAAATTGTAGTGTTTAAATTTTTATGTGATTTCTAATGATATTGAAAAAAAAACTACTAAATTGAATTTTTTTACATTTGTAAATTATAAATATAGCAAAATTAAATTATATCGATGTGGTCAAAGCATTTGAGCATATTCCAAAATTTTATTTATATATTTAGTAAAATTTGAAAATGAAACGTACATTTATTATATTGATTTAATTTATTTCAATATTTTCATTTCAGTTTGAGTTCAAAAAATTTTTCATTTTGAGTTAAAATACAAACTTTTAATTTTGATAAATATCAGAACTTTTTTATGTAGCATTGTGCATACATAGAATAAGATTTTTCACTATTTACCAATAAACAAATTCGAAATTAAAATATATTTTTCTAATTGTTTCTGAAGACAATTCAAATTATAACATTTTCATAAATCATGAGGTATATTTTGATCACTAATGCAAATTCAAAAAATTATTATATCGTAATTAAAAATATCAAAATTAATATCTATATATATATATAGATATATATAATTTGTTTTGTTTATTTAAATTTAAAAATTTGATCCCTTTTTTTTTTTTGAGAAATTTTTTTATGAATAAGAATTTTATATTAAATGTCTGTTACAAAAATTATTTGAGTAAAAAAAAATAATTTTTTTAACTAAAACATCTATCTGATAAAAAAATAATAATAAATGGATTTAAGAAACTCTGAGATAAATCTAAAAAGCTTGTCATTTCGCTAGATAGAATCGCTCAATTAAAAAGCTTTCGATTCCGATATCAATTATTCATTTCCTAATCCCGATGATTAATTGCAGCACTTAATTCTGCAAAAGTCGAAAGTGACACGAATCATTCAATAATCCATTAATACAGACTGAAAAAAAATGGATTGGAAGTGAAAATTTCCAGTCGCATTTATTTGAAATCTCTTTCTATACATAACTTCTTCAGCGGAAAGAATAAAAAAACGAAATTATTCGAGAGGCCGAAAGAGAAAGAGAGATAGAGGCTTGCTTAACAAAGAACAAAATTATAATGGAAAAGCGAAATACCGGGAAAACGTTTCTTTCGTATTGTCATGTTCTATTTGTGTTCGTATTTGTCTTCTTAATTGACAGTTCAATTTTTAAAAGGGCACTTGTGCTCCGTTGGAAGCATACATGTGTTGTATGACCAAAGTAAACTTCCATGACAGCACCTCTCTTCACATTTCATTCGGACGCAAATAAATAGAATCCATAAGCTTTTACTTAAGCGGAGAGCGAAGAGGGACTATCTCCACATTTGCGGACAATGGAACTTGATTGTATTTGATAAGTCATGTCAACCTGATCTAATTTTTTTTATCCAGAGTCAACAATATATGGACGAAATTTCATTACCTGTCTGGCATTTTCCATGAGGAGGGCATTTTTCTTCTTTTTGCCACACTAGAGATGAAATGTGGGAAAGTTTGCTTAGCTATCCACGAGAACTGAAAACATGAGAAACTTTGATTTTAGATGCGTTTCTTTTTAATGCTGTATCACAATACATTCGAAAATCTTAAATGTGAATAAATACTAATAAAGATTTTTAACTCGATCATATTAAAATTTATATCGAAATTTATCTTTATTCGTGTTCAGATTCAGATATTTTTTGTATTAAAACTTTTTGGCATTTTCGCAAGGATAAAAATTGCATTAAAAACATAAATGATAAATATTTTAAAGATCAAACTATTTAATATTGGTAAATATTTATGAAAAAAATATAACAATATTTTAATTTGAATACATTCAGTAAGTTCAATATTTTTAACAAGCCATTTATACTTTTACCATTTTCAGTTTTCGCTTTTACAGAAATTGAGTATTTTATGAAAATGTGGTTTCTTTAAGAAAACTTAAAGAATTTTAAAGTTGTTCTTTAAACGTATGATTCATAATTCGATTGAGAATTTAGCTACTGTTTGATGAAAGTGGATTTAAATTTAAAAATTAATATTTCTAAATCTCTTCAAGATAAAGAATTCAGTCATCATATGGATGCATTTGTTTTAATGATAAATTTTTAACAAAGTAGATGTATATTTGTTCATGAAACTTCTTTTTGAATGGACGATTATTTGAAGATTTGTGTCTTTTGTTGTGCACTGTCCTTATAAATAGCATACTATTTATTTTATATTTATTAATGGTAACTTGTTTAATAATTTTAAGAATATACATACTTAATACGGTTTCTTTTAAAGTTGCATTTCTGGTAGTAAAACTTTACCTTGTTTCAAATGTAAGAATATATTGTATTCCTTGATTTCTTAATATTTCTTCTATCATTAGCTGTTTTTTAGTAAAAATAAAGACGATATTTCCAACGCTCAATGAAATACACGAACGATTAATGTATGGATAATAATAGCCTCTATTGTATCGTAAGAAATAATTGAGAAATTTTTCATTCAGTATTTATATTTATCATTTCATTATTGTTTTATCAAGTTATAAAGATCTTTAAAACTTTTAGCAAGAATAAAAGCAACTTTAGAAAAACTTATAAATGTCCCTGCAATTTAATGTCATAGCATTGCTTAGTTCACTTACTTGTCTTAAAACTCTGAAGGTGAGAAGAAGTGGCATTTTCTGAATTCCTAGCGTTTCTTCTATTCCTAGCTGTTTTTCAGTGAAAATAAAGCTTCGTACTTCCAATACTGAACAAAAGACGTGAAGAATTACGTGAAGTTAATTACGGATATATTTCTTAGTAATAATAGCGTCCTGCATCTACGTCTACTATATCCTGAGAGTTATTTATGCTTTTCTTTTCGGGTGAGATGGTATCCTTGACCCAGTGGGTTTCTGTGATTAGTGGGGAGCAAAGATAGAGGATCACGTTAGTCAGAAGGTCGTTGCTGAGAGAGAGAGGGCGGCGAACTGACGGCCCAGCTCATTAGGAAGAGCTTGGACAAATGTTTTTTCTTTTCAAGCATTTATTTTTCTTGCCAATCGTCGCCCTCATTGTTTACTTTCTGTTTCATTTCATCCTATACTACTTGAGATGATTGCTTCAGCAATAAGAGACCAGTAGACCGGATGATTTCAGTCTGAAGCTTAAAAATGGATTTCTGGTCAAATGATGTAGATTTTGTTAATGCTTAATAATGTGTTTGATCGGTTTTTATTTTTAAATTTTAGATGGTAAACGTAATGACTGTTATAAGTTTATAAAACTGCTAGATCTGTAATTATGAAATGCTATTTTATGTTGTCTGTATGCTATGAAAGAATTTTTTCTCTTATATATTTTATAAAGTTGCCGTTCTAAGCTGTGAATAAAATTAATTTGGTACTTGAATATTTTTGCTAAATAAGAATGATATATTTGGTCATACATTTAATTTCTGTGTAATGTGTGTTCAATTTACCATTCTAAGTTAACAAACTTTATACAGCTTAAAATTGCATATTTTTCTGTATTTATTTTACCATCGATTTAAAAACTGTATTATTATTCATTAATTGAACTGGTAACTTCTCGCATGTCATTTACTCAATTCAATAACTGAAGACAAATAAACGATTGGTATATTTTATGAAAGCTATATACTATACGAGTGCAGTATGATTAAAATATTCAATGAATGAATTTCCAAATAGCTTTCAATTTTAAATATTTATTAAAAATTAATGCAATAAACATACTAATTAACATTCCTTTAAATATATTGTAAATTGAGTTTTTATAGAAATTAATAAATATGGATACATTTAATTAGTATAAAACTACTTTGAAAGAATCCCCCATAGCTCTTTATGTTTAAGAATAATTGAGTTCCTTTTCTATACAACCAAATAGTCTTCGATTGTCAAGTTTCAAATATCTTTTATAAAACTGCATCATTTATAGATAAAAAGTAAAAAATATTAAGTATCAACATATTAAAAGCTTTTAATAGTTAAAAAATACATTTAAGAACCTTATTTACATTACTTTTAAATGCTGTTTATTTATAAAAAGTTAAATTATTAATTGGCATATATATTGCAATTACCCTCTTATTAATAAATTAATAAATCACAGTGATAATTCTAAGCTCAATTTTTAAAATTTTGTAGTAAATGAATCTGAGAAATCTAGGTTTAATTTGATTAAACATACGTGCAATTTTCAAAACTACAAAAATTATTCTCATTCTTTCAATTTTTCAATCTCATTTTTAAAAACATTTATTTAACTTTCAAAATAAAAAAACCACTTCTCGATTTTAATGAGATATAACTATGAAACATTTCTATTAAATATATTATTTCAATTCTTTATGAATATAATGCATTTCATCAATGACAATTAATTAATTATTATTATTTAGCAAAGATCTATTTATCTATTTCTAATCATGCATTGCAATTTTTTATCAAAATATAATAAGTTGTATTGTTTATGTTTTTTAAATTGCAATTTATTGTCTATATTAATCTCTCTTTTTTTATCAATTAAATCTAAAGTTACAATTAAATGTTTTACATTTATAGGAGAATTTCTTAGATATGAGAAAATAAATAAAATTTTACGTTAAATATCTATTTAATTAATTTATTATAACAGTAAATACTCCCTATCCCCCAAAAAAAAAAATTGGGGTACTTTTTTAAAAACATTTATGTTTTTAAAATGTTTAAACAATGTAAATTAAGAATAATTAAATACAATAACTTCTTATAAATTCTTTCGACATTAATAATGAGAAAAATTTTGTTTTTCCATCTTTAAGAAAACTAATAAATACAGATTAATTTTACATAAATAATATTTATTTATACAAAGTAACCATTATTAGTATGCATTACTTTAATTGTATTAATATGTATTGATACATTTAATCTATTATTTTATACTAACAAAATTAATATATCTCAATTAAATGCCAATATATTTACTTTGTTACTTTTCATTTGCAATTAATATTCTAGCTTGCTAATTAATATGAGCTACATATTGTTATTTTTCTGCATATTTTTCTGAACTATATTTACTTTCTTCAGTAAATAAATTTGTTTATCTGTTTACATTCTTCATTGAAAGATAAAAAAATTGAATTGAAAATTTTCGTGTGTAATTTAATATGTAAAAGAAAGGACATTTTCAATTATCACTTAAGTTTGTTTTTTTATATATACATCAATTAAAATAGTGCGATTAGTTAAAAATTCAATCGAAAATGTTTTTAGAATTTTACTTCGAAAATAAGCATTTATGTTTATTTTTAACAACATTTATTATTATTTGTTTATTTGTAACATTTTTATGTTGGAAAATTTAAATAATTTTGGGGAAAATCTATCTATTTTCTAAAGTTTTACTAAGAATGATAAATAAGCAAATTTGGTAACATATGAAGCTTTTTCAAATTTATTTAATTTAAATTTTTAATTTTTGTCATTTAAATGTTTTGATCCATCTTTTTTTTATTAAATTCGGGACATATATTATTTTATGTGTGCATGTATCGTGGCATACTATGAGTTTTTAACCTAATCTTTGTATATTCATCTTCGATCTATCCCATAGCTGTAAAGATATAAATAATAAGCTATATTTTTCTAATTCTTGAAAAACTGAGACTAGTATCTGTAAAAAAAGTACAATATCTGAAAATAAACTAATAAGAAATAAATTCTTCTCCCACCATCTTACTGAATTTTTGAACAAAGTTTTATATTGAGTTCAGTTGAAGTGGTTTCAAGGTTTGGAAATAATTGAACGTCCCCTTCTGTAACCCTCGTGTCACAGTGTCTACTGCAATCAGTAACAGGCATTAAAGTAAAAGAGACTGAATGAGTTCATCAGAAGTAAAAGCATCGCAAATTTGAGAAGATTCAATTTGGACTTCTCAGTATCCAACTGATTTGATAGAGAAGTTAGATTTCAATGAAGTGGAATCGACTTCTGACTTCTTACTATTTAGGTCAATATCGACTAAAACTCGTTTATATCGAATGTTGAAGTCTGAGCTTTAATGATAATTGGTCCCTTGTCAATTAGAAGTAATTCATTTGAATTATAAAAAATAACTGGGGTATTGGCGAAAAAAATCAGAGAAAGGATAAAAAAATAGCTGGCTTTTTCCTTAAAACTTTTCCCGATAAATTGGACTGACCTTTTTCTACAAATGAAAAAAGACACGTTTACGATACTCTTAGGTGCAATAAAATACAACCACATTAGTTCTCAAAGAAACATATCACTACAAAAGTATAAAAATAAAATCAATTCTTATCTAGCTTTATATAGATATGGTGCACAGTACATTAAGTTATTAATCATCATAATAAATACCTAAAAGTAAAAATAAAACATAAAAGCAAAAATATGTCTTTAAACTGATTTGATTTAAACCATATATTATATGAGAAAATAAAATCCTTTTTTACTTTGGAAGTTTATATACACCAATTTTATTATAACTATAATTCTAAATGTATTGGAAACAAATTTATTTTTACCGATAGATTGTTCGTAGAAGTTAAGCTACAAAATGATTCTAAAGGACACTTCTAGTTAATTTCAATGAATAAATACTTATAAAAATGAAATTTGAGTAATTGGATTATCTTAGAAACACAATTCTATTTCAATGAACTGAATGGTTAGAATATTTAAAGGAAATTAAACAATTTAGATACCTATTCCTTACTATCTATTTAAAGGAATTTAGAACTGAAGTGCTACTGAAATTATTCATCTGTAAATTATTCTAATATACCTTCAAATTGCAAAGTCATTTTAAATGAGAATTTTTGTAGAAAAAATATATTTACTTTATTTCTGCTAACTTTAATTACAACTAATCTTTATATAAGGAATTAAAAGATATCGTAAAATATAGATGAGAAAAATAATGGGAATCATAAAAGTATTGCAGGAAAAAGAAAGTCATCCTTATAGAAGTGTTTTTTGGCAAGATTCCCTTCTTTGGAAAAGCAAAAGAAATCGGAAAAGTATTCGAGGTTGTAAATCAAAAGGTTCAGCAATGTCCGACTTCAACAAAGATATCTGATGTATAGAAATATCTTGTTGGGCTATTGCCCAAATGTGTCTGATTTCTAAAATAGAAGAATTTCCCTCTTTTGTTTGCTGATAGAGCTAAGAACATTTCCACAGATTGTTACACAAATTTTCAGTCACCAGGAAAAAGGAAAAACACTTGTAGGGTGAAAGGAATCTTTTATCATCGTTGTTTCCGTAGTTTTTTTGGATTTCGCTTTTGATTTTAGGTAGATTTTATTTGTGATAAGTCACGTCTGTGACACAGAATTGCGACATTTTACCGGGAATTACATACAAGAAAATATTCCCAATTCAGTCAATGTACTTCGTAAAAGAGAGAACAAAATGTAAAAGAATTCAATCTTATTTAGTATACTACTGTGCCCAAAAAGTAAGACCAATTTTTATTTCTTTTCAAAAACTCTTTATTTATTCTTCCAACTTTATTTCATCGCCTTCAAAGTAATCCCCTCAGGACACAATGCACTTATGCCAATTTTATTCCAATCCTCAATGCATGCTAAAAAGTCATCGACAGGGATGACCTTCAAAGTGCGTGGCGATTCACGTTGAATCTCTTCAATCGACTAAAAATGTGTCCCCGGAGTGGTCTTTTGAGTTTAGGGAATAACCAGAAGTTGCATGGTGTGAATGCGGTGGTTGTGGAACGATGTGGGTTTCATTTTTGGTGAAAAAGTCACGAAGAATCAATGCAGTGTGAGCTGGCGCATTCAGTGTTTTCGGTACCAATCGAGATTTAACGCGTTTGAGGCCCAAAATAAATTGACCGATCCTTTTGAAATTCCAACATCATCAGCAAAGTCTCTAGTTGTAAATCGACGGTTTTCAAGCACCAAATCTTTAATTTTTTGTACGTGAGCTCCGTCGGTTGAGGTTAATGGTCGACCAGAGGGTTCTTCGTCTTCACCGCGTTCCCTGCCTTCTTTGAACTGTTTATACCACTTCTAAACTTTTCTTTCCGATATAGGAATGCTCACCGAATGCCTTCTGCAACATTCTATATGTTTCCGCAAACAAAATGTAATGCAAGTTCTTTGCTCAATTACTTCAGGCATTTCAAAAATCGACGGAAACAGTTTTAGCTTCTCACAAAGTTCATAGCGTCTCACAATTTCAGACACATGTCAAGGACAACAACCTAAAAAAGAAAAAAATTGAAATTCCATAAGCCCCGGGAATTTTAAATTGAAAAAAATTGAAATTTTAATGGAACTTTTTGGGCACAGTAGTATGTGTTTAGTGGCACGTTCTAATTTCAAGTTTTAAAATATGAAGAAATGGTGTAGATTCTTCTCTTTCTACTCAAATACTTAAAAAATATATTTATTGATAAATCTGGAATGAAAGCTTTGTATTAAAAGAAGATGAAAGTTCATAAATATTTGAGTTCATTTATATGCTAATTTTTGTTTAATTCTGTCTCCGTTTCATTATAGAAAAGTTCTCGTAAATTAATATTGCCATTAAATTCAAATTTCTTTATTGTGGTCACAATAAAAGATATTTTAATTTTCTTGTTCAAAAAAGAATTATAAACTCATATGTATATCATGAGCTGCAAAAAATAATTAGAAAATGTAAATGAGACTTCTATGAAATTTTACGTATTCTTGACATTTTAAAATCTAAGTTTTTTTAATATGTTCCCTTCAATAGATTTTTTCAAAACACAAGGAAAATTTAAGCAAATTACCTATATTTTGTCTTTGCTATAATTTAGGAAAGAACTAAACACGGGATGATTGTTCTTAAAATCCGTTCTAAATTTAAAATTATTCAGTTTCAAAAAGTTTAATTTTGTAATTTTTCTTCTTCTTCATTGGTGCAACTGCTCCATAGTAGGCCAAGGCCGTCTGCCTACTGACAGATTTCGAGAATTTAGTAATTGTCATAGTTAAAAATAAAATTTCACGTTGTCAACCTAAAAACGAATTATTCAACATTCAAATTCATTTCTTAAATTACAAAATAATAAGGTTTTTGGTATATGATGTTTTTTTTTTAACTAAAACAGTAGATATCCTTTATTATAAAGTTAAAATATCTATTCAATTTCTTTATCTAATAAGATTTATCTTTTCTGTACGAATATTCAATCTGGTGAATAATTTAATAAATGCATTAGAAATTCCAATGGAGAAAATTTAAATTACAAATTCAACTATTTATCAATTATATTTATCCAAATTTTAAAGAGAATCATAGTTTCAATATGTCCTGCTTTAATCTTTTATATTTACAAACATATCCTTACTATCCAATAAATTTATTTGCATGTTAAAACGTGCAGTAGCATTACATCTCACAATTTGGATTATTGAACCTAGACACGCAAGTTAAACATTAATATGAAAAATAATAATATAAACCTGTGCGTAGGTAAAGGCAGTAACAGAGAAGAAATATCATTCAAGATAGGAAAATATATAATTTAATGTTGTATTAAAAATAATAGTAAAGCATGTTTGTTAGTTAAATACATTCAAAATTTTGGAAGGGAAACAAATACTACAAATTTAACGATTTCTTTAAATGGTTCAGATGGTTAAACTAAAACCAAAATCTGAAGTATTAACAATAACAATATTTAAAAAAAAGATGTTTTTCTTTTATAATAATTTGTGATTACTAGAAAAAGTTTAAGAAATTTCGCTTATAAATCGGAAATTTTTTAATGGTGATTCTTATAACAATATCATTTAAGTAATTTCGTTTACTAAAAGAGTATTAAATAATTATTTTTAAAATTCAGCCACTTTTTCTTTTTCACTTATACACTACTAAAAACACATTATTAAATATATATATTATTAAAAATACGCTATCAACTACACACTTAACATTATTAACTTGATTATTAACACTATTAACTTTACACTATTACACTATACACTTTATACACTATTAAAAATCTAAATAAATTATTAAAATATCAAGAAAACGTTTTTTTTTTCCAATGTTATATTTTAAATTATCAACAAACCATTTTGAGATATTTTAGAAAAAGAATTCTTCGTCTTAAAAGCATAAAATATTACTTGTATCTTTTGTAAAACCGCATCCAACAGAAAAGCTCTCTAAGAAAGCAAATCATAATTAAAGATATTTTCAAGAACTATGAAGCATTAAATTTTATTTTCATATTAGTTCTGCATGCATGGTTCTTCGCATTAATTTTTATGGATTAGCCCAGAATCTTTTTTTCCTTTCTTTTATTTAGAATTGTGGTTGTAAGATGAAAGTGAAAGGAATTCATTAATTAGAAATTTTTTGTTAAGGATCGTAGTGTCATTACTTTTGAAAAATAGCATCATTAAACCCGAGAACACTTCACAATTATAGAGGAACTAGGGATGAAACATAAAAATTTAAATCATCATCTCCAAGAAACTAAGAAATTAATATTTGTGATCGTATGCGTTGCATCCTAAGTGTATTTTATTCTAATAAATGAGTTTTTGTTGTTAAAATTGGCAGATGAAAGGATTTTCAGTTAATATTCCTGTCACATAGAATTGAATCTTCGTC
>BPLQ01014910.1:781585-805834 GCA_021605075.1 Caerostris darwini
CTGATTGAAGTTTTTATTTCGTAGAAGAGTGCTACGATGAAAATTTTATGAAGATAAATAGAATATTCATTTATGAAATTTTTAATATATCAAAAATAAAATTGATTTATTGGAAAATTATAGAAAGATAGAAATATCATCTCGTAGGGGAAATACAAAATTAAATTTTTTAATTTGATCAAAAGATTGTAAAGTAGCCAAGAAAAATAAAAAAGCATGATTTATTTAAGTAATGTTTAGTGATATATAATAAGAAGTATTTGTTTGAATATTAATACATATATAAATTATATGTATTAATAAAAAGTATTTGCTTGAATAGTATACAATGCAACAGCAAACAATTTTAAATTGTTAAGTAATAAATTTCAGTTAATTAAAGTTTTAAATATTATTTTAAATTCTGAAATTAATATCCTCTTAACAAGATTTTTAAATCTTCTTTTAAAAAACTACTTAAAATTTTTTTTCTATACTTAATGCTTCTACGTAGTGAATTGCTACATAATGATTATGATAGCGTTATGTGCTTAAAGAAGTATAATTTCGTTGTTTGTTTTTGCATAATTCTTTACAGAACATATTATGAAAAATATATTTTGATAAAGAAAACAATAGCGTTAACTTATAATGAAAATCCTTATTACAGAAATTTTCTCCATTGGAGTTTCTTTTATTTCCATTTCACTTTTATTTTTATAAGCGGTACCAAACTGAATACAAAAATTACGAATAAGAAACAACCCCAACTAAGCTATTTTCTAAGAGTCCTATTTTTCTTTCTTTTATATACACATATCTGCGGAATTTCCTTTTCTCATTAAAACTTTTTGAAATCGTTATTAAAGAAAATGAAAAGGTCGGTTTTCATTCAGCTAAGAAGAAGAAGGATCCTTTCCTAATAGTACAAAAGAATGTATAATTCCCCCAAAGAAAAATTCGAAAAAACAAACAGTTACCTCAATCCCTAATATCTATGCAAATTTCTCGCATTCTAGTTTCTCATACTTTGACAAATCCCTCGCGTTTAAATTATAGCTGTGAAGAGAATTGCGTGCAGTGTCCATCCAGCAAGAGAATTTTTCTATCCCGAGAATTTATCAGACTTTGCGTGCATTTGTCGCGTCTGGTATCATAGAAAAGAAGAAAAAGACAAAGACAAAACCAACCACAGCAAGAGCGATAAAAAAAAACATCCACAGTTTTTGCACTTTATTTAAAACAGAACCAAAACCAAAACCAGAAAAGAAAACAGGTTGGCGGAAAGAACAAATAAAGCAATCTTCTATCTTCCTCGAACCGTTTTAATTTATAAAACTTGCATTAGAAACATAAACACTTATAGGTGTTTGCTGTCCGAAAGGTTGGGGTGGGACATTATGGTTCTTTTCTGATCTTCGCGTTTTGAAGATCTAGTGGAGAAGGTAGCTATTCCGTTTGCAATCTGTATTTTCCCACGATCCTTCCACGTAGAAGAATATGCGAGTTCCCAATCTACAAAATCGCCCGCATCTCCTCCTCTCTCAAGGTTTGTGTCCTTCCTTTATTCTTCTCTGAGATTCAGTGCGAGAACTGCGTGATTCTTCTGATTTGTACACACGCAGAGCAAACATAAAATTAACGATATCCACTTCATCCTTTTTCTTTTCATACATCCCTCCCCGCTGTTTAAAGTAAGCAAATGAGCTGACATTCTTCTTCGAGAATGCTGAGAGATTTTTCTGGAGAAGTGGATGTAAAAAAAGAACCACTCTCCTTTCCTTTTTCCTTTTTTTTTTTCTTTACTTTCTTTCATGTTTGTCAAATCTGATAAGAAGTGGAAGGAGCAATTGGTGATTTAAAAAGTTGCGCAATGATGGTTTATAACAAATTGAAGTTTGGGTACTAGTTTTGCATGGTAGTTATTATAGTTAAGTTTTGAATCTGATAGAGTATTGGGTTTGCTAAATCGTGGAGTATGAATACTAGTAGCATTTATAAATGTCATTATCTCAAGTTAACATTAAAAAAAATGAACGTCAAATCAAATATCCCAAATCTTTAGAATACGATGCATTAATGGTTGTGAAATTAAAATGAGTAAAAAGTGCATAATTTGTAGTTTGAAAGTATTAATATTTGTTTGCATGGTCAGAAATTCATTTAACTTCCTTAAATTTAGTTTAAATTTTTATTGTTGTAGTGTGCGTTTTTTATTAGAGTATGGAGGATTTTCAACTACAATGTATTCATTTTTTGTGGGTTTTATTGAACTATTTTTATAATTGCCTTGGATTAAAGAAAGTTAATTTAAGTTAAAATCCAATTACACGTTCAACGATAACTAATAAAAATTTATTCGTAATGCTTCGTGTAATGCCTTGATGCTTCATTCGTAATATTAATTTTTAAATGCCCTCAATTCTGTTTATTCTTGATACTTTGATTTTAGTCTTTAAAATACTTAATATTTTTCTCCAGTATTCTAAGTCGATGCTTTTTGTTTCACTTCATGTATTAGTTATTTGGATCATGTTAAATTAAATAAATTTATTCGGATTTTTTTTCTTTCTTTCTTTTATGAACTACAAGACAATGGAAATAATTTATACGTCTAGTGAAAGATGAGTATAAATTAAACATTAAAATTTCACAGAACCACTGTACATTTTTTTCCTTTTATGATTTAAACAAAATTTTTAATTTTCTATTATTTTTAAAAAATTTAAACTCATTCAAAATAAAACAAAACTCTATAAAAACCTTGCTACTATTTTATCCTCTCATTTTGATTTTGCATCTCTCTTTATTATTGCAGTAAAAAATTCTTTGATTTTCTTCTCCAAAAAAGCTAAAATTACCAGATCTTAGTGAGAGAGAGAAAGCAAAAAATAAAAATTTGTTTTAATTTCCCAGATACATAAAAAAATGGAGGAAAACCATTATCTAAAAATTCAATTTAATAAAAGTTATTTAAAAATATTTATAGTTTAAAAGTTATTTCTGCTTTTAAAAGTTATAACAGCTGCTGAAATCTTAAAAATTTTATTAACTGTATAACATAAAAAATATGCATTATTGAAATGACACGTACATGGAAAAGAATTAAATTAAAATTATTTTTTATTCTTTATTAGTTTATTATTTTTTTAGAACTTTTAATAAGTTCTCCAATAACTATGAAACTTTAGAGCTTAATGTGTACCAAAAACTTATTTAGTTTCATAAATGCATATACTAATATATTCTGATATTTAATTGGTGTTACAAGATTCAACAATTATAACATTATGATTTTGACCTTGTAAAAATTGAATAGATAATCCAAACCAGAAAACGTAAATAAATATTGAATTATATTCAACATCTTTTTTGAAGAGTACTTTTTTTTTGTATAGATACAAAAAAGAAGAAAAAAGTAAATTACCCAATGCATTTTTTTTATAAAACCTTAAATAACTTTTATAGTTAATGTTTTGAAAAACGAACTCTTGAGTTATAAAGCGAGTTTTTGATTTGTAAACTGGTCAAAATTTTATAAAATGAACCTATAAGGAAACCATTTGATTTGAGAACGTTCCCCTCTCCTGCATTCACAGTGGGAGGGAGTTTTGCCATGTCGCACTTAAATCTCGGCGTAAACACCAGGAGTAAAGTATAAATGTATCGAAAATATTCCTCCAGATGCTTTTTCTGAGCAAAGCTCACATGCTCATCGCCTTGCTTCTGTTTCGACCTTATTTTTTTTATCATCTACTTTAGGCCATTCCTAATGGATTGCCGTGATTTTCTTCTTCAGCATTGAGTGACCGTTAAAGTTTTCTATTGAACCTTCTTAGCCCAAAGCTCCATTTGATTTTATTTTTCTCCCAGTAAAGTATTTCTTTCTTTCTTTTTTTCTGTCTTACTTAGCATTAACTAATTTATCTCGCTTATTATTTTTGTTTTGCCAGTACTGTATTGGTTTAGGCCAGGTTTAATCTCAGCCTATTTCGTAAAAATGCTGTTTTTTTCCTGATTGCATACTTTTTTGGTAATTAACTTTACTAATATTTATTTTAATTGGGTTTATTAGTCACAATATTTCACTATTTAAGGAGCAATAAAGCATCTAATTCATGTTTCAGAATAATATTTATTCACAATTTGTTGGACAAATATAAAATGCACTGTATTTCCTTTATTTAAAAATGATCATGATTTTGAAATATTCATCCGGAAAAATTTTTGCAATTGATTTATACGGTAAAACGTGCGTTCGTTATTAACGTGGAAATTTTTGTTTTTTGTTTATAAATTGACTTTAGAAGCATTTAAAAAGTTGAGGTGATTTGAAGTTTTAAAAAATTTAATTAAAATATTTCTAAGTTTATAAATGCTTTTTTTTATTTTAAGATGATAAATAAGATATAAAATAGAAATATTTTTTAAAAATACATAGGCTTTTGATAGAAATTCCTTAGATTCATTTTAAGTTATCGAAATCTATAAATATATATTCGTAGTTTACAATATTTTTTTTATATTTCAAATTAATAAAAATTTTTATTTAGGATTAGTAAAATACTTTACTTTGAGTTCTACTTTTCCACTTTGCTTACATCCAAATGAGTATCTCGGTAAGGATTATGTATATTTGAGTGAATATTATGTTTATTATTCTATCTTCTGTGCAGCGAAATTAAAATTAATTATTGTCTTAGTATTAATATCAAAAATAATAATGATAAACAATGGAATAACGGATATATCTAATTAGTTCTTTATATCGAAGAAAACTATCAAGACAAATTAAGAAATTTTAATTTAAAATCAGCAGATGTTAGTGACATGCATGACGTTTGAGGTCCTTGACCCGTAAAAAACAATTATTTTAAAAAGAATGAACCAAAACACTTAGGCTTTTAAAATTCTGGTTATTTCCTTAACGTAAAAATTCAAGTACATTATTTTTACAGCACTTATTGAAGTTTCCTAAGAAACCTCATTTTTATGTTATTTAAATTTCCACTTAATTAACTATTTGATAGAAACTTTAAAATTTCGTTTTAATAGGATAATTATGTTTATCCTTAACAAGAATCTACAAACCTGTAGAATAAGAATATGATGCTATACATAAAAAATAAATGTCGTTCTTTTTATACAATATTAATTAAGAAACATTGAAAAGTTAATCTTTACACAAGCAAATATAAGAGCTAATTTCACTTTAAAATGTTGCCCATTGAATTAGAATAGGCGAAGTTTAAGAATACCTCTTGTTATGAAATGTCCCTATTATGGAATTTAATGTATGATAAAGCTTTTAAATCGTGTACTTTTTAAAATTTATTGAAAACAGCTTGTAACTTTGTAGCTTTTTAAAATTTATTGAAAACAGCTTGTAACTTTGTAGCTTTTTAAAATTTATTGTATGGAGTTTATTGTTCCATTTAAAAAGAACAGAACTAAATTAACTGCAAATTTTTATCTTAATTTAATTAATAATTGAATATTATTTAATTTTTAAGGTTTCAAAATGTTGAACTGTTCTTTTTAAAAAAATCAATTCTTTTCTTTATGTGTATAAGTAGTTGATATGTTTTGTATCTCCCTAACCGCTTTAATCTTTTATTCTAATTAAAAGAAATAAATAACTGCTCCAACACAAATTTGAAAGCAAAAAGCTAATAAAAGAAATGTTTAAAATCTTATGTATTTGAAAGCCCATAACATCTCAAAATATTAAATTATAACCAAACAATTATTACGTGAAAAATAAATTATGGTTTGCTGGGGAGTTTCTGAAATATTGTTTTGGAAGATATAACTCAATGTGCTCAACAGTCGGTAACAATGTTGTCAATTATTTGTAGAAAAACTTCATTGTTCTACGAAATAAATGGAAACAAAATTACCACCATTGTCCTTGTCCTCTGCTTTTACTTCAATAAAGCCCATTTTCGAGTGGCCACTAAACTTTTCAAAAGCAATTACTGGAAGAAAAACAAAGAAATTGACAAGACACATCGAACTAAATATCAATTTACTAATATTTCTCTTCCTAAGAAGTAGATTTGTTCGAAACAGTCTACAACTAAATTATTAAATAGTGCGTTATACACTGATGAAGATTTCACTGCGTAAAAAATTGTTGGAAAAGAAACCACATAACAAAATAAAAAGGTGGAACTTCCCCAATTTAAGTTATGTGTTATATAAAATGTTTCTGCCACCGTGGTTACCTTTAAGGTTTACTCATTCTTTCTACAGGCATCGTACTACTTCAACAGATGGTGTCAGCATTTGTCTTATTTTTTTCGACACCTTGATAGGAGATCTAACGCTTTTCTCTTACCTAGCTTAATACCGAATCGGGAGACACCGTATAATGAAAAAGAGCAATAAAATACAGCGGAAACATAAAAAAAAAAATTCATCTTTGAAGCACAGCTGGGCATTGTTTCATTAAGAACTTTAGGTTGACATCATTTTTCTTAGTAATTTCAGAAAAAAGATTCTAATCCATCATGCGTTTTTTATCCTCAGGATGTTAAAATTCATATATGGCTATATGGATAATTCATGCTTAGTAAGATTTTATTGGCGACGCTAATGAGCAATTTAAAGCTTTTTCGTTTATTAATTATTTTAATACGAGTCATTCAATTAGCTGCATTCTTTAAACGAAGCATTTACTTTCGTGCTGTTTTAAAGTAAAAAAGTATAAAATATGAAACATTTAATTCTATTTTAATGACAAGAAACAATTTTTTTGAAAGTAACAATGAGATTCTCTCATTTATGTGCCAAATAGAGAAAATTAACTGTTTTACATTCATAAAAATATTATTCGTTTCGGATAAAAATTAATTATAAACTTTAACGTCATAATTAAAGTATATGTTAGTAACTGCATTAATTAATTTCAATTAGTATAGATATTGAAATTTAATAATTTAAGAAACAAATATTTTTCATAAATTGTTTTAAGACATGACGGTTTTTTCAGGAAGCTTGCACAAGTTAGATTTTGCATATTTTTGATAAAAATGCCAAAAGCAAATAAAAAGTTGTCTTCTAATTTGATTCCATTAGATCCCGAGATTCTAAATTGTATTCGAAAATTTTAAATTAAAAAAAGCTTCTCTTTGAACTCGTATTAAAAACTAGTAATATTAGAACTAAAATTTTAAGAGATGTTGAGGAAACATATTTGATTGAAGAAAAATAAAAATTATGAGTTTATAAAGGGTTTTTTATATGTATGAAATTATATTTACTTATATTATTATATTTTTTATATTTATAAGTTAGATGAATTTATTTGACTAAAAAGTCAAATGATACACATTGTATAAGTTAGATTTGAAGATCTTATAAAAATAAATTAATGTGCAAAAAAAAATCAGATGTGTAATTATTTATAAATATAATATATAAACGTGAAAGAAATTTATAAACGTATTTATAAGCAATAAAATAAAGAAATAATATAACTTACTTTATAAGAAGAGTTTTACAAACAAAAATGAAGTAAACAATTCTTTATTATAACAATTATATATTTTTCGGTACTAGCATAACAATACTTTTTTGAATTCTAAAATTTAAATAGTTTTTATTGATTTTATCTTTTATAAGCATAGTCTATTTTAGGCTTACTTAAAATATCGATACAAAAAAAAATAAAAACATGTACTAAGCTTCGATGAAGGCTAAAAGCAGAATAATAAAAACTAAAAAATCTTAGTTTTTTTCTTTTGAGACAGAAAGAAACAATAAATGAGAAAGCAAATAAAGGCTTATTCATCTAAAAATGAGTCTTCGATAGATGTTTGCACATTTTTTTTTTTATAAACTCGAAACAGTTTTGTCAGAATAGTTAAAAGTGTGTTTACAATGTCAAACTTAGTATAAAGAAGTAGCTATTTTCTATGCAATGAGCAAAACACTTTCTAAGATTTCTTTTTCCAAAACAAGCAAAAGACGTTTTAAAAATCAGTTGCACGCTCTTACTTTTGTTAAGTTTCAAGTCTTTTCAAACCTACTTGTAAATTCCACGAACACTTAAAAGTTGATACATTTTTTTTTACAATTATTATTCCCTTGGATATTTTTAGACTTCATTGTCATTCTATAGAAATGCAAATTTATCAATGAAACATTTTACTGTGTTGCGCTAAAGAATAGAGTTGCTTGGAGCAATTCTTCGAAACAACCAATATTCCTTTTTTTAACTCTCGTTTATAAAAATTTATTTAACCTAAATTTACTTTTATTAAATGAATTTCTAAAAATTAAAAATTAATCTGTCGAATTAATAGTTCATTTTTATAGCTCTTTAAAAAATATGCAAAAACGATCAAATAAAGATGGTAATGTTTATAAACTGACTCTTGGGTTAAAAAACTAATTCTTAGGTCATTAAGTCTCTTTTTTTATTTTTGGATCACAGATGTAAGAAAAAATGTTTAAAAAAAAATTACTCCTCTTGCCCATAACGAAGATTTTGTCTTGCTATTCCTTTCATGACATCTGGTGCCACTGTTCTGAATTGCAAAATTCGTTCTGATTTTTTTTTTTATTGTTTTCAGTTTTCTTATTACTTTGACAAGCTTCTTTTTTCTTACGTAAGCAGATGGCATGGTTGTTTCTAGCTAAACGGGCATAACTTAAGAAAAGTACAAGTAAAATTTTGCATAAAAAGAAAACCTAAATGCAATTTTAAAATATATTTTTTTAACATTTATTATTCAGTAATCAAAAGCTCAAAATTAATCACTATTTTTAAAATGAAACTAAGTAGTGTAACCTTTTGTAGCTTTTATCACTATTATCATTTAAAAAAATTTTATCATTTTCTTTGAAAAGCTTTTTACTTATACTTGTTTAAAGATGTATTTTACATTAAATATTTTTACTTATAATATTTGAGTGGAAAAATCAAAGGGATTTAAATATGTTCGTAGAAACATTAACCTGTTCAAATAAATTGCTGTTTTGGGAGGATGGTAGGAGATTATAATATTTTTCTGTAATGATTTCATCCTTCGTGTTTATTTGGTACTTGAATTTTAATAAATTATTATGTAATTTGTGGATGGAAAATTATTGATTGGATATTTTTGAGACAGAATTTGTTTTCATCAAAGGAGAATTAAGCTTATTACTTACAGATTGAGATGTAAAAGAACTGAAAATATATGACTAATATTTATGATTAATTTATTAAATCACTAACGAGACTATAAATTTAGGTTTCATTTCAATAATAATTTTGTTCTTCATAAATATAACTTTTATTTGGTAGTAGGATTTTTAAAAGAAAATTTTATGCTGAATTATTGTTTGGAATATAACTAAGGCGTATTTTATCAAAACCGAAATAAATTTGCTGTTTATCGTTTGAGATCTAGAATAACGTAAGAATATGTTACTAATTACAAAATTACTTTGGTTCAATTATAATAAATGTAACAGTTTTCTTTTAAATATATTTTTCAGTTGGAACCCACAAAAAATAGATTTTTCATAAATTTATTTTTTCGATTGTTTTCATTAATTCCCTTCTTTATAAAATAAATACCAGTAAATTCTTATTCTTCAACTTGAAAACAGCTTCTTAATTGATTATCGGAACATTTTTTCATTGCTAAATTAACTCCTTCTTTTTTTGGTTCGAAACGAAAATGGTTTTCAATACCATCTGAATGACCGAAAGCATAAAAACATCGAATAGAACACTCATGCATGATCCGCACTCGCAAGAAATCAATCTGACTGCTCAAAAACAATAGAAGCATTTATTCCTTCTCAGAATGGTCTTTACTGCAAAGGATGATGAGCTGAGAATAGAAATGATACCAAGTGGAAAATGGTTCTGTTACCCATTTCACGGCCCTGTTATCAGGGAAATTTTCAGTCATTCCCATACATACATTGTCATGCACGACAGGTTTCCGATGGCTTGTTCTCATACGAACCAAAAGAACCATTCGAGTGCTTAATATCTGAATCTGTTTGTTTGTATGATTGTAAAAGTCCGTTTTTCACCATTCATCACTTTTGAATATGTTATTACCTGACAGATTTTTGAAACTGCTTTAAAATGAATTCTATTTATGTACCTCATTGGAGATTTAATCCGAAAAAACAATTGATTTCATTTTATAATGGTAACGGATAATTGTTTATTTATTTTTATAATTTGTTTCAAGTTTAATCAATAAACGTTCGAATTTATCTTATAAGGATTTAATCTTCTTCTAAAATAGGCATCAGTAAAATTATCATGTCTTAAAATTTAATTTGAAAGGTTTTAGTTTCAAATCTGTCCAGGTAAATCGTTTCATATTCATATACTTTGTTCAATAAAATGCGTTATTTAAAACACTTAATGTAGAAAGCACCAAAAAATATTATTTATAGTTTTACACAATGTATTAACTTGCAAAATAAGATTATGGACATCTTTATGAAAATATTTCAAATCATCAAAAATTTTAGCAAAAATACATTAACAATAAAGAAATAAAAAAACAATACTTTTTGTTAGTTCAGAAACTTAATTTCAATTAAATGAAAGTTACAATTAAAAACCAAGACATATTTTTTCAATATTGAAAATCTCTGTATTATATACCTAATATAAATTAAAATTCTTTTAATTTTCACTGATTCCTTTTTATTCAAATATTTATTCCTCAATTTAACGTTTCGTAGTCTTAGCCAGTGTAACGAAATTAATCTAATGATTTATTCATTCATTGAATACAAACATTAATTAGTCACAATTCTATTCTCCGCTTGAAACTATCTTAATATAAAATACAAAACATCTCTCACTTTAAATGTTAACTTTAGCAACTCATTAATGTAATAGATTTGTTTTTTATTCATTTACATCTCTTTTCTGAATAAACTAATGTATCGTAAATGTAAATTGCTATTTGTTGCAAGATAAAAGGCGTACTTTGAAAACATTTAAACATAGAAAGACTATTTTAGTTTGTAACATTTATCAGTTGCATGCTTTTAACATTAATTCTAATTACGCTCTAAAAATTATAAATTTATTTCAACTCAATAACTATATCTCTCTGTAAAGTAGAAAATTTGAATTCGTTAATCAACACTAAATGAACGTTTTTCATATTATCTATTTACGCTCCTGCATTTTTCAGAATAAATTAGCTTTTGCCAAACTTTTTCAATAAATCTCCTCTTCAAGAGTAAATAGAATTTTATTGATGTTGCATAGCCTCAGGTTCTTCTCTTTACTGACTATCTATTATTCTTCTTATATGACTTACATTCTATAGGAGAAATAGATTTAAAATGTTCATCTAAGGCGTTATACAATACATTTAAATAATTCCCAAAGTCATTGTTTGAAAATAATCAGCTCTTTTTGGAGAAAATCCTTTCTAAAATTCCTCCCATAACTTGTTCAAAATTATAAATTTGTGTAACATTTCTCCTAATAATTCAATCAAATTATTTAATAGCCATACATAAATATATATTGTTCATTATCAAGTTATTATATCTAGAAAAAGATCGATTTTTTGGTGTAACTCAACTATAACAAAATGTCTAACAAATAAAAGAAATGCGTATTTACTTAAGGAAGTAGATGAGTTTGGAATTTTTTTTTCTAGAAAGCTCGTCGTCTTTGAAAAAGACAAATAAGCCATTGATTGGCTTTTATTTTTAGATAAAGTTAGTTATTTTCAGTTAAAGTTTATTTTGTTTAAAATCAAAGAGAATAAGTAATAAAAATCTATCATTTATATTTTTACAGTTATATGATAAACAAAGTATGAATTCCCCTTACTATTTAAATATCATAAAAAATAATCTATGAATATTTAAAAAAAATTTCTACAAAATTGTCATACAATTTCTTCTATAATTTAAAGATAGCATCTGCCTGTGTAATCTTTAATATTAAGGTATTCATTTATGTTCATAGGCTTATACAGCATTAAAATTTTAAATATGCTATGCTACACAAACTAGAATAGTTTCAAGCATCATTTATGATTTTGGATTCACTTACAAATCATAACGAATATATTTTTATGACATCTATATATGCATTAAAATTGCAGTTCAATTCTTTAAATTAAGTGTAAAATTATTTATTCAGTATCGTGTTTATTATATAATCAAAGTCTTTTGACACTCATTTATGTAAAAGAAAAATTTTGTTATATTATTTCAATTACATCAATTCATATTTTACATAAGGCTTTGATTTTAAATTATAAATTAGTTAACTATCTTTTTAAAATACCATTAATTAATATGTTTTCACACTCAAAATAAATTTGGAAGGTTTGTTAAATAAAATGTTCACAATGTAAAATACCTAGTCAGTTTTATTTAAATGAAAAAAGTAAAATCTTGATGAAATATTACATTACAATCGCTCAATAAAATTTTCTAAAAACACAAAATATTAAATTAAACTATTCGTATTTAAATGTTATAATGAATTGTAACTTGTATTAATGTCCTTTGTGTGAAATAATTTATTAAAATTGTATCAGAATATTTTTTCAATAAATTTTCATTTTTAAAATAGATATACGATTTTCAGTCTTTGAATCGTCTATTTGATGTAAATAGCAGTCTGATTTATCTTTTAATAATCAATTAAAATCGCGTTTTGCTTAAATTTATCTAAAAATTATGTTGGGGACTGATACTATTATTCTATATTTCCTTCTACCAGAAGAACTTATTTAAGAATGCTTTTCATTAAGATTTTTCTTAAAACTTCAACATAATATGATTGAAATTGTTTTCTAGATCCAAACCTTAAAATTCTTCTTTAAATATACCGTAAAACAATAAATCAATAATTAATTTTTGATGCTGTTTTAAAATCTATTTTTACCTATAAAAAGAGAATCGATTATTTTAGATTTATGCACAAATTGCTATTACTTATAGTTAAGTAAAACCTCATGAATAATTCTCCATTAGTTAACGATAAACTATTCATCCGGTGAGTTTTCCAAAGCATTCATTGTAATGCATGTTAAGTAGTGTCTTTCAAGTTCCACAACCTGCAATTCTTACGTCATTTAAAGGAATCCATTTTATAATCATCTCTCCTCTGAAAATAAATTCCTTTGCAACCATTTCAGGAGTCATTAGATGATTAAATTCAAAACATTCTTTAAATCCTGATCCTTTGTTGGCATTCTCATTAGTGTAATGTTTAGAACTTGGCCGTTGTTTGCTGGTCTTTAATTTCTTCCCCGACCTCAAAATTGAATGCTGTGAGCTTTTGTATAAAAGTAAAACACAGTAATGAATTAGAACTGCAGAAAATGCGAAAATGTAAAATTTACAATAGTTTGAGACAAAATGGTAAGTCTCCAATTGTGGTTTTCATCAGTGCAAAGGAAAACAATAGATTTTTTTTTTTTGCGCATTACTTTGAAACCAATTTGCATAGTGTAACTAGGTTGTGAGAAAATGCGTTAGTAATTTTATATTCAAACGTTTGAATCTGGTGAAGGAATTTAAAATTATGCTGGTATTCGAAAGTTTACATCAACTTTTAGAGTAAACAAATATTTGCTGTCTTAGATGAATCTTTTTTAAAAACTAATTTATTCAAACGCGAAATGAATGTTGAGCTAAAACACTTAATGCAACTATTTACTCAATGCAAATTATTTAGGTAAACAAAATCAATATATCAGTTTGAGATCATTAAAAATATATCCTTAACTATTATTTAAAAAAACTATGTGAAACACAATTGCTTAAGATTACCCGAAAATTTGTTATTACTAACTAAATAATGATGAATTAGTATATTTTAAATCACTTTAACTGAATAATTTAATTTGAATAAATACTTAGTTATTCATTTAACAGGTGCTTAATCAGTGTTTTAATGTTATTATCCTTAAAATTTATTTTTAATTTATATGTTTTTTTCATAATCAAACCTAAATGATAATAAAACAGAAGTATTAAGATTTAATAATTTAATACCGATAGCATTTTTGGTTAGGTTTGAAAATTTATTATTTCTTTTATATCATCGCAAAAATAATAATGTTTTTAGAATGCAAGTAACTTCATAAGACCAAATTTATTTTAAAAATACTTTTTTAATCTTTACTTAATACTAATGATAGAAGATTATTTTCTTTTAAACGATATTAATAAACAAATAAAGAAATTTCTATGAAAAAAAAAGCGTTTTTGTTAAAACTTATAAGCAACCTGATGTTTAGCCAAGAAATCACTGCTTATTCAGTCTTTTAAAAACATTCACAAAGGAAAACTTGGACCATTTTAGATAGAAAAGTAATTTCTTGGAATGATGTAGAAAGTTATCAACGCACATCCAATACATTTATTGTTCAACAAGAAATATTTTAATTTTTTTTTTCCTACCGAAACGAAAACAATGCATTTGTCGTATTATCCGAAATCCCCCGATGCAATTTCTTTCAGTGCCATACCCTGCTATTCAATTGATCACAAAAACATGAAATGCGGAAAAGCAACAATACCACTCCAAAAGAAAATGTAGGACAGAGCGACCTCCAATCGTTAATTCGATTTTAGCGAAAGTGGATGGACCAGATCTCTTATTGTAGTGCTGTCATTTTTATTCAAAGACAGTTCCATACGCAACTCTGACAGCAAACTTATTTTTCAACCATATCTATTTTAATTTTATTTTTCCAAAAAAAAAAAAAAATTAAATAAAAAAAGAGAGAAAAAAGTGTCCCTTAGAAGCGCAATACTTATGCCTTTGTCTTTCTGTCACTATTTGAGACAACCCAACCCAATTCGAAATATACGGCTCCTTCTTAACTCTGCCGGGGTTATTTTAAGTAAAAAGGTGCCAAAAATGCACTTCTCCATTGACAAGGGGATAACAGCTTTGACCTGTCTCAAAAACCTTCGTCTTCCGGACAACATGCAGACTCCTATATATAATCCATTTTATATCTTTATATATATATATATATATATATATATATATATATATATATATATATTGCTGAACAAAATATGACTTTATAGTTTACATTTATTGGCATGTGTTAAAAATATGCGAAAACAGTTGTTGCCTTTGAAAAGTACAGCGTTTATAATTTTTGTGTGCAACTAGAATTTTGAATCGGCTAGATATACCCCGTTTCAAAATGCCGTTTAATAATCTTTTAAATCTTATTCACCGATCAAGTAGAAAAATTTAAGAATAAATATATTCTTAATAAGAAGTTATTTTATGCATTTACTTTGTTTTACGTGGATACAATTTATTTCGTTGAAATTAGATCCAGCGCGTATTCGTCTAAGCTAATTTCCATAATTTATTATTTAATTAAAGAACAACATATTTGGTTTACCTTAGAAATCCAATTAACAAACGCCGATCGCGTGTTAAAACTACGAATATAAATCATCTCCCCCATCTCCCATCAAAACTGCTAGATAAAACAATTCATCTTATCTTCTGCTTATGACATAACACTGTACAAAACAAATCAAGATCTCTGTGCTCCAAAAATGAATACAATAAAGTTCACAAGTATTTGGCTTTCAGCATCAAATGAAATATGAGATTTGATATCTGATATTATTTGAAGCATAATTAAAGAGTGGAATGGACTAATTGTACAAATTCCTGTAACCGTTTCCATTTTTTTTTTTTTCCTATTTATCACCCTTCATAGAAATGTTATCATTGTTCGGAAATTAAAGGAGACAATATTACAGAAATGTATTTTAAATGTTACACTATACAATTATTCTATCTTACATAGACACATAGACTTTATTTAAAGTAAAATTTTATGTTTATCTTAGAAATCGAATAAACAGTTCTCACGTATTCAAACCGGTTACATATATCTGCTCCTCAATCTATTATGAAGCCCTACTCGTATTCAATAAAAATGTGAGCAGTAGCATGCAAGAGGTTTCAAGTTTGAATCATTTGACTTCATCAGTTGCAATTCCTGTTCTCAGATACGAAAAGACTCGATGGAGATAGTGACAGCGTGTATAAAAATCTCTTATCAGCATTCAAGCTGCCTGTTGGGAGTTTTCCGAGTTTTTTGCCTTTCGACATGTAAAAACAATCCCTAATAATTTGGAAAGACTACGAATTTTACCATTCTTCCCTTGCGAATTACGAGTATATTATGGTGCATGTAATTTTGTGGTATACATAAGTGGAACACGAGGCCCATCAATGTTAAAAATAAACGAAAACAAAAACTGCAATTCCTATCTTCAGATACGAAAATACTTGATGGGAATTGTGACAGTGTGTATAAAATTCTCTCATCCCCATTCAAACTGCCTGTTGGGAGTTTTACGAGTTTCTTTGCCTTTCGACATGTAAATACAATCCCAAATAATTCCGAAAGACTACGATTTTTACCATTCTTTGCTTGCGAATTGCAGGTATACTATGGTACAATTTTGTGATATACATAAGAGGAACACGAGATCCAACAATGCTAAAAATAAACTACAAAAAAAACTGCAATCTCTGTTTTCAGATATGAAAAGACTCGATGGAGATTGTGACAGCGTGTATAAGAGTCTGTCTATTGGGAGTTTTCAGAGTTCTTTGCCTTTCGACATGTAAATATATTCCCAAATAATTCTAAAAGACTACGATTTTTATCACCATTCGCCTGCGAATGGCAAGCATTCTATGGTACATGGCATTTTGTGATATACATAAGTGGAATACAAGGCCCATCAATGTTAAAAATAAACAACAAAAAGTTGCTAGATAAAAGTCTCCTTTATAAGAAACAAAACCAAACAAAAGCTCTGTGTCAGGAAAATTAATAAAGTGAAGCTTACCAACATTTTGCTTGAAGCACCAATCGAATTGCGAGGCTCGATAAGAAATATCAGGACTAATTTGAAGCATAATACAAAAGCTGAATGGGCTTCGTCCGCCCCCTCCTCTTTTAGTTGTCGCACCTCCCATGGGGCTATCATTGCCCGGGATTTAGCTGATTGTGTTTGTTCCTCCCCAGGCTTCCAACTGATGGATCACCTGATCCCAGCCACCGCTTTTTTTCTTGTTATTATATATCATCGTTTTCTTTACTTTCCTCCTACATTTCCTTTCCTTAATGCCGAGATCAACAGCTTCTGTATTCAGCTGTCGGTAGCCTGGTTATAAATATCCGCTGAAAAAGATCGATAGATGTTTCAAACCTGAAACAAACAGAGGCGGATAAATGGTATAAAATATGACACTATATAAAAAAAAATTTTTGAAAAAATAAAACTGCTAGGGATTTATATCGTCGTAAACCTTTTTTTTAAAAGTAAGCATATGCTTTCAATTGGTGAATTTAATAAATATATTTGTCGGGTATGGTTTTCATAAAATTGCCTTTTGAGCGATGTTTCAATTAATACATATCTAAAAATGATAAATAACAATTTCAGTTTTTTTTATTGTTATTAATATGGTGCTTGTTTTACATATATACGATTAATTAAAATATATTTGCTTAGAAATCATCAGAATCAATTTTGTATAATCTTTTTGATTAAAGCCATAAAGTTTAAATATGTCTGTTGGTTTCACAAAATCTTACTATTATATTTTTAAATCATGAATTGTCAATGTATTGGATTAGTTGTCATCACATTGCTTTTACAGGTTTTATTTATAACACAAAACTTGCAAAGTTGAAAATTTTCTTTAAATAAGATATTAAAGTTGAGGTATAAGAATAATAAAACTTTTGTAGAGAAATTTACTTTGCCTTTTGAACGATGTTTAAATTAATACATATCTAAAAATGATAAATAACAGTTTCAGTCTTCTTTTATTGTTATTAATAGGGTACTTGTTTTACATGTATATGATTAATTAAAAATCATATTGAATCATGCTTAGAAATCACCAGAATCAATTTTGTATAATCTTTCTGATTAAAGCCATAAAGTTTAAATATTTCTGTTGGTTTTACAGAATTTTACTATTAATTACCCCGAATAAAATAATTCATTTTTTAAATCATGAATTGTTAATGTATTAGATTAGTTGCCGTCACATTACTTTTACATAATAGTTATCCTGTTTTATTTATAACACGAAACCTGCAAAGTTGAAAATTTTATTTAAATAAGATATTGATGTATAAGAATATTAAAACTTTTGCAGTGAAATTTACTTTGCCTTTTGAGCGATGTTTAAAATAATACATATCTAAAAATGATAAAAAACAATTTCAGTCTTCTTTTATTATTAATATGGTACTTGTTTTACATATATATGGTTAATTAAAATATATTTGCTTAGAAATCATCAGAATCAATTTTGTATAATTTTTCTCATTAATGCCATAAAGTTTAAATATGTCTGTTGATTTTACAGATCATGAATTGATTTTACAGCTCATTTTTTTAAAAATCAGGAATTGTCAATTTATTGAATTAATTATAGTCACATTGCTTTTACATAATAATTATTCTGTTTTATTTATAATACGAAACCTACAAGGTTGAAAATTTTCTTTAAATAAGATATTAAAGTTGAGGTATAAGAATATTAAAACTTTTGCAGAGAAATTTTCTTAAAAATAAACTCTACTATTTAAACATCCCTCAGTTATTTTATTTTCATGGAATATTGAATTTTTTTTTTCATTTATCATGAAATATAATTTGTTTTAAAAGTAAATATTTTACTGCGCTTATTTACTGAAACTTTTTTTAATACTTACCTTATTTTTTCATAGCGGAAAAGCAAACTTCAGACAAATAGAAAAGAAGATATTGGACAGCATCATTGGACCTGGCAGATATGACAGCAGGATACGTCCTCATGGAATCAACAATACAGGTATTTTCATTCAATAATTAATTACTTGCTTTTGAAAATATTTATACTTTTACCTCATCATGTGATAACAGATGCGTTTAAAACACGTTAAAATATTCTTTAACGTGAATATACATACTACAAAAAAGAAATATATTATTTTGAGATTATTATTTTTGTTTCATAATAAACTGAATGTATTATTAACTGTGTAATATTAAATGCGTATCATTGATGTTGTAATGTTAACTGTGAGAATTCCAATCAATTTATTAAGAATAAAATCTTTATCTAAACAAAAATAAATAAGCAATTTAAATTTTGAAACAAAAAATTCCCGTGAATTAAAATTTCAAATTAAATAAAAATTTTTAAAATAATATTTCAATAAAATGATGTTGAATATAATTTAATACTTTAAAAAATTAAAAAAATTAAAAAGTGTTCTCTTTCTGAATTATTAATATGCAATGAAATATAATTTGTACCTTTAATTAATCTTTTTTTAACAATTTTTTTGTTTTGTTAATAAGAAAAACTTTGAAATATTCAATTTTAAATTTTGTGAATGTAATGGATTCAAATTGTAAAGAACATTATTACAAAATATTTTTAATGGAACTATTTTACAGATTAATTTAACTTCAAACGTATCAAAATTAATATTAAAACTTCTTTTTAGAAGAAACCAACTAACTTTTCAGAAAACTTAAATAGCTTTATTCTTGAAAGTACTATATTAAGAACTTAAATACACCAAACCAATACAAAAAGAAATACATTGATGTAGTTCAAAAATATAGTAAACTCTGGCCACAATGGCGATGAGCATATTATAATTTAAAAAGGTCAGATCCTTACAAACTGCATAGGAAAAGCATTGGCAAGTAAAATATCTGGAATGCATGATATTTAAATTTTGCAAATAATATTCAATGTAAACAATAAATATCGTCAATGTAATCAATAAGTCTCGTGAAGCTTGAAGCCCTTTTAAAGTTGGGAAAAGCAGATAGGAAATTATGAACATATTAAAAAATTGTATGAAGGCAATAAAAATGTAATTTCACTAAAAATTTAATTTGAGTTTTATCTAGAGATATCTGTTAATAAATTCTTCGTAACTAAATTTTCCATAGCTATAACTTTCATGATTAAGCGTTTAATGACAAAATAAATTTACATAAACTTCTTCAAACAGCTAAAATCTGTTCTTTTAATGCACTGTTTGATTTTTATTACTATTCTTTAATATTACTTTTATATTAGCTTTTAAAAAAATATCATGCATTTCATATATCTTCTTTCAGTTGTAGATGACATGAGAGCCGCCATGCATGCCTTAGTAGGGGTTTTTACGTACTAATTTTACAACTCACGTTGCAGCATTTAATCTGCCATTGTGTCTTATGTAGCATAACAATTATTGTAAGCTGCAGAGGTATTCGTTACAGTCTAAGAAAAAAATGCTCTAAGCTTATACAGACCTTGAAAAAATATTTTTTTAAATCGCATCATAAATAATAAACCACACTTAATATAATTCACAAAAGATTTGCAAAACAAATGTCCTTAAAATAAAAAATTTGCTTGTTTACATCAAAAGTTGAGAAACATATGTATAATTATATTATTTAATATTTAATTGTTGTTCTTTATCATTAGTACTAAAGAGTGAAATATTCCCTTAAAATAATTTTTAATAAAGAATTGAATCCTTAGAATAAAATAAAAAAACACAAAACACTAAACTACACAATAGTTTTTATTTTCATAACATAAAATTTATTATAATTTCATATTTTAACTTAGAAATTAACAAAAGTATAGAAATACAGTTATCTAAAATAAAAAGAGAAGAACGCTTTCAAAAGTTTCTACGAAACATGAAATGTACAGTTGATCTTTTTATCTTTACTGGTAGACCAAGAATACGAAAAATATCTCAAAATATAAAGCACATGATAAACGAAACTGTAACGTAATATTCACTGAAATATATTTAACTTCTATATCCAAGTATGTATCGGAATTAACATAAATTTATTTTTTAAAAATCTAAAGAATAAAATGTACTTTCTTTGAAAAACGAAATCAAATCGATATATTTTTTTATAATGCAATACTTTAAATAGAAATTAAAAGATTTGTTCCTTTCAACTTTGAGAATAAAAGATTATAATCTTTAAAATAATATAGCAAGAAATAAATATTAAATTTGCTCTTGCTATATCTTAATATGTCCTTAACTACATCTAGAAATAAATATTTATTTATTCTTACTACAATTTGCAACACAATTAATTCAAAGGAATGGACTACGTGAAAAATTTCATCAGACAACATTTTTCTCCTGCAGGAAAATATTTCTGCTTTAAATACTAAGCATTTTTTTATTTAAAAAAAAATAAATAGCAAGCATGTAAAAGCAAGTAACAAATAAAAAAAATATGCACACCTCAAAATGAAAAATTAAGAGAAATCCCAGTAATTTAATTCTAACACACTCTTACGAGATAGCTGCCTTTGAATGCAAGAAACCCTTACAAACTTCGCGTTTAAATATCTCAGAAATTGTCCGCAGCCTTCTTTTTTTTAACAAGAAATTTCATTAAGAAAATAAATTATTCCTGCAATTAAAATATATGCATAACTTCGAGTACTTAATCCCACGTTCCGAGTTTACATTTTCCCAACAAAGAAAGATTAACATTAAAGATAATTAACTACCCGAAATCGATTTTCTACTAAAACAAAGAGACAAAAATTAATCATCCTTGGAAAATGCCATACTTGCGTATAATATCTGTGTTCTGAACTACATCCATCAGTAGAGTTAATTAAGAATCTTGAAAAATGTGGGGATAAGTAATTTTAGAAGGTGAATTACCATGTCCAATAATTGCTACATATTCAGTGGCCTTCCTGCAGTGAATTCGATTGCTTTGATATGATAGTACCGTCCTTTAGATTTCATGATTAAAATCCCTACTGAATACCCCTCAATTAATGCTTGATAAAGGAAATGTGGAAGACTGTAACAATATAAGTCAGTTTAATTTCATGTTCCACTCTTTCTTAACAATGCTTGGAGTATTTTGTAATAAAAAAAAAGATATTTTTAATTTTTAAATACTTGGAACATATTTGAAACATTTAAATAGAAGATAGTTTAATATCAAATGCATATTGAAAATTTCACCTTCCACTTATAGAAAATATTTGATAAAATTATTTTGAAACATAAATTACCATAATTAATTAAAAAAATTATTAATTCACAAACTTCATCTCAAAAGACATGAGGCATTTAAATAATTCCTTTGTAGGAAATAAAATGTATTTGATATTCAACAATTTTAACTGATTAAATTACGCATTAAAGATATTTTATTTCTGTTTAAGAATCTAAGATATTACATAAGGAAAATAACATTAACATCAAAATTATAAAATTTGAATAATAAATCTAATTATTATATTTTTCTCGATTTGATGTTACATTGTTAAAACATTGGCACTTATATCATGCATTATATCAATATTCACACATTTACTATACTAAAGTGTAACATCGTAATGTAAGAAGGTGTGACATGTTCAAATAAAAATACTTTGAAAATAATAAAAATTTTCTTAAAAACTTGTCACTGAAATTATATGTTAAAAGTTTTAAATGGCAATGTTACGTTGAAGTGAATAAATTCAAATTCAGTGTTCAGAATTTTTGGCATTGTTAATAATGCATACCATTATTTCAAAGGGAAATTAATGGAGATACAAAACAATCTTACAAAAGCAGATCAATAGTCAAAAAAATCCCCTATTCCAGAATCATTCAACATTGTTTTATTTTTTAAAGCAATTACTTTATTTTGCATTTAAAAAAAATGCACCACCCCAGAAATGATTTATCATTGAAATATATATTTTGTTTCGCAATTACACTTAAATGAAAGACGGAAGCGTCTCGGTAAATGTGGATGTTGCATAATTAATCTCTTCGTAATTGACGAGGGAAGAGGGAATTGAGACTTTTACTTCCTAGCTTGTCTCACGTCTCATTTGTTTTCTGCGAAGATGTAATTCTTTTCCTTTTTTTCCCGTAATTCTTCTTGTATTTTCTTCTTCATATTTTGAGAACTTTTTACGAGGACGCATCCCTGGAGAATCTGAGAAGCATAGACAGAAGTCATAAGAAATGATTGGCTCAACAGGATTTCTTTAGTAAGAAGCATATGAAGCTGAAAGCTCAGATGACCTTAGTGGTCTCCTCAGAGCTCTGTGATTGGCTTAGTTGCCATAGAGATTGCTTCTTATAACTTCTGAGTAGTGGGACGTTTTCGAATGCACACACATATACGAAAACAACAGACGAGGCAAAGAATAATCCCTCTTTCGAAGGGAAAAAAAGAGACGAAAAAAGCCTACGTAGATGGAAAGGAACGAAAATCGCGAAGAAAGTGCCTGCCGACACACACACACAGAGTAACGTAATGGTTGGTCTTTTCTGCAGTATATTTTCTTAAGAAATATCGTTCCTTCTGAAAGGAGTTTTTTCAAAGCCTCTATTACAGTTCTGCAAACTGCATTTTATTGTTCCAATTTTTTCATTTCTGAATTCCTTTTATTATTAAAGGTAGCCTATTATTCAAAAGAAAAAAATATATATTCTTTCTTATATTCGGCGCGATAGAAATTTCTTACAACGAAACTCTTACAAATCAGGGTACAATATTGTTTTTAAATGAAATAGCAAAAATTATTCAGAAAATAAGAAGTGCTTTTGTTTAAATCCAATGCTCCCATGTGAATCTGAAACATAATTAACAAAATTGAATCTAACTGTAAAATTTATTTGCATGTAGGTTAACTAGAAATTTTTATAGCCTGTATTAAAATAAAGCTTGGTAACTAAATATACTCTTGTAAATAATCCAGTATTCAGGGTTCTATTTGAACAAGATTAATTTCGAATTAAACTTAATAACATGCGATGTAATTGTTGTGATGCGATGTAATAATTGCGATGTATATTTCAACAATGCATTTCAATTATTATTTAGTCATTCATAGGTATAATATCCATTAATCCAGATATACTAATTTCTTCTATTTAACTAATATAGAAGCAATGCAATATATATTTTATATGAAACACTTTTATTTAAAAAAATATGATACTATTATCACTTTAGTATAAATAAATCTTATCTATTTAAATAAATATGTATATACAACACTGAACATAATATTTATATAATTAATATAATGACGTTTTTAATTTATATATAAATATTTGATTTAAATTCTGTCGTCTAGAGAGCAGAAACAACATGGTTATTAACATTCTATGTGGCTACATGTTCCTTGATAAATCTATGCTCCGGATGTTATAATTAAGTTTTTTTTTTTTTTTTGGGGGGGGGGGG
>BPLQ01014910.1:805934-830444 GCA_021605075.1 Caerostris darwini
ATAAGTGCTTCTTTTTTTATTTTACTAATTTCCTTTATATTTGTAATTTTTTTGGCAACTAGTTTCATTCCCTGTTTTTCTATATTTTGTAAAAATTTTGTGATTTTTTTTTCTTCAAATGCAGTTTCTCCGTTCAACCTTTGAATGTTCTTTTTTATTAAATTATCTTCACTATAATTAATATTCAATTATTAGATTATTAATAATCAATTACTAGATGGTTGTAAAGGAGAACTGAATATATTTACAAGTTCCTGTTCATTAAACCAAAAAAAATGTTTATCAGATTAAGAATGCATGAGGAATGAAATATACCTTTCAATCCAAATCATTATCCCATTTACCAAATTTTGTTTTTAAGTGGATGAACCGAATGTTTTTGCAGGGCATTTTGATCAAAATAGACTATAACCAACTTTTTGAACATTCATTTAATTTAATAAACACTCTACGTTTTTTCTGGCACTAAAGAGAATTTTACCAAAGCTATAAAACAATACATCATTTATTGTTAAAGATATTAAAAAAATGGTTAGTATTTATTTTAAAAATTCCTGATAAAATAAATATTTCAAATATATAAACAATTACAAATGTGATGGATTTAAAACTCATATAGATGCTCAAAAAGGAAATATGCGTACAGAAAATGTATTATATAAATTTTTACAAAATGAAATATAAAAATAATGAGTATTTTTAAAATAAATTATATTTTCGATATGTATTGCTCATTTCCTCAAATTATTTTCTAAAACTGCTTCTTTTTATTTTGTAATTATCGAATCAACTTGAATGATTCAGTTTTAAACAGGAAACCTAAATACTTAAAATTTCTTTTCTCTTTTCAATAGTAAAAATCCAATAATTATATAAGTCATCAAATTTTTAAATAATTTTTTAATCAGATCCTTTAATTATTTAAAATATTCAAGAAAAACTTCTAAGAATATATTTTTTTCTAAATCCAAATTAAGGTTTAAAAGTTAATTTCTCTGTTGAGGAATAAAAATAATTTATTGCCTTGAAGACATATAAAAAGAGGTTTTTATTTTATAATTTTGTGATATAAGTTTTTAATAAAAAAAAAGAATTTTTTAGAAAACATAAATGTATAAATAGATTAAAGTATAAACAGAAAAAGAGATTTTAGCATAAACAGACTGGAATTCCTTTATCGCAAAATATGCTTCGAAAAAACCAATTTTTTTATGTCATACACATGATTTTCGTGATCATACATCCGTACAATTTATCTAAAATTAATTGTTAAAACTTTCTTGGAATTAAAGTCGAAAAAAATATTTACTTTCTTTTTAAATTTTGCAATAACAAGGTGGTATTAATTGGTTTCTATCAAAATTATATTTGTTCAAGATATTTTCTCATCGAAACAATGTAGTTCTATAATAACAACATGAAAGATACTATTTCGGCAAGATAAATATTTACTTCAAACTCAAAGCTCTGGATTGACCCAAGATTCTTTAGAAATTCTTATATAGACTTCTTTTTTTTTATACTCCTTGTTAGCACTTCTCACTTCAGTTTATAAAGAATTTCTGGGAATTTTTTTGCCCTAGAGCCAGATGTTAACAGTTAGCATACCTAGCATCATAATAGCGAATATGAAAAAATTTAATAGGGTTTCCGAAAAAAGTATTTTCTAAGACATGTTACTCATCTTTGTATGAAGTTAACAGCTTTAAAAAATAATACTTCAAACATCAGGGCTGTGTTGCTAAACAAGTCTAATAGAAATCCTAAGAACTCATTGATATGAGAATATTTGCTTTATGTAGTGCACCTCAGACAACTCTTTCAAAACCGACAGACCTTTACAAAAACACTTTGATACTTGATGTTTGTTTTCCAAAATATTCCACGAAATAATATGGATCTGAATGTTTTTGTAAACAAATAAATAAAGTTGGAAATAAAATATATAATGTATGAAAGAAATTTAAAGGAATTTTAAAATACTAAATAATAATAGATGGATAAAAATGCAAACTTTTGATTTTATCATTTAAACTAAAATGGATCAATAAATTTATAATAAATTATTATTTAGATAATTATTTCTATTAGGAAATTATAATTTTAACAAATTGTAAAATTATTTTACATACGCAATATTAAATATTTCTGTGTCAATGTTAAATATTTATCAATAAAAAAAAATAGAAAAACTTATATTTATATTTAACTTTATATTTTTATGTTTATAGTTTGGATCAAAATAATTTGAATATATTTCTGAATTGTGAAATCATTTCGAGTTATTAATATTTGAATTTCATTCAATAATGTTACAAAAAACATTTTTCAACTTACATTTACTGTTATCTAGTATTTCGATTAATATTAACGTACTAAGTAAAACTAGAAATAATAATAATAACGTTTATAATATAATGTCTGAATGGAATGTAACGTCTATAATATAATATCTGATCGGAATGTAACGTCTATAGTATAATGTCTGAAGTGATGAATTTAGTGAAGAGTTCTTTAGATAAATTTCTTTAGTGCTCTTAATTTGAATTGTAACAAAATATCTGATTATTAAGGATGACTATGTGATTATATGATTATATTGAATGTTGAATGAAACTATTAAACATTATACTTGTTTAGTCGTATCATTACGCATATATGTCACAATATTTAGACATATTGATGTCATGCATATATTTATTAAATTACTAATAATGAAATAATTATTAATATTCCATAACGAAAACGTGTTAAAGAAAAATGGGCTGATCCAGTATTAAAAGTAAAAAAAAAAATAGAATATTTTAGAATATAGAAAAATAAAAAGCAAATAGAATATTTAAAATGAATTTGATGTTCCTACAATATATAATATTTATTTATTTATTTAAAAATATGCATTTGAAGTAAAAATGCTTAAGTATGCACAAAATTTGTTTTCAAGTGGAGCATTTTAATATTATAAATATTGATTTGCAAGTTAATACATTATAGAACTCTTAAAACATTTGGATACATTCATCAAAAGTACTCAAATATTCACATACGCATGCCATAATAAAACTTTTCGATACCTTGTCTTTTCTCTAAGCTTTCTTTTAGACAGTTCTTTTTCATGTCAAGCGAAACAGAAAAATGGCTTTGAAAAAAAAATACCCTCAGGAATGAACATTCTTTCAAAAGGGACGAAGCTATATCTCCACAATGGTATTTCCTGTTTCACCGCAAAGATTTTAAAGCAACAGAAATATAAACAAAACAAATTGACATAGTGTATATTTTTACATCTCTATGTTAATTTCACTTGATCTTATACTAAGGAATCAAAACTTGATAGCAATTTCATTAGATATTGTTTCACAACATCATTGTAACGGATATTTTTGTAGTCGTCGTCCCTTCAATATGGAAACGGTCCCTCATTGTGTTTCACTATCAGATAAAGGATGAAATGAAGAGACAGAGTTGAGCGATGTCAGAGGTTTGAGATGAGATAATCATATTCCTCCAGGATTAGTTTCTCAAACCGCCTCTCTCAATCTGGGTCCTTGCATGATGGAAGAGGGGTTGAACCCCATGACGATAGCACACTCAGCCCCTTGTCTTATCGGCAGAGCCGACGGCGTGATTTTTAAATCTTAATTAATTCCAATCTCCCATACTGTTTTCTGTAGTTTCTTTTACACTGATAATTGAAAAATATTAGTGCAATACTATAGCCAGTAGAAATCCAGCAATCATTTTAAGAGTAACCATGAATAAACTTAATAATATTTTTAAGATAAATTAATAGAACTTTCGATAAAATACATAAGGTTTGAAATTATTTGCTTTCATCTTAAATACAGTGCATTGCATTTTATTATGCAAGTCAGCAATATATTTTTGAGATGAAGAAATGATTAAAATAGTATTATGGTCGTGAAACATAATAAAGCATGCTAAAAAGAAATAATAAACTGTGTAAGTGAAATTATCTTTTTCATTAGAAGATTTATTGAGTTTTCATTTTAGCAAATGAATTTTAAAAACTCCTTGTTATAAATAATAAATTTTCCATTAAACTATTATACAAAAATCATCTATACCATTATGTTTATTTTATTTACTCTGTATTTTATATTAGGGAAGATAAAAATCATAAATTAAAAACTTTATACTGGATTTCAAAATTTTGTTAAGCTAATTTTTTACCAAGTTCATAGAGACAAACCAATAGACCACTTGATTTTTTTTGATTTTTTAAAGAAGATTAAAACTACAATATAGGCACTTTTTACCACTTAGACAATATTTTTAACAATAAGACAAAATATATCTTTTACTGCTTAAACTATATCTCAAGTTACATTTTTACTGGAAATAAATACATCAAATTTTGGTTTTTTTTTCAATAAAAATTACATTATTACCTTTTTGTATATATTTTATTTAACGATCAGTTGAATGTCTATCCTTATAAATTAACACAACTGTTTCCATGCTTAGATTAATTCTGCAATTTTTTCCCTTGCATTATAATTCTTCTATCAAAAACTGAATAATATTTTTAAATTCCTTTATAAAGGAATTTAAGAAATATTATTCAGTTTTTATATATTATATATTATTATTAGTTGTTAATTAAAACATATTATTCAGTTGTTTTTATCTATTCTTTTCTTAAAAAACTTTCAAAATTAGAGGTGTTCACATTTTACTTACTGGAATTTTTACAGAAATTTTACTTTCAACACTGTACAAATATCCTTTAGAAAAAAAGTAAATACAGTTTTAAAAAAAGAAAGAAACTAATTTTTCTTCAAACTATTTGTGACAAGTGAAAAAAAAAAGGCTTCAGTTCGACAATTCTGTAAGCCCTAGTCGCTTCTTTCTTTTAAAAAGCATTGTTTAAAGATCTTTATTTCTCAGAAGTTTCTGCTTCAAAAATCTTGTCCTTTCTGAAGACAGTTCTTCACCCAATTTCTCCACTATTTTATCAACCCTTGATGCTCTTTCTGTCCTTGTCAAAAGTCCCTATCAAAGTATCAATGTCAATCTCGGCTACGTATAATGTGATAACAGTCTGCCGAATTCAGCAAGCGCATAAAACTGCAATGGAAGCTGTAACGAATTCTGGAGATACTGACCTTGACGGAAACTTCTATCATTCCCGAAATAGGCGAGATAAAATGTGTCGGGAAGAATGTAACATTGGTAGAATTTACTGAATTGTTGAAAAGTGATAACAGTTAGAAAGAAATGTAAAGGACAAATTTCAATTCATTTATCTGTGTTTTCTGTCAGTAAATTATTTAACACATTGTAATAAGATATTTCAAAAATAAATGCATTCAATTGATTGCCCTTAAGGCACTTTTTACGCTAAAGCAATATTTTTAACAGAAAGATAAATTATTTCTTTCGCTTTTTTTTTTCTCCTTAACAAAAAGTAGTTCAGCAATGAAATATAAAAACGTTAACAGTTTAAACCGTGCTTATTAATCATTATCACAATTGTTATCAAATAGCTAGGCAAAGAACTAGTTATGTTATTGGCTTCAAATATTCAATCATCAAACTTAATTTCGTACTAAAGATTGGAATAAATTTTGCTCAGATTTTATTTATATTATAAGGTAGGAGATTTTTTTTTGGGGGGGGGGGGGGGGGCAGAAGATTCTTTCCTTACAAATAAAAAAGTATATTTTATATTTCATTTGGTTTAAATATACTGAGCATAAATGAAAACATGTTTAAATTGGACAATTACAAAAAGCGTAAAAAACACATAGTTCTATAAGAAGTAGTTTAAAATGCTGAGTTACCTCTAAAATAAAATGCATTAACAGAGAATATTCAAAAGATATTGTTAAAAATATAATTAAACATCGTAAACACGTAGTAAAAGTATTCTACTTCACTTTAAGCTTTATTATAGTTTAAATATTTCCTTAAATTACATGGAGAATTAGTTGTGATCCTAAATTCACACGAAAGCATAAAATTATAATTTATAATAGAACTAGGATAGTTAATTATTTGAAAATTTTAATTCCATATAATATATTTCAACATTTTATTCATCCCCATTAACTATTTTCAATGAAATATAAGACAGCGATAAAATTATGTATTCATAAGAATGGAAAATCTTTCTGATGCAATAACAGAAACATATGTTTTAAAAATATGTGTAGCAGAAAATAAAAAGCAGCCCCTTTTAATTAAATATAAAAAATAAATAGTGAAGGTATAAAAAACACATTGCGATTCTCTTCCCTATTTGAGGCAGCACAGTTGACTTACCAGTGATAAGATAAAATTGCAATTGCGTTTTCGAGTAGGTGGCCTCTTTGAGCGAGTATGAAAAGTCGTTTTATTTCCAATGAAAGGTTCCGTCTGTGAGTGACATCTTTATATACACAAAACCTATCTTCATCAAATGCAGGCACCCCAACAGCTTGGCTTCTTCTCCTTTTTTCGCTTCATATCGTGAAGCATTTATGAACAAATTGATATTCTTTTGTTTTCATATGTTGAGCTCCCGTGACTTTTCTCTTCACTGTCTCGGATTTATGAGATCGTCTTTTTGAAAACATTTTCTTGTATCAAGATTTGAAAGGAAAAGTCCTTGATTGTTTTTTTAAAACGCTTGCTTATTTGTATATTCAGTTATGCATTTATAAATGATCCGTCAGGTATATTTTATTAAATTTTATACATATGTCCTGTTATTTGATAATGTGTATTTATATACTCTAGACTTTCCTTTATTTTGTAATATTTTAAGTTCTAGTAAAAATTAATGGGAATTTTAGTTAATAAATATATCTTCAAACAAATGCAATTATCAATTGTTTAATAAGTTTCATTTGATAACCAATTTTTTTCAGAGAATATATCAAACATATCAACTGTAATTCTATTAATGTTTCCAGAAAAAAAATGCATTTTTAAGTGAAGTATATTATTTACATATTCATCATATTTTAGTGTCGTATGACGATTATAAATACAACGCCAATTAATAACAAAGAAAAAAAAACATATGTAATGTCATTAACGTATTTATTGATGTCTTGCAGTGTAACAAGATATTTTTTTTAACATGTTCATATGTTACAAAGTGTACATAGTCTACAATAGGTACAAATTATCAAGTTTATTGCAGTACATTTGGCTGACTATTAAAAGCTCTCGTAACTAACTTTCATATTAAAAATAGCTCGTAAAAAGTGTTTAATTCATAAATTTATGTAACACAATACTCTTAAAAAATTTGTAAAATCCTGAAAAATCTATTTTAAATTAAAAATACTTAATATAAAATATATAATAAATAATAATATATAATAAAAAATAATAATATATAATAAATAATAATAATATATAATAAAAAATAATAATATATAATACAAAATATAATATAGAAATTCTTAAATATTTTTTTTATTCATATGACTATTTCAATTTCTATTTTAAAGTTCTCTTAAAGAAAACCATTGAAAGAGATTCTGCCGTATAACATATAAATTTGTCTAAAATGATCTACTAAAACTTAATTTTAGGGACTTTACTCTAAAGTTAATTAAGAAAACTTAATTTTTAAAACTTAATTTTAATTTTATAGAACTAAAATTATTTACATTGTCCAACGTTGCTTTTTCATATCCATATCTTCATTAATTTTTTTTAAATAACTGTATTGGAAAATATTTATAGAACGCCCCCCCCCCCAAAAAAAAAAAATCATGAAGTTTTGAAACTATTATTTGAAATATAAAAAAGATATATTAAATAAATGAGATAGGCGAGATAGATGGATGCCAAGCTGAATTTCAATACATATAAAAAAAACAGGCAGGGGTAATGTCTACATGTTTTTTCTCTGACAGATGGGGTAGAATAAGGGGAAGGCAACAGCCTTCCATAACAGTGTAGGGAGAAAGAGAGCTTTTGCAACCCCTCATTAGGTTACTAAGTCCCTAAAGATCCCTTTGAACAAGAGATTGGGGGAAAAAGGGAAGATTTCAGATGAGAAGTTGGGTTGTTCATCCCTTCCTTTACTTACCTTTTCATTATTTTTTCCAATGACATCCACAAATGACAATACTAAAAAAAAAAAAAAAAAAAAAAAAAAAGTAAAAGTCAGTCAAACAAAAAGAAAAAAGAAAAAAAAAATCACTTTTGTTTTCTTTGAACGTTGCGAGTTATTGCGGGAGACGTAAAAGTCTTCTACAGGAGCAAATCTTTTTCTAATGATGGATTTTCTACCTCCGACTCCACCTCTCTGTCTTGCAGTTCGTGTGCGTATGTGTGTGTGTGTCAATATCGAAGAAAAACCTATGAAATAATAAAAAAAAAAAGACATTAAATGACTGCACTGTTTATAGAAGAAAAACAGAGCTGTGGGGAGACAGTGGCTTAGTTAGCCAAGTTGTCGGTTTGCTTTTGGTTTTATCCTTCCTTGAAATCTTCCCTTTAAAAAGACAGCAAGAAAAAAATTAATTTTCTTTACAAATGACTCGGTAGGAATTTATTGTTTTGGACCATTTGTTATGTACTACCTACTCGTACTGAATTTGTACCCCTTCTTCATGAGTTAAAAACCAGAAATGTGAAGTTTTCACGCATCATCAGCTTGTATTTATTTAGAGAAATGATTTAGAATTTTTTTTTTTGGGTCACTTTTGCTTTGCAACATAATTTAAGGGCCTTATTTTATCCACTTTGTTTTTAATATAAAAAAAGTCATTATTGTAAAGCATTATATTTAAAATGCCTATATATACATATATATACATAGACAGATAGAATAGATAGACAGGCAGATAGATGGACATGCAGATAGATAGACATGCAGATAAATAGATAGATAGACAGATAGATAGATAGATAGATTTATCTGACCATATTCTATAATATTCTTTCTGAATTTGTGCTCTTTTTTATGAGAGTAAAACCTGAAAATTAAAGTTTTAACTCAATGTCAGATTGTATTTAATTGGGAAAAACCAGTTTCTTACTGATCACAATTTTTACTTTGCAAGACAATTTAAAACCTTTATTTTATTTGTTATATTTAGGAAATTTGTCTCCATTAGAAACGAAAATCGTCTAAAATTCATATTACTTAAAGGAAAATGAAAGCTATCTTTATAAAATTTTTGTCCATATGTAATTGTCAGCTTTATTGTATTATAATTGATTTACTCTCAAAAAATCTCGAAAGTTATTTAAACATGATTACTCATAAACTAATTTTCTGATATAAAACAACTGAATAGCAACCAACCAATCAATTCAAATTTAATTATGTACAAAAATGTTATTTTCACTAATTAAAATAAGTTTTAATTAAATTCATTTTCCTAATATTAATTATAGTTTATACAGGAATTCAAAATTTTAAAAACAGTCTCTGAAAATCATTTCAGTATAAGATATTTCTATGGAGCAAATTATTTGTTATAAATAAATGGCTTGCTGAATAGAAACTAATTAACAATATCAAAACAATAGTTACCAATTGTTTCAAAATATAACTACTTTGTGGTAAACTTTATATACTGAATTTAGATTAAATAAAACACATTATCTTATTATAGTTTAATGGCCACAAATATTTACTTCGTTAAAAATTTATTCAAAGAGATAACAATATATTGGCTTAAAATTTTAAAATATAGAAATGCAAAAACAAATTAAAGTATATCTTGTTAATTTATTATACTAGTACTTAAATTATAACAATAATAGAATTGTGAAACTAAATTAATCAAGTTTTGGGATAAATTTTTGTTGGATGCATCAAATGCTTATTTTAACCAATTTAGCAACAAGCCATAAAAGGTAAAATTGTATAAAAACGTGCCTGAAGAAAATATTTACATCAAAAAGTCAAAATCAAATGCTACAAGTTTGTTAAACTTTTTTTTTTCTTTTTATCTTCCTTTTTAAAATATACTAACATTCATTCACGTTCATTACTACAAGTTAATGGAACGGTTTTGTGCTTGTTTAATTTTATTTTTACTTAAAATAGTTCGGAGCCTCTTATTAATTATTATTATTATTTATTTTTTATTATAGTCAAAATCAAGTACTACAAGTTTGTTAAACTCTTATTATTTTTTAACTTCTTTTTTAAAATAGACATTCATTCAATTTAATTACTACAAGTTAATGGAACGGTTTTATGCCGGTTTAATTCTTTTTTAACTTAAAATAGTTTGGATTCTCTTATTAATTATTATTATTATTATTCACTATGTGTAACTATTGCAATTAAAACTTATATATTAGTCGCCCTCAGATTAAGAAAAAAAATGCGAAAGTAAAAAAGAACTTCATTCGAGAAAACTTCGGCAAAAGTTCATGACTTAAAAATTAAATTGTCTTCATCTGATAAAGCTTAATGCTACATTTTAGAATCATTTTACATCGCAGAAAGGATATCTTCTTTCCTGAATTCAGCATTTTTTTATTCTTCAAATTTCCGTTTCCCATTCTAGTGTTCCCGTTCTGATGTGTCAGTTAATAAGTGGCTCTTTCTTTTTTTTTCTCCTTTGGGTTTCTCCAAAATCCCTTGATTTGGAATTTGACGAGATACGCTTCGAGCGAAATGATGCTCGCATTCGTACAAGTTAATGGAACTTGAATCACATTAAAAATGAATGACTTTTTTCAGCATTCGTTTTCCAAGTTGGAATGTCTGGAATACTTTCATTTACTAGTTTAAGTAAACTTTTTTGTCGAACTGGTTTTGATTGTGCAGTGTTTTGAGTAAGTTCGAAATATTACAAGAGAATTGAAATACGTAAATATTCGCTTGTACTAATAGGATTCCTAAATGTTGACAGAAAAAAAGTTTTTAATTATATTGTGAAAAGATATTTTGAGCATTTTATGAAACATGATCAAAGACCACGTTATAATAGTTCATGATCATTTAAATATATTGAAAAAATAAAATTTCTTGTACATTTTCAAATGTATAATTTTATATAGTTATATATTTGAAAATGTACAAGCATTTTTAATTATTTTAAACCAAATAATTTTTAATATTAATTTTTATCATGAACTTCAAAATGATTCTTCTTCAAAATGCTTACATTCACTTGGTATATGTATTCCTTCTGTTGTTGAAATTAGAAAGAAATGAAAATATTTCTTCAAAAAAAATTCAAATGTTTAATCATTTTTTGAAGATATTACTTAAATAATCTAAAACGTAACCTTGACTAAGTATAATAAAATATTTAAAAGCTCAATAAGTGAGACTTGTAGTTTCTTTTTATCTGTATCTATAGATATATATATAAAATGTTTTATATGAATATATGTATAATATAAGTACACAGCATAAGAAATATATGCTGTTCAAAAGGAGAAAAACAATTTAAAAAAAAATAAAGTTTTATACATAAAAAAAATCCACATTTTTAATTTACATCTTAAAAGTTATAAAAAGATTAACTAAAAAATTTATGTACATATGATGATAGACCACTATAATAGGTGGAAGTAATTTTCATAATTTTATTGTTCACAATTAGGACAAAGATTTGAAAATTTCTTAATAACAGTTGATAGATAGTGCATAAATTTATTTATAAATAAGTTATTTTTAACACCTTTATTTTTATCTTCCGTTTAAACAAACATATAAGTAGTATTTTCTCAAAGAAAATTATTAAAACAACAATGGGACATTCTAGTTTAAATAAATTTAATCTAAACAGTAAATCAATTAATTACAAATTCAATAACTTAAGAAAGACAAAGCATTAATCTGATTATATTTTGATAAGATTCATTCGGTATTCCAACCATTTCTGGCGTGATGAAAATGTGCCACGTATAATAAATTAAGAGAAAATGGTAAATACCTTACCAAGCCAATTATCTGAAAGAGATCAAACTATAAATAACAACTAATTCTAAAACTAAGACCATGGAGGGAAGTATCTTTCTTAAACCGGACATAATGCTCATCATCAGCGAAGCAATCCATTCCCCCCGTCTTGTCACGCCCTTTTCTACCTCTTATCAAGATCCATCTCCTCCAAACACATATCGCTCATAGCGAGAGGACCATGTTTATTAGAGTTCAAAGGCTCTACGGAGATGCTAGGCTAATCTAGTTATTGAACTCTAAGCAAAGCTCAACAGTTCCTGGATTAAATTAGTCTTGCCAAGTGGACGGTAGTCCTGGCGCCGGAGGTATTAACGGTCACTTCTCTTATTTGACGCTGAGCTGAGTAGTGGGTTAGGTCCACCCTTTACTACGTGGGCTGGAACTGACATTTGGACAGCGAAACTTTGAGCCAAATATATTTATAATTACCAAATTGAATAGAAATCATTGATCTCGAATCCATTATTTATATAATTATAGGCATGTGGCAGCCCAGATAAGCAGTTTTAAGAGCTTTTTGAAATCTTGCTAATCAACAGGAATTAGCAAAAGATTATATTTTATATAAATAAAATTATAGAAGTCGTTTAATCAAGGGTTGTTTTTAAACATATCTTATTTAATGGCTAGATTAATAGTGTTTTCTTTCCTGTACGTTTAAAAGACTTTTAGGCCACTTATATACACCACGAACAGTCCACCGATGGGTGATGAAGGAAGGGTAATATCTTTCCAGGGTTAGACGCCTTGTATTTGCGTTACGGGTGGAGACTTCATTTTATTGATTTCCGAACACAGAGCTTTTGTTTTGTTTCCAATGAAGTATATTATCTAGTGGGAACATTTTTCAGGGCTTTACATTGGTGGACTTCGTGCTCCTCTTATGTGGGCCTCAAACAACCTATCAACAGGAGATGAATGGAAGAAATTGACATTATAGTACGAATTTTAGGGGTAAATTTCTGCATCTGCAGGTCATCTAGGAATAAACTCGGAAAAATTATACCAAACAGTCTGACTGTCGAGGTTTAATGTCACAATTGCCAATCGTGGTTATACATGATGTCACAATCGCCATCGAAACTTCCCGTTTCTGAAAATTGTGACTGAAGCAGACGTGGTGGGTGATCTATGTACTACTATAACTGCGCGTAAAACAAAATATGTTAATAATTATTAAATTAAACAAGAATTGTTGATTTCGTACATGGTATTTGTATAATTATTATAAATTATCCAAAAAAAAAATAATTTTGTACATTTTTGTATAATTTATTTAAAAGATTCTTGGCAAACGAACATTATAATTGATATGAAAAAATTGTAAGCTTCTTTTTTTCAAAGGATTTTATAAGTCTCTTACTTGATTCTGAGCAATAAAATGAGTTAAGTTCAGACTTTATAGGAAGCCTGGGGATGGTCAAATAGAGAGTTGAGGAAGAAATATATTTGATTATCAAATTGAATAAACATTATTAATTTCGTATTCATTGTATATAAAATTATCAGTAAGAACTATATAGAAACTATATAAAGATTTATATATGATGATTTAAAAACCATTTTGTAATCAACATATTTAAAACACTTATTACTCATTCTTTTCAAAAAATTTAAAAACCTTTTATTCGGGTTTATTGAAAGAACAATTTTTAATTTTTTTTATGAATTTGTAAAGAATTTTAATAGCTGTGATTACGTTTCTTGTTTTTACCATATCCTTCAAAACTATTTTATATTTTGTCTCAATTCACAGATATTCATTTAAATGTTAATTTGTATACACTGAGCGTAGATAAATTTTATACAAAAAAAGATTTTCAATATTTTTAATTTTATGAGGTTTTTTTTTTTTTTTTTTTTTTTTATTTTCATTTTGACACAGATTTCCAAACTGTTAATGAATATATATTTGACTTAAAGATCGATACTAAAATTTTATGACACATTCCTTCAAAAGCTAAGTTTTCTATTTCGCAAATCTTCACATTTCATCAATTTTTCTAAATAGAGAAATAAATCTATATATTAATCCTATTAAATAATCCTAGAGAAATAAATTGAATTTTCTTTAAAAATTTGGCTTACGAAAAAGAAAAAAAAATTGCAAAGAAATTTTGCTACAAATACTTGTTAATTAATCTATAAATAAATATCTCATATTTTAAGCCCGTTGTTATCTGTTATTCATAAAATAAAACATCACTTTGTTTGATTTAATAATCCCTTTGATAAATTTTCACTATAATGAAAATTCGAAACTTTTTAAGAAGTTTTATTTAACTCCATTGAAATTCATTAATTTTGAATTCAAATTAATAAGACCAGATTTATTTTGCACATTTCTTAAGTAAACTACGACTCATATTTAAAAAATAATATATAACAGAAAACATAAAAATAATATTTATTTCAAGGTATTTGATTTTATTAAATATCATTTGGAGGAGCTTATTTTAAACTTAGGTAAAACTAAAATTAATATATATATATTTAGAGAGATAAAGAGAGATAGATTTCGAAAAAAGATTTATGTGATTCACAAAAAAAAAGTATAAAAACAAAGTTCAGAATTGTTTTATTTGTAAAAACATATACAGAATAACGAAAAAAATTATTTTTAACAAAAAAAAGTTTCAGAAGTTTAAAAATATGAAAAAGATAATATTTTAGTTTTAGTTTTAAAGAAAAACACATTTTTTTCCGCTATTTATGTTTTCAAAACCTTTTTATGAATTTTAAAGTATGAAAACTTTTGCTTAGTTGCAAAAGACCTGTAATTTCTAATTATGTCATTGTTTCTCTCCACATACTACACTAGTATTATGATTTAAAATAATTTTTAATTATGATAGCATTTTTTTAAAGCTGCATGAATTTAAAATAACACGTGATACTAAACGTTACGAATATGAGATAAATACATCTTTCTAACAAATAGAACAATAAATCTTATTTATTGAATCATTATTTATGAATCAAACACGGCTAAATTTCACTGAGATCACAAATGATTCATGATGCACTTATACCAATTTCATGGTAATTTATATCCTCCCCAAATGTCTTCCAAGAAACGTTAAAAGGTCGTTGTGTAAGTTGAAACTCTGTTGCCTTTTTCCATGCCGTTGTTGAAATTCAGCTTAATACTCGTAAGATCCTTGCCTTTCAAAAGATTTTCCGGTATCCCATTGGATATGCATTTGCGTTCAGATGCATAAGGTTTACACTACGCGATAGAACTGTCTGTCGAGCCCAGGAGCCATGGATCAGAAACGACACTGAAGAAAAAGAAATACCAAATCTCAACTCTAGTTTTCTTTTTCTTTTCTTCTTTTTCCTTTTTTCCCGTTTTTCCAGCACGTACTAGGCCTTTTTTCTTCCTGAGCCTTGGAACTTTTCTCTTCGTAGGTCATTTCTTTTTCTACGAGTCAAAAACGAGCGTTTATCGTGCGTCGTTTGCGATAAATGCCGCTTCTGTTGGATGGGGGTTCTTTTTCTGTAAATTGCAAGCAATTCAATCGAAATTCGAAGCGTTATCGATAACTGCCGGTCAAAGGACATTTTTTTCCCTATGGAGGGGATGGAAAGGGAACAAAGGTGCAATAGAATTGTTTTTGTTTGTATAATAGAGTTAGTGGAGTGGTCGTCTTAGACTGCTGTCTGGCGACTGCTTCAGCCCTAAAGGTATAAAGTCTTTTGTTACTCAGTGAGTTATGTCTGATTTCCTGGACTAAATGAATTGCTTGCCTTTTTTTTTTTTTTTCACATTCTCAAAAGAATTATTTATTGGCATTCAGTTGAAGTAAATGTTTTTCTATACATTTATTTGTCGCAGATATACATAAAATAAATATTAATACAAATACTTGTGAAATGAAATAAACTTAAAGCTCTTTTTGTCTAAATACTTGTACTAAGCAATTAATTTTTTTTTTATTTAATATTAATTTTTTTTATTTATTGATTTAAAAAAAAATTTTTTTTAATGATAACATACAATGACGACAAAGCGTTTTGCCAAAAAAAAAGTTTCAATATTTAACTGATTACTTTATAAATTCATATTTTATTCATTAATATACTATGATATATTTAACAAAAAATATGGTAAACACTAACGAAAATGCCGGACCAATGATTTCAAAAGCTGGTTGATCAGGTTTATAATCTTGTGAAGCTCGATCGTTTCGTGCTGCTGTTCTTGCTCTACTACCTATTTGATAATCTGTTTGAAGTTATTTGCAATTTTTTAAATATTAGATTAAAATTTTAAATATTCCTATTTGATGTTTGTGGAGTAAATTGCCCTTTTTCTGATAACACGATATTTCAAACATGGTTTTTTGTTCCCGTTAAAATCTTTAAAAGGCGTCATCAGAAGAACATCGATAAATAACAATAATAATAATAATACAATAGCAATTATATCTATATAAATGATCCCCATCTGATTGATCAGTTAATAAATCATCATTTTATAAAAAAATTCAAGTACATTTCAATGCGTATTTTAATTATTTAGTTTACAGATATTATTTTTAAGTCCCTGATCATTGTAATGTAGTATACAAATTTGAACAGCTAAGAGATATCATAAGATGGAATTAATTAAAAAAAGTAATACTACTAGCCAAAATGCTATACAATATTATAAAACAATTCAAATACTTAAGTTATACAAATCTCTTGGAAAACCAAATACAATTTAAAAGTTATCATCACAATTGATTAGTTCCGATCTCCAGTATTACGGAAGTCACTTTTATATATCTTATTCGTGGGTTTTTTTAAATAAATTTATTACTTGTGATTACTTTTCTGCGTTTATCTTAATGTCATATCAAGAAAGCTATCAAATATTGTTTGAAAACACGTAATAATTTATTAGTTTAGAATTAATTTAACATTGAAATAATCTCACAAATTACAACAGTATTCAAATACCATTAAAGTAATATAACTGTATTCAAGGTCACAATTGTGCAGGAAGATTAGGAAAAAAGTTCAAATTTCTGAATACAAAAGCTTTTGTATTAATTTTAAAATTCCAGTTTCATGTATTTTTTTCACATCTCAAATCTTTTTCTGCGTATTTTATAATTGTAGTAGAATTTTTTCAATAACTGGTTTAATAGCAAAATTTAAGCTTAAAAGCAATAATAATACAACAGAATCATTTTATTAAAAATAGACGAATTAATAATATCTTCAATTCGTAAAAGAATAAAATATATGTCTCAAAAATAAAATGCATTCCTTGTTTTATTAATAAAATAAAATTATTGTATAAAGAACATTATTTATTGTAAAATCTAATGCAAATTCCTCCTAAACAATAATGTTTTAAAAATAAAATTCGATGTTTAGGGTTAAAATTAAGTACTATAATTTTAATTTTGAATTTGATTAAATCAGTAGAAAATTTGTTGATATTTCTAAAAAATTAATTATTTTTAGAGGCTTAAAACATGAAAGATTCTTTCACTCAGCATCGCTTCAGAAGCATTGCTAAAGTAATCAATATCATTATAAGGTAATTAAATAACATAAAATCTTCAAAACAACGATGAAGTGTGAAGGAAAGTCTCATAAAAACAAAATCTATGTTCTTTTTCAAACATAAATTTTAAGGATTTAAAAAATTAATCGCAACATTAATTTAATAACAAAAAGAAAAAGAAAGGAAGAAATTAAAGTTTTTTTTTAAAAAAAAAAGGGTTTTCAAAATTTCAATAAGGCTATAGGAAAAGTTTCATACACAAGCTTAAATAAATTAAATAATATAAAATATTCAAAAGAACGATGAAGCACGAAGAAATATCTCATAAAAACAAAATCTAGCTTCTTTTTCAAACAAAAATTTTAAGGATTTAAAAAATTAATCACGACATTTATTTAATAGCAAAAATAAAAAGAAAGAAATGAAAGTTTAAAAAAAAAAAAGTAGGGTTTTCTGAATTTCAATAAGGTTGTGGAAAAACCTTCATACACAAGTTTAACTAAATCTTAAATCTTTCTTTTTGAAACATAAATTTTAATGAGTTAAAAATTTAATCGCAACATTAATTTAATAACAAAAAGGAAAAAAAAGAAATTAAAGTTTTTAAAAAGTAGAGTTTTCTAAATTTCAATAAGGCTGTGGGAAAAACCTTCATACCCAAGCTTAAATAAATCTTAATTCTTTTTCAAACATAAATTTTAAGGATTTAAAAAATTAATCGCAACATTAATTTAATAACAAAAATAAAAAGTAAGAAAGAAATTAAAATTTTTTTTAAAAAAAAGTAGGGTTTTCTAAATTTCAACAAGGCTGTGGGAAAGCCTTCATATACAAGCTTAAATAAATCTTAAATCCTTCTTTTTAAAACATAAATTTTAATAAAATTTTAAAATTTCAATAAGGCTGTGGGAAAACCTTCATACACAAGCTTAAATAAATCTTAAATCCCTCTTTTTGAAACATAAGCTTTAAGGATTTAAAAAATTAATCGCAACATTAATTTAATAACAAAAATAAAAAGCAAGAAAGAAATTAAAGTTTAAAAAAAAAAATGGAAGTAGGGTTTTCTAAATTTCAATAAGTCTGTGGGAAAAGCTTCATACACAAGCTTAAATAAATCTTAAATCCTAACCCAGCCAAAGTATGATTTTTAAATCTCGGTTAAAGATCTGTGAGTGACGTCTGACGCCTGTCACAGGGGCTCTCTTTTCCAGTGAAAAAGAGGGAACGGATTCAAGAAATCTTTTTGAGAAAGAGAGAAAAATGAAACAGCCAAAAAATTCATTCGGAGATAAATTACGTTCGACGTGCAGTGAGCTACGAGCTTTGTAACGATTGTGGGGGGAGGGAGGGGGGGAGTGAAGGCACCCCTGCCCTGACGTCGTTAAAAGTACGCATGCGCAGGTGCTCCTCCCGAACCTATCGATTATTGGGAACTTTTTTTTTTTCTTCTTTTCCTATATTTTTATTTTTTTTATATTTTTATAGCGATTTTTTTATTATTTTTTTTTTTACTTTTATTCTTTCCTGGACCCTACTTTCAGCCGGATTTCTTCTTTATACTGAAAAAAGAATTTCAGGTGTTTGAATTCATTTCGAAGTTTTAGAAAGCAGGAAACGACTGAATTCCATTATTTTTTTTTTTTTTTTAATACTCCTGGTTGTTTATTTTCTTGCTAGAACGTTCATGTGTATAATGAATGAGATACTAGTGTAATTTGGCTCTAGTGACGTTCGAGAGGATGTGCCAATATTCTTTTTTATTGAGGGTAGAGTAGTATAAAGACCCACTGCTTTAATGGCATATTTCATTAATTTCATATAGACCATCAGCTTTCAAAGCTTCGTCAAAGTTATTCAATTTTGTGTGTACTTAGCATTACATTAAAAGCAGAAATTGAATGGTTTTTTTTTCTCCACTCTGTTTTATCAAATAATCAACAGGATATATTTTTTATTCCTAAAAATTTATTTAATTTCAAGGAATTGCAATGATCCGTTTCTGTATAAATGTTTTAAAATAAATTTTGTTTTGCTGTATTTCAATCAAAATGTTAAATGTATGGCATAAAATCAAGATGCATTAATTTTGGTTTCATTTCGTTTAGAGTTCATATCTTTCTGTTTTTAATTAAAGAAAAATATGCTTATTTTTCATGTTAATACATTTTGCAATATTTGCTTTTAAACATTTTTCAAAACCTAAATGAAAAGAATAGAAATACTTTTAAAAGTCTTATAAGGAATTTGTGTTTAATGGGTTCAATTTTGCCTTATAAATACAAGTAAGAATGAAAATAGACATATAAATTTGAATGAAATTAAAAAAACAGAATAAATTTCTTTCAAAATATATTCCGATGATTTTTTAAATGAATCTCTAAATAAGCTAATAATGCGAATATAATATTCATGAAACATAATAATATAATGCGAAATAAAATATTCATGAAACAAATTCAAAAACATACGTACTTTTTTACGAGTTTATTTTGATAACAAATATTAGTTTTCACTTAATGAGAAATTTATTAAAATTTACATCATTAAATATTTATACTTTTACTTTTTGTTACTTTTTTTGAGCTAAGTTCTCTAATTTTTACAATACAAAATATTTTTTCACGGAAATATCAATAAAATAATTTTTAATATTTATTTAAATTTACTTAATGACACAAAGTTATAATTTTAAGCTGTTGTATTTTTAAGAACTATTAATTTTAGCTTAAAATTTTCTTAATTGCGATGCAAATAAATATAATTTTTTTAAAGTAATTAGTTATAGACTTCAGAAAAGAATAATAAATTGAGTTGCTAAGAGATTTACAAATTTATGTTTGCACAAGTTTTAATCATCTCTGAAAATTTTTAAAATTTTTGAAAAATTTATTAAACTTCAATCCAGACAGTTTTTTCTTAGACATTTAAAATATGTTTGTGTAGAATTTCCTTAAAAATCAATAAAAAATGCAATAAATACATGCTTTCTCGTAATGGGGAAATATTTTATAATAAAAATCACTGTGAAACTAGTTTTTAAAATGAATCATATTAAAATAACACATATTCGAACAATATATTCGAAACAATTTTTAACAAAAAGCACAATCAAAAAATGCCATTTTCTTTATATAAATGCATTAATATTTCATTGAATTCAGACAGACTGATTTCAGACAGACTGATTTCAGACACTTTCTATTTAATATTTAAAACATAGCAACTAATACTTTAATAATGTATTATACATTGAATTATTATTTTTAATTATTTATTTTTAGTTTTATTTAATTATTTATTTAAATTATTAATTTATTATTTATCTATTTAATTATTTATTTAAATTATTAACTTGTTATTTATTTATTGAATTTGTTGATTATTTTTTAAATTATTCATTTCTTGTTAATTTCGGTTATGTTTTCTGAGATTTAAATTTATGAAAATAGTATGTTAGAAATTCATAATAACTATTTAAACTATTTTTGTTTAATAAACATTGTTTTTTCTTTCAATAAATATTTTAAAATTCTTTAATATTAAATTAAATGCTTTCACGTGAGAATTCATAATGAAACTGCTTCGCAATTTTAAAAACTCAAAAAAAAATTTTTAAGTTAAAAGAAGCAAGCTAGTTTGAATAATCATTCCTTAAACACTTGCTTTTAATACAAAACTAAGAAAAATTGTATTCTATAAATATTTCTTGGGATATATTCCGAGTAATATGTGTCCAAGTATTATCTAAAAGTAATTATTTGAACTATTTTATGCTTTATAAAAGAAAACTTGTCATTTTTTTTTCATATCTGGAAAAGAAATTCAGAAATTTTAAAAGTATATATTCAGAAATTTAAAAAGTAGAAACTGTATATAAGATTGTGGGAGAATTCTTATTTTATTTTGAAAAATGATAAAATTCAGTTACAAAATTCAAAGACCTCATGCATATCAGACATTACAAACAGACAGTCTGACTATGTGCTTAACATGTACAAAACCAAAGAACTCAAAAAGTAGTCCTATAAACTTTTACTGCAATTCTCGTAAATCTGCATGCTTTTCAAAAAATAAACACTTTTACATTAAAAGGAAAAAATGAATCTGATTTACTGTATTTTACTTGCTAAAATGAAAGTCTGGTGAGTTTCACATTTTCTAATGTCAACACATTTTTAGTCTTCATCTCCAAATGATACAGCGATGTAATTTAAAATACTAAAAAAACGAATATGCTACGTTCTCCCCCAAAGATAGCAAAAAGAGCTTAAAAAATATTAAAATTTACCGTCGAAGATTCTACTCTGTTTTGCTTGTAATGTATTTTTCCTTTATAAGTATAATAGAGACACAAAATCCAACTAAATTTGAGTATCCAGAACGTACAAAAGTTAGCTTTAAATGTTAAAATTTAATGTCGAATTCGAAGATTGTACTCTGTTTTGCTTTTAATGTATTTCTGCATTATAAGTATAATAGAGATACGAAATCCAACTAAATTTGAGTATCTAGAACATACAAAAGTTTGCTTTGAAGTAAAAAAAAAGACTAAATAAGACTTTAAATTAAGACTAACTATTTTTTTAAATACAAAATATCATGTACGTTATAAAACTTTTTTTAAAAGGAAACAAGCATCTGGGTCAATGTAATATTTATTTTTCCAAAATGCGAATCCACGGAGCTCCACATTTTTGGATGCAAACACATTCCAAGCCTTTATCTCAAAACGCTACAGCGATTCAATATGGAATCCTAACAAAGCGAAGATCTAGCGTTCTCCAACCCAAACAACAAAGACATCAGGCGCAATGTACCGCAAAGCATTCAAAACACCCCAGGAATCTCCTATCAGTCTAAGAGTAAGTAGACAAGGTTGGATAAAAATGTGTACCTTGTCTAAAGTAGGAGACCTTCGCTTTTCTCAAATCCATTATTTTTCCGCTCAAAATCGAAACTCTTATATTCTTATAAAACCCAAGAAATATATTTATTGACTACCATGCAGCTCTATCATTTTGTTTATATACGACAGCCAGCCATTTATTTAGGTTGATACTGAACGAAAATATTCTGCCATCTTCCGTATTTTTAAAATGTATGCTAGTATGGGCATTTGGTTATCTTTGTTTACTGGTTTGGAAATGAACGAGAACTTGTAACTCTGCTCTGGCCTTGAAGAATCGTCTCCAAGACTTCTGAGGAAATGCTAATCAGCGGTGAGCAATAATAACGTTTGGGAAATGTTTATGTAAATCGAAAATTTTGATTAGAACCGCTGGACGGGTTCGCGAACAGTATTACGGGGAACATTTGTTTAATTCTGTCTTGTTTTAATGAACTTCTGTTGTAGCAGATAAAATATTGACTGCAATGCAAAAGTTATTAAGAAGAGCTTCTTTGATGGGCATTTTAATAAATAGCTACAGTTAAGGAACAGGATGATGGATTTTTCTGGGACTATTCAAAATTGAAACATTTGTTTCAATCAATCTAATAACTTTGATAAATGGATACATTTTGTAGCATTTTAGAAAAGAGGAACATGTTCACATTTTTTATGTTCAAAATACAGTGCAACTTAAATTAAATTAAAAAATGTGTCATTGCACTGTGATTTTCAACATTTTTTTCTACTTTTATTATAAGAAAGCGAAAAATTATTGTTCATTTTTATATTCAAATATCTATAATTATGTGCATTGCAAACATTCTAAATAAGATAGTTTCTTTTTAAAAGTAAAAGATCATGAGGATTATAAGGGGAAAAAGCATAAACACAGTAATAATGAATATAAAAGAGCAAACAAAAATAAAAATAATGTGTGAAGTATATAAAACGAATAATAACAAAGAAATTAAAAATTTGCTTCTCTTAACGTTAAAAACCTCAAGATATAAAAGATTTCATCCCCCAATACTACCAAATCAAAAAGAAGCAATTTATTTGTCAAATCTCTTGTCCCTCCATATAATTTTTAAATCAAAACTTACTTACCTGAACATGTAATTATAATGTATCCCCAGCACAAAAATTATACAATATAGAGCAGCAAAAGCACTTTAACTTTGTTCGAAATTACTAGGCGCGCTGTTTCCCATCGATTTCGAATACGTGTAACAGAAAATCCTTTAAAACTAATTAAAATATTCTTTTCTTGCAATACTCTCCCAGTATTTATCCGGTGGAAAGCTTTTTCTATCTCTGATAATAAGTAGATATGGTGCGTCAGAGTAATGAATGTTTAACGTTCAAAAATCTTTTTACGTTTTAGCAATTTCAAATTTCCTACCCTCCGATTACAAAGAAAAGGCTTATAAATGCATATTCAGTTTCCGAGGACAAGTTTCTTCCCATTAAACGCGCTCTTTTCATGGTCGTAGAGAAGGGGCCCGTCCTCCTGAGTAATTAATTTACAACCCTCTCTAGTTGTCTTAATTTCTGTCGAGCTAATCGGATTTAGCATTTTCCTCTAAAAGCCTAATAAATAATCCAAGTAAGTGAAAATTCTAAGGTGGGATACGGAGAAAATTTATATAAAGTACGTCGTTGTAAATGAGTTAAAAAAAAAAGGTTTGTTTGTTTCTGTAACTTTGTTTTTTAATGCTTGCAATCGTGCATCAGCTGTTTTGAAGACAATTTTAGATCTCAGAATCTTGCGTTTGTAGATCTTCTAAAGGCAATTTATGAATCGTGCTATATTCTTTATTGATTATATTTAATGGATCTGAAAATGTTTATTAGTTTGGCTGAACGAGAATTTATTAGTTTACAGTAACTTGATTTTATTAATTCGCAGATGCTAACTAATCGTAAGAGTTTCCTTGAATTTTTGTACGAAGCTTCAGTTATTAGCTTATCGCTATATATATTTATTAATAAGTATATATTTAGGAATAAAATTCCATATATTAAATTAACGATGTTTTTAAAAAATCGTATAAAGCGTTAATTTAATGTAAGGATTAATTTAACACAATGGATGATTAATTAGTAATTTAAACATGGCAAAACGGTTAATGGTTAATTTAATATAATAAATAAAATTCATTATATTAAATTAACCATGTTTTTGAAAAATCTTATTAGACAATTTTA
>BPLQ01014910.1:838719-861038 GCA_021605075.1 Caerostris darwini
TTTTTTTTTTTCATGCTTTCTAGATTCTATAAATTAGAAGAGAAAGTCTTCATTTTGAACACATGTTCAGAACAGGTAATTAATCTGTAATTGCCGTAAAAAGGCAACTTCTTAATATGAGACGAAGGAAATAAAAGAAGAAGAAAAAAAAAAAAATTCTTTGTGAAGTCAAAGTTGGGAATCCTTTTTCGTTAGGAGATTGTAGCGTGAATTTTGATCTTTTTGCTTAATAATTTTTACCCTCAAACTTTAACAAGGTGAAACCTTTCCACCATGCATTTGTACTCATACGGATGAACGCAAAAGTTAATTTGGATCTTGATGATAAAAAAATATATAAAAAAATCTTAAAGATTAAAATGCGATTTTGTAAATTTCTTGCAACATTTTACGGTGGATGATTAAAATATTCTTCAGTATAAACTTAATTTTAATGAAATTTTAATATATAGTTTAAGTTGAGCATGATTAAAATTAATCTTTGTTTTTAAGCCTAAATGACTAAAGAAAGTAAAATTTTAAATTCTGCACATAAGTTTATTGACGGATAAAATATAAATTTTCCTCCTAGCGCATAAAATTAAACATAATTGTTAATATCTAAAATAATTTGAAATCAAGATCTATTTTTTAATCTCAAATTATTATTTCTATTTTTTTTTTTTTAATTCTCTCATTTGAAATTTGTTAGGTAAGCATTCTGGTCTAAATTTTCATACACAGAATGGTACAAATTAAATGCTGAATTATATCGATACACAGAAAGTATTATTGTGTCACCATTTTGCATTTAAATTTATGCAAAATTATTTATTATAAATTTTTTATTATGAAAATGTGACATAATAGATTAAACAGGTTTAATAATAGATAACATAATAGGTTACACACATCAGATATATTAATAAATTATATAAAATTTACTTAAGTAAATGTTTTTCGTTAAAGGTTTCATTAAATTATAATATGCATATTAAGAAAAGTTGTGATTCGCCAACTTGAGCTTAAATGTATGAGTCTTTAATAAAAGCAAAAATTATTCGTCTCCCAACATTAAAAAGAAAATTGATTAGAAATTTTAAATACCAGTTGAAATATAATTATGATATAGAAAGAAAAAAATCATGGAATACAATAATATTAATTTTTATTGTATTCCATAGTAAAATAAAAATTATAATTTTTATTTACATCCCCATAGCTGAATTTAAAAAAAATTAGTAGAGGCAAAAATATTGACCCTAACATATTTTGGGATTCTTTAATGATATCTTGTTTTAATAAAAGACAATCTTTTTATTAATTTAGAAAAAAAAATAGTTCATGGTAATACACCATGAACTCTTTCATTGAATTACCACGGCTCAAATGCTGGTTTTACAATAGCTATTAACACAAATGGCTCTAAATTCGGGTTTAATAGCGATGTGTTTCTAATTTCTGAAGCATATTCTTAAGAAAACAACTGATGTTGACCATTTATTAATCCTGACCTTTTAATTAATGAATGACCATTTAATAATTATAATTTATTAATTCCATTTATTATGCCTTATTCGAGAGGTAGAACATCAAAGGTCTCTGACAGAGATAAGATTAATGGACGCTACTGAAATTATTTTTGGGCAGCTTGAACGAGATAAAAGACACACGTATGTTAGTAACATGAAACTTTTTGGAAAACGAAACTAAATATGACGTATTTGAGTGATTAAACTGAATACTGACTATTAAGTACTGATTATTCAGATAATAGATTATGACTTATTTTTAGCTAAGCTTAATTTCTAGTTGTAGAACAACAAAAATTTTAAAAGTATCTAATTATTTGATTGATTAAGGAAATTTAGTTGGGATCAACTGCGTATTTAAACTATTTGCTGTTTACAGCTTACTTCAAATCTGAGCTTAAATAACTGGGGCAGCTGCATGATGGCTAAGTGGCTAGTGCCTTTGGTACTACAAGCTTCTGATTCGAATCCTGGCTGTGTAATGGATGTTTGTTAGTGGTTGGGTATTCACTTTAAATTGTAAGTCTCGGTCAAAACAGTCCTCGTGTGGGGAAAAGTAAAAAAAAAAATCGTAGAGCTGCAAACCACACCTAAATAACTGTTATACCGTTATATTCTGTTATACCGTTACGATAAAACTTCATTTGTCATATGAGAATTTGAAATGCTATTAAAAAAGATAATTATGAATGAAGATTTTTCCAAATTATATACTTGCTTTGCTTTTTTTCTACAACCTGTAAAAACAGTTTAGGATGGGAATATGTACAATGCTAAAGTTGAAAGCCAGTCCGAAAAGAAATTATGCCAAAATATATTCCTGCTAAATTTTAAATATAAGTAAATACTTATTACTTATTTTTTGTTAGTAGTAGTTAATCCTTTTCTGAAAACATTTTGTTTAAATAAATATTTTTAATAATAAGTTTTAATCCATTTTTAATAAATTACGGAGATAACAATTTACGTGTATGAAATATTGTCTAAGTGATCAAAAGAATCGAATTGTGAATAAGGCATTGTTCCTAAGATCAAGATTCATAATTGCTTGAAGCGCGTCGCATCACTTCATAATAAGAGTTTTGCATTTCAATGCATTCCATCTTCCATTCATCTGTCTGCCTTTGCTTGGCCTTTTTCACCATTATTATTCTTTCAGAAAAACTTCATTGATGCGATTAAAAATAAAGAGGAATTGAATAAATGAAATTCAAATTAATCTTGTGACTCTCAAAGTGTATTATTATACCTTTTCTTCGGCATAAAATAAAAGAACTAATTGAAAAACTGTAGGAGGGAAATGCAGTGGAGGATGAAAAAATTGCTGCATCCTTCTTTACAAGACTTGGTGGTAGGGCCAGGGGAGAGGGATGGAGAAGAAAATAGTAGTAAGGAAGTATGATTGTTATCTAAGCTCTTTTGAAAAGAAGGGTTTAGTAAGTAGCGCCCTCTGGTGGGTGGCTTGCTTTGCAATTAGCCCACCAAGCCATTGGCTTGGTCGTGATTTATTGTTTCTCCGTTGGAGGCGGCCGAGTATTTCGCCACTCGCTTGCTACCGTCAAGTGTTCTGACGTAATTTAATTTATTAGACATGCCACTACCCTCCCACGCACCCCTTTTCCAATCTCAGGGGAAGCTCCGTTCCTTTCCTTTTTACTAATGGGGTTATCCACAAAATGCTACCAGATACAGAATCATTTGATTTGCATGCCTAATAAAAGAAGGACATTTAAATTAGGAATGTAGATGGCATATTTATTTTGGTATCTCTACATTAGTATGCTGAAAATGGCTCTATGATGGCCCAGTGGCCCTTGGTTGTAGGTGCCAATGCGTGCAGAAAGAAGTGCCTAAACTATTTGGATGTTTTCCAGCTGCATTACTTACGCACAGTTACGTATAGTAATAATTTTACTTAATATGGCCTACTAAATTTTCTCAAGGTCAGCGGAGGGTGTCTTTTTTCTGAAAGTCCCGTAACATACTTATTTTGGTTTAAATATGTGCAAAAGTTTTATGTAATTAGATAGATGAAATAAACTAAAACTAAATTAGATTCGTTTAACTCATTTTCAGTAATAATAGTCCTCCTGTTTTATTATTATTGAATATACAAACAGTTTTTTTCTCAAAACGCTGCTTAGAAATTACAATAAATAGATGTCTTATTTGTTATAAATCGAATACATCCATATTTTTTTACATCAGCATTATAAATGCAACGTTAAGTATGTTGCATTTACAATGCTGATGTGGCACTAAAAAATTGGCACTTTAAAAAACATATACATTACTTAAAAAAAAAAATCTACTCTAATCTTAGAAGAAGAAAAATATTTTATTTATTGCTTATCAATCTTTATAATGTTAATATTGATCTGAGATTGATATTATTAATAATATCAATCTTTATTAATTAATATTGAAAATATAGATTTTTCAATATTAATACAGTTGCTGATTCTTATAACTTTGTAATTGGCGATGGCCATATATATATATATATATATATATATCCTTCTTAACTTAAAACAAATTAAATTTCATAGCATCAGATACTTGCCATTATAGAATATTTTAATCTGAAGAATCTTCAATTTTCTATAAAGAACTTTTTTGGCAAAAATTTCTAAACGTTCTTTCATATTAATAATAACGGACATACAATGCATAAACCATATTAATATATTTTGAAAACATATTTGTGCTCCACAACTTTAAGGGTTTCATATTTTTCCTTTGTCAATATCAGAAACTACTTCTCTTACAATAAGCTGAAGCTATTAAGTCCTTTTTACACTTACTGTTACTTATTTCCCAGATTTTCTTATTCCTGGAGAAACCAAACATATGCACTTTGGTGAAAGAACTACTTTCACATCTAAGAATACAAAATAGCGCAGAATACGTCGGAACTTGTAATGGTAGTTTATTGTAGAATGATTCTGAATAGAAATCACACAGTATATCATGTATATATGAAGCCATATATAATCACGACGAAAGTTAATGTGACTTTTGATGAAACATATTATATGAATGCTTAAGGAAATAGTTGTGATATATATAAAACAATATTGTATCGAACAAAAAAAAAAGTACTAGATGATTTAATTTGAATAATATAAATTTTTACAAAAGACCATAATTTATTTACCACATTTTTCCTTTTGGAAATAAATTTCGAAGGAATACTTAAAACCTTTTCTTGAAATAAGTTATAGTTTAAATTAACTTTATTTGTTTATCTTAATAATGGAATTGGTAGAATTATTTTATAGTTTAAAAAACTATTTAGATTAAATAAATTCTTTATCTTATATTTCTTTTGTTTAACAGTTAACAATTATAACAGTTAACTAAATTTCTAATGTAAAATTAAAACAGTCCATAAATAAAAATTATTTGAAAAAATGTAAAAGGTATAAGATGTGTGTGATTGCTGCATTTATGGTCTAGATTTCATTGCTAGTATCATTTTTTATCCATAAAGATCTCTGAGAAAAATTAATTGAAAATGCGTGTACAAAAAAAATTTATTATTGAATGTTTAGTCATTTAATACATTATTAAATAAATACTACTCAATAGAATAAAAAATAATTAGAGCCAATTTTACTGACCTCAATAATAATTTATAATTACGCAATATTAATTTGTATGATCCAAGAAATAATTATTAATATTATATTGCTATTGTAATAGTTGAGTTTTCCAGAAAATACTCATTAAATACATTTTTAATCAATTTAGAACCGAATTGTCAATTTATTTTTGGAAAATTAAAATAGGGTGAAATAATAGAATTTTATATAATCAATACTTTCTTAATTAGAGTTTTTAAAATTTATTCAAATATTTCTAAAGTGTTTTTCGATAAAATATCCGTATAGAAAGAAAAAAAAATTTTTTTTTTTTTTTTTTTCTAATATAACTGCCGTGTCTCTAAATATGAATAATTCATACAGCCGTGCAAAAATAATTCAAAAAGTAATAATTAAGGATTAAAAATTTAAATTTAAGAGTGATGTTTACAAACACTGCTTAACCACTTAATAAATCATGTCTTTCTAGCATTTAATAAAAACACATTTATCATCATTAATAGCATTGAATGCTACAATTCATGCATTTCTTTTAATAGAAAAAATATATATTCTTTAAAAACAAGTTTTATTTTGATTCGATTACAGAATGGCTGGTGGTTTTATATAATTTTGTGTATACCAATGTTGTAATTATTAATAAATAAATATTATTATCAGCATGTAAACCAAACACGGTTTAAACCACTTAAATATTAGATATTTGATGAAAGACCCTATATCATTCTTAGTGTTATTTAAGGAAAAATAAGAATGAATTTTATAGGAAAATAAATTATATTAAATACGTATTTCTTAATTAAAAATATTCATGTTTTTTAAATGCGAGTGACTTTATTACAATTCATAAACACCAGGTTTTTTTTACACATGTATGCATGCATGTATATCCATATTCTACCAGCTAGTAGCTGACATAGATGTGTTGGGAAGCAATAAAGCAGTCGCATCCTGCATTCATCAATGCTATTTGGGGAGAGATGCATCAAGACCTATCTTCCAACACTAAATGTGACACGGTGACACTCGCGAGAAAGAGGGGAATCCTGCGGTCGAATTCCCAACTCGACTTTATACATAAAAAGAAATAAACGAAAAAAAATCGAAGCGAAAGAAAGAATTTCCGGTTCTCTCCCTTATCAGGCCTTTGAGCCTCCCCTTCCCCCTTTCATCTACTCTTTCCGACAGGGGGTGGGGTCATCGAACTGAATGGGGGGGGGGATGAAGAAAATGACAAATTCGAGTGTGCCGAGACATTTCGGGGTTTTTCAGCATGAACCTGGGCGTTCAAAACAGAACCAACAGGCAATATAAAATAGGAAGTACTCTGTTTTACTTAAAGGTTGAAAAGCATATCATAAACCTTCCGATGCTTGAAGAAAGACAATCATTCTGATTATTCTAGGATATCTGTTTTCTCCGCGTGTTTTCTGTTTGCTTTCATGGGAGGTTTTGAAATTTTTGTGTTTAAAATGAAGTGGAAGTGCAGTGTAAAGAAAAATCACAGTTCATCGTACAGTTTGAGTTCCACTTTTATTTATATTCACAAGTTGCAATTTTTTTCGTGTGATTCTAAAAATACTTTAATAGCTTTGTATATTTTGTCATTTAATATTACAGTAATTAAGTTTGTTATAGTACTTAAAAATATGTTATAATATATTACTAGTTTATAATATGTTACTAATTGAAATATGTTACTAGTTTTGGTACTTGCTCGACGAAATCATATAATTAATTATAACGAAACAGGATTCTGAATTACCAATCTTTTAATAGATATGCATTTTTTTTTTTTTTAAGTCATCCATTTAGAAACTAAAACTAGTTTGTCGGTCAATTACCAAATCGCATTTCTTAATATTAAAAAAAATATTAGAGTTTTTTACTTTTGAATCGATTTGCTATGTTTAAAGAATACTAACATTTCCAATTATAATTTTGATATATGCAATAAAAAAATTTTTGTCGTCATTTCATCATTCGATAGTCGTTTTGCATAGTTCACGCATAATTTTCAAATATTATTTTCCTGTCAGTTAACCTGATGTATAAATGAGATTTTTTTATTTCCTAAATTTGAAGATCGAGATTAATCAAAGTTGAAAAATTCCTTTTGAATCAATACCTGTATAATAAGTTGTAACTTGTTTAATAAATCTATATATATTACATAAATTTTTTTGTGAAAATTTTGATTAGAAAGATCTATATCTTAGTGCCTATCTTTTTATGTAAATATAATTGGTAATAAATATAATTATAAATATAATTGAGCACTATTGCTATTTATTTAGCTATAATTTAAATATATGAACTTCAAATACATTAAACCAGATATATTATATATATATATATATATATATATATTCAAAACCCACCGAAAGAAAAAATATTTTAATTTTAACAAATATTTCAACTAAAAACAAATATTTCATTTTCCTTAACTGATTAAATTTAAGCTCAATAATATTAAGGAAATATTCCCTATCCTTACCGACTAACTTTAACCTCAATTGAATTTCTCAAAACTCTCTCCCTTTTCTCTGAAAATTAATTAACAGTCTACTTATCAATTAATTTTTCTGAAATTAATTAATATTCTACTTATTAATTTATAGTCTAATTATCGTTTTCATAAATTAGACATTTTTCATGGAAAACAGTAATTAGGAATAATTTTATACTCTTTTATATATTTTTTATTAAATGTGGATATATACTTTAACATATTTTATAAAAAATAAAACCATTTTATATAATATTAATATTTATTTCCAATTAGCTATTTCCTAAAATTCTTGAATGAAAAGAATTTCAGGTTGTAGATGTACTTAATTAAATATATATATATATATATTCCATAGTTTAATATATTATATTAAAATTAGTTATTTTATTGAAAATTTGTTGTTGCTACTTATCCTCCTGGTGAAAGAATAGACTAGACCAGTAAATTTTAATATAATTAAATCTAGGTTAGATATACTGTATTCATTTTTAACTTAAATATCTATTTTTAATAATGTAAATGTATTTTTTTCTTTTTTATTTAATTTATATACATTATTCATACATAAATATATTTAGTTATGTATTATTTTAAAGGGAGAAATGGCTTAATTAAACGTATTATTTCTTTTTTTTCTTTCTCGATTTTAATAATATATATATATGCATAAATCTTTTGAAAAGAATCTAATTTCGGTTCATTCTCTCAACAGAAGGTAACATAGAATAAAATGGATGTTACACATGTTTATAAACTTCCTGGAATTCAGGCATAAAGTTTGTTGAAAAGAAAGTTCTCAAATACGACTTCATGAAGTAAGTTCCTTCAAAACACACTTGTTTAAACAATGTTCTTGTTATTGTTGGAAGCAGTTGTTCAAGTTATTTTGCTTGATAGTTGTAAAGGCTTTTGCAATCTTGACAACTATCAAACAAATGAACGTGGTGTATTAATTATTTCTGCATAATCTTGAATAATGATTACTGTTGTTAAATAATTAAGCATGTAATATTTTTTATGCATGAACTATTTAATATATTTAATCATTAACATACTTAAATAATATGTATGAATATATTATATTTACAAAGAACTATATAAACTGTAAAAAAGTATAATTTTCAAACTTTATCACAATTTTAAAAAAATTTTTAAAATTTATTCGGTTTGACTTTTGTTTATCTTTAAGATATATCGGTTGTAAAAGTAACATTTCGGATTATCACATGAAATTCAAATTTATGTGATCAAGTAATTCCAAACCAATTTTTTTTTTCGTCAAACTGCTTCCAGTAACAGTATGAACATTAAAACAACTTTGTTTTGATGGATTCTACTTCCAAGGAGAGTCAAAATTTATTTTCAACTTACATTAATTCCAGAAATCATCTGGCTTAAAAATTCTTTTAAATACCCCTCTTAAGCATATTGCAAAAGATCTGTAATTTGTTTTTTTGTTAGAATACCCTCCTATTTTTTTTTGAGGGAGGGGATGCAATAAATTCAAATTTTGGAAATTTTTTGATTTAGTGTTACAAATTAAGTTTTCAACAACATTTTTATCTTAATTTCATTAAAACGTTAATGTATTAATTAAAAAAACAAACTGGGGCAGATAATTACTATTTTTACTTCGTGTAAATTATTTTGAACACATTGTAAAAGACTGTTTATTAATTATAAATCAATATGTTTAAAATGACCTAAGCATCTTGAATATATCTATAAATATACATATCATTATAACGTTGAAGAAAGCTTAAAAACTTTCGAAAATACATCAAAAATAATTTCCATAATTTCATAATTCGACATGCATGATAATGTTCAACTAATAAAGAAATAAGATTCCTGTCACGCAGCATGGATTCAATACTTGTTTTTTCATTTTTGTGTTTGAAAGAGGGTGTTTTGCATGTGCTTTAAAATTTCTGTGTTGTTGAACTAATGTTTCGTGTTTGTATGTTTATGAATATATTCGAAAATTTATCTTTCAATTATTGTTGCTATGTTTATTCATAGTATAGATTATATGAAACATCGTCATTTAAAAATTTTCTTACATTAAAATACAAACTATTAAATATATTATATTATTTGAAATTTAAAATATAAAATTAAATACTTATGGTTACAGTAATAAAACATTAATATGCAGTTTAATTAACGGTAGCTTATACACAATATTTCAATGTCCTTTGGAGGCGAAGAAGAACCTATGGCGCCAGCCTTGTGAGGCATTTCCAATGCACAAACATGAATCGCAATTATAATGTAAGGGAGTATGAAGCAGTTTACCAATACGCAAAAGGCCGATATGCATTTCATATGTGGAGATGCAAACATCAATAGAAGAGAGGTAATAGAAAAGTATGAAGAACGTTTTCTCCATAGGCGATTGTCCGATCCTAAAATATCTATAAACTTGCAGGCAATTATGAGAAGCAGGAACATTTTTCACTTTCTTATCGAAAGCAGATTCAGCCAAGATGGCCAGAACGACAGGTGTAGAATGGGTCAATTTAGAGACAGTGACACATCAGCCAAGTACGAGCACGAACTGTAGGTCGTATTCGTGAATAGTCGACTTTAAAACCTCTTCCTTCTCTCAGCCAATCATATCTGAAAAGCGAAAGAACTATGATTTCTAAATTGTTTTAAACATTTTTAATTAGTTTAATTTTCAATAATTATTTTAGCTTGTGATTATTTCCATTGTATTATCTTTTAAGATTTTTTCGAAATTTTAAGCAACTGCCTCTATTAAGATTTTAAACAATTTTTAAGATGGGGAGTTGTTAGTGATTTTTTAAATCACGCAGGTACTTCGAAACTTGTTCGTCCTGTACCATTGCCCATACATTCCAACATGGCTGAAAGATAAAAATGTTGAATTCATAATATGTTCCACGAATCCAAGGTCGCCTCATCGAATTTTTTCTCATTAAACTTAATTTTATATTTAATACGTTATTCTTGTATTTTTGCTTCGTCTTCACATAATGGGCCCCCCAAATGCATTTGCGTTTTATTTCGGGTCATGCAATCTAAAATGAAAAAAAATTGGACAGCCTATATAGAAAGTTTATATTTTATAAATATAATCAACTCTTGTTAAAATGTCATCCTCTTACTCAACCATAAAATATAGCGGCTAAAATGAGAGTTTTTATTAAAAAATATCGCCAAATTTATGGCGAAGCAGAATGAAGGCGGCTCAAGGAGAGTTCATTTAATGATGTTTTGAACTATTTAATACTCTACATTGTCAGACATATGACCGAGTATTGTATTGCAAAATCTGCTTCAACTTAAGACATGCGGAGTTCTTGAAAAATGCTTATTCTTTGCTGTCAATGTCACATCTGATACGTTTAACGCTTTCAAACTTCAAACTCTTAATATCAAAACTATAGCAGCAGATTAGAATATGTTTTTCGTTTTGATTTTATTTCTAATTTGTTGCATAACCTAGAGCTTGTTATGTAGTTAGTATCAACAAGCTGTATTTCTCTGACTTTATGATTAATAATCGCAATAATGTTTATTAGCCGTTTTAAATTAAAAACCGCAACAATGTCTAGTGAAAGCTACTAAAATTATGATATATGCATTTCAAATCCAGGAAGTAGTTGCAGCACGGGTGATAAAAGTGACAAGTTAACTGTCAAATGATGACGGCGATGATTAATGCAACTTTAAATGTTATCTATTATGTAAAAGGAGCTTTTAGCTTCAACCACGGCGAATTATATATATATATATAAAGTCATCAGTTTTAGTTACTAAAATAACCTTAAAATGAGATTAAGTGGCTAATGCTTTTAAAGTTAATGGTAAATAGGGAAAGTATTCTACAATATATAGAAGGAATTTCATTATATTACCGGAAAACTTTAAAAAAAAATCAGTTTAAAGATAGAGGACAAGAAAATGTTGTTATGTTATGAAATGCAGTACAAAAAATTGTAAAATAATTGAAATGCTTGTTTTATAACGAGTATTCTATTTTTTATTAAAATATTCAGTAGTCAAGTATATTTATTTCTGAACTAAAAATGAAATGAAAAATAAAATTTGTAATAAAACTTAGAAAGAACTCAATCCGTGTTTTTTAAAATTTTATTTCATGATAGCTGTCATTTCGCTGTTGTATCTAGAATGATAATATAACATCTTCAATTGCTTTTTAAGAGTTATTTGAAGGAACTTTTTCATTAACGACTGATTGGGTTTTTAATATAATTCATTTTATGAAATTGATGGCAATAATTTAAAGAAATATGCACTATTTGTGCGAATGAGATTCAATTTTGAAAATTACTATAATGAGTTTTTCTCTTAAATCTTTGATCCTTATACGGGGGGAATATAGAATGAATCCTTATTTCATAGTGAAAGTGAGAATTTCGGGTATTGGAGATAATTATAAACAAGAGATAAAGTTTTATAATCATGTTATAGTCCAATTCAAAATAATCCATTCTAATAGATAAAACACTTAGAATACATTTCCAACTTTGCCTTCTCTTCTTCAATCTCTAAATACTTGACTTGTCTAGATTAATTAAATAGTCTTTTGATTTTTAGGTGCTTACAGAGAATAAAAATAAAATGATAGATATAATTTTTAAATAAGATTAAATAAAATTAAACTCATTAACATAAAGCGTATCCGGAATAAAATTTAAATTTATTCTCCTAACTTTTTTGAATTAAAAATAAAACTGATATTACAAAATAATTAAGATATCATTGATACTCCAGCGTTTTTGTCTTTATTGCTTATCCTTAATCTCATGGGATTGATGGTAAATGAAATTCCTCTGGATCTTTTATTCATATCCGATCTCAATTAACACAAGAAATTAGTATTTAAATATCTTTTTATTAGTAATCATGTAGATTTCTCATAAACTAGTCATACTAGAATTAATTTAACAGAGTAGTTAAGACATCTTCGACACCAGATTCTGTATTGTCTCCTATTCTCATTGTCTCCACTCTTTCCCTTTGAATTTTGGAGTCTGATATTGAATAAAATGGACCTGGATCGTTTATTCATATCCATTCTCAATTGAGATCAGGCAAGTGGCAGTGGGATCTCTCGCCGGGGAGGAAGTCCCAAGGCTTCAATAGTTCCGGTTTGAGGAAAAGGGGAAAGATAGAGAGAGCAACGGATGTGCGTCACTGAGTTCAAGCACTGCATCCCTCCCTGCTTCCGCTTTTCATCGGAAGTAGTAACTCTTTGGACTTTCCGAAAGAATCGAATGGCAGAATGAATTCAGTAAACATTACACTACTAATAGGTGCGAAAGAGGAGAAGCTATTGTGGCAAAAGCGCAATTTAATTTCTGACTATAGAAGGTACGCCATTCTACTGAAGTCTGTCCTCAAGATCGGTTTTACTCGAAATAGATTGTACTGCAAGTTGATAGAGGCTTGATTTCAAGTGAAAATTTAAAAATTTAAAGTTTCAAGTATTTTACATTGGAGTTTCATAGGAGTTCCGAACAGGAGGATAGTGCAAGTTGGTGATATCTTAATAGTTTAATTAAATTGCAATGAATCAGCACCTTTAAATAGACAATTTGAATGTAATTTTGAGGAAGTTTTAATTGTTGTTTCTATCAAATGAAATTAAAATTTTAATAATCAGTTTCGTACTATATTACTGCATGAGCGAATGCAAATCAAATACATACAGAAATTTAATAGTTATCAGGAACAACAAAAATACGCATTAATACCAAATGCTAACAGTCAACGAATCTCCGATATGTATAGAAAGTGGATTAATTATGTGATACACCAACATTAACAATATTTGAGTAACCAGACTTTGAGTTTAACTACAACACGAAGAACAATTGATGACTAAAAAGTGTTAGTGATCATAATGATGTTGTCAAATTATTTGGTATATTTATTAATTATATATTCTCCTTTAATTAATTGGGCTTATAACACACATAAACTTTTTAAACTAATTTTTTTCATTAACAACATAAATAAGAAGAAATCACTAATTTAATAGTACAAATAATTTTGATACAAAGTAATAATTCGACACGAAAGATATTCGATATGGCAGTGAAATTACTACTTTAAAGTTATTTTCGTAATTATTTCTTGTCGTAATTAGAACTAGATGATTAAGTATCGAAAAGTAATTACAAGAGCGTTACATAATCAGTTATAAATCCTATAAGAATATGCTTCTCCTGATAATTAAAGTTCTGATACATTATTAAATAATGAATTTTAATAGTAATCACTTCGTTAGGATAAAGTTATATGTTATTTGAAACCTGATTTTTAAATTTATTTAATTAAATATAGATATTGAAAAGTAGAGAGCCACATTATCTATGATCCTTGGATAGTTATAATAAATTCTAGAATATTTTATCAATGAATTCAAAATAATATTCTAATCACTAAATATTCTCTAAATAAGGATATTTTTTTTCATTACATTAAGGATGCATATCCATATAAGAGTCATCATCTTTAAAGGAATATTTACGTAATTATCTTTAAAAAAATCCATCAATATATTTATGATGCAACATTGGATATGGATGAAATATTCCATAACGCATTACATTCATGGTTTGTGTTCAGAAGTAATTAAGCCAAAATTTGAATAAAAAAATCAATAAAAATATTACCAAATGTTATATCGAATGACTAGCAAAAATAAATTAACATAAGCATTTTAATTCATTTAAAAACGTATTGCTTTCAGTTTTAATGAATGTAGTTTTGTATTAAAATTCGTCTGAACGAACCTCACTTAATTAAAAATTATTTCAATATTTTTATGCAATGTATTAATATAGGCCTTCCTTCATTTCTATGCTCATTTCTATTAATTTAAACTACATTCTTTGGGATGTGGAACATATTAAAATAATAGTTCATTCAAACAAATATTTGAATTCATTAATTTAAATAAAAAATAATGCGGACTATGGGAATTTTCATTATTTATTTGTAAATGTAATGGAGAATAATAATTGTAGTTGTAATTTAATTTGATAAAAATATGGTCAGCCAAATTTAAAATTTGCTTCGAAACTATATAGATAAATTACATATAAATGAAAAATAGCCTTCTCGAAATATTTTTATGCATTTCTATATTTAAAGAAGTTTAGCTGTTTAAACGATGTTTTTTATTGGAACATTCCAAATATATATAAACGTTTTCCCAAAGCATACTATTTGCAAACTGTAATCTCATTTTCCAATAAAATTCATATTTCCTAACAGTTAATAAGTATAATTTAAATATTTGCTTACTTTTATAAAAAATGTTTTGCTAATATTTAAATTTTATGTCAAACAACTATTAAATTCAGCATATTTTAAAGCATCATTTTATGTTGAATACTTTTCATAAATAAAAGCATAATGCTTCATCAATTTAAAATCTGCTATTTCAACTATGAGAAAAATTCAGCTAGTGCACTTTCCCAGACAGAATTAATATTGTTAAGACAATAAACTAAACACAAGAAGTTATGGAAAGTCTTCGATCCTTGTAAAGAGAACCTAAGAGGTTTTAGTATAATGCCGACGGTAAAAGAGTCTCCCTAATTGACATTGTTTAGGAGTTTACATTTTGTAAAATTAGATTCCATTAGCAATGAACTTAAAGCATAAAATGATTTAAATTTATCATTTTTAAAAAAATATATCTCTGATTTTTCTCCAGACATCCATTAAGCTACTCGTGTTTCAAATTAACTTTTAACCTCAGGTGAATCTCGTATGTAAAAGCATATTTATACACTTCATCAGCTTAAAATCAACCATTTGAACTTCGAGAAAAATTAGGGCTATGCATTTTCCCCGAACAAAGGTAATATTCTTAAGACCGTAAGCTAAACACAAGACGTTTTCAGCTGTCTCCAATCCTTTTAAAGATAATACTACAGAAGGTTTTAGTAGAATGCCAATGGCAAGAGAGATTCCCAATAGACACTGTCTAGGAGTTTTCATTTTGTAAAATTAGATTCCAATACTAATGAATGCCAGAGTTCTCGAATCGCGAATTTCCTTCCCTATTTCTTCATGAGAACAATTCGTTTAGAGAATTGGATGCAGTGTTTTACAGCTCTATAAAATAGATCTTGAGTTCTTTTTCTTTGTTTTAACTCGTTGTCTCGAATATGAAATGCAGTATGAGTGCCTTTAAATTTTAAGAAATCACAACTTGTCATAAAATATTTGCAGAAATTTTGCACGTAGATAAATATTTGTTTTTGTTACAATTTCGGTTTATAATAAAAATAGATTTTTATAAGACATAAACATGACGACAGATTTGAAACAGAATGGTGAGAGGAGCTTCATATCAAATATGTTTTACTTCTCGAATTGATGTTTTACTTCTCGAATTGATCATAACATTTATTGCAATTTTTTAAGTATTGCACTGAGAAGTTTTAAAATAATAAATTACTTTGAATCATACAGGTATAAATCAATAAGTAATTTTTTTAGAAGAATAAATTTGGTGGTATGTCTTAAAAAAAATGTGGTATAATCCAATTGGCAAAATTCTTTGTATTCTTTGTACTTTTGTTTAAATATTTATCAAAAGCAAAGTTTAAAAACATTAAGATATGAAAATTTTGGACAATCATGGAACAAATCATTCTCCAACTAAATAACTTAGCATTAGAAAAATAGTTATAATAATTCGATAATCAAACTATCATAATTGAATACGGTAGCTGAATTATCAAACTCATTTATTCAATGAATTTTTAATAGACTTACATTGTGATGATATATTTCAAGAAATTCGAATAATTTTATTTAGATAAATTAAATAACAAAAGAAAATTCCAGTAGGAATTACACAAAAACAAGAACAAATAAAAATTTTGCTTGCCTTGCAATAAGATCTGTAATAACAAGAGCTTTCAACAAGAGCTCAACAATACCTTTCAACAAGAGCAAATAAAAATAATTATCTCTGTTATTATTGTTTTGATGCTCTGAATTTCTAATGCATATCTTATTTTGGAAGCATTAAAAATTTAAGGGATTAAATTGAAATTTAAGAATTTTATTTTTAAAACAAAACATTTTATGGATTTTTTTTCTGTTATGCGTAGTATTCGAGCAATAAATAAAATTTCATTTATTCGTTAACATAAAAAGATATATATCCTTTAAATAACAAAATAAGTTCGACTCTAGCTATACAACGCTGATTTATTAAAGCTAATTCCTTGCATCTCTTAAGTCTAAAAACGTTTGCAGTGTTAATATGTGAAATTTAATTATTCGACAATCCATATAAATAAAAGTCAATGTCTATAGGTGTGCGCCTTATAAACTCAAAAAATACCAGACTGATTTCGCTGAAAATTTAACGTTTTGTTTTTTATAGTTCCAGGAATGATTAGAGAGTAGTTTGAAGTAAATCCGATAGCGCAGTTGTTTTTATATCTATATAAATAAAAGACAATTTTCTTCGGTATGTTCATTATAGACTTAAAAATCGCTTGACCGATTTCGCTGAAATTTTGCAGTTTATTTTTATTAATGCTAGGAGTATTTATAGAATAAATTGAACGAAATCGGATATGCAGCATAGTTCTTTTTATAGTGTTTTCGACTGCTGTTCAAAAAAAGGCATTTTACCTCTAGACAATAAATATAAAAACTTAATGAGCGAAATCGTATAAAACCGGAACGAAATATTTTAACAAACCGTAGAAGAGGGGGGGGGGGGATCAAAAATAAAACAGCAATGAAACAGAAAAACACATACACTTAGTCACAAAGGTAAGTATGCAACTTATAGCTTAAGTGAAAACGATCTAGTTCTCTAATAAATATAAGAAAAATATTATTTTGGAGAGTGTTGTCTATAGCTTCTGATTCAAGTTATAAAGTAATGAAAAATAAACCAAATCATTATATTTTAAAAAACTTTAAGAGTAATTTTGTTATTTACCAGTAGAAATTTAAATCACAAAAGTATATATGCACTCTGAATTTTTGACTTTTAAATAGGCTGAATGAAACTTCTCGAGTGATTTTTCGTATTTCAGTGATAAGTTTAGAAGTTCTGCTACAAAGCTTGTAAGTTTGAGCTTCAAGTACATCAATAATTCACCAATGGCTCCACGTGGAAAAGAATTATCAAAAGATCTAAAGGATACAATAATAAAGCTCTATACGGAAAGTAAGTCCCAAAGACAAATCGCTAAAATCATAGGCAAAATCCTGCAACAGTGCAAAAAATCATAGAAATGTTCCAGGCTGACGGAAATACTCTAAACAAGCCAAGAACAGGACGACCGCCCATTTTGACGGATCGAGAAAGGCGAATTATTGTTGGAAATGTGAACAAAAATCCGACGATTAGCGCACCAAAATTGACAACCGATGTGAAAAACAATTTTGCGAAGTCATGCAATCCTGAAACAATTCGCCGTGTGTTACGGAAGGCAGGATACCATGGTCGGAATATGCGAAGAAAATCATTTGTTAGCAAAGTGAATCGCAAAAAGGGAATAGATTTTGCAAAAGAAAATGTAAAGCAGGACACAAATTTTTGGAATTCCGTGATTTTTTCGGATGACAGTAAATTCAACATCCACGGGTCAGATGGACACCAAAACGTTTGGAGGGAAGCAAATGCAGCTCTAGAACCAAAGAACATGAGAGGAACTGTAAAACACGGTGGTGGTTCGATTATGGTTTGGGGTTGCATGGCAGCAACTGGAGTAGGAAATTTAGTTATAATCGACGGAATAATGAATCAATATAGCTATTTGAATATTTTAAAGAATAATCTAAGCCAAAGTGCTTCTAAATTGGGACTCGATGGATCCTTCACTTTCCAACAAGATAATGATCCCAAACATACTGCTCGGGTTGTTCAGGAATGGCTGCTATATCACGTGCGAAAACAGCTAAAAACCCCACCGCAGTCACCTGATCTTAATCCCATTGAACACTTATGGGATTATCTCTATCGCCAAATTAGAAAGCAAGAGATTAAAACTAAGAATGGTCTAAAAAAAGCCCTTTTGGAGGAGTGGCAGAAAATACCATCTCCTGTCACTCAAAATTTAGTAAAGTCAGTGCCATCTAGATTGAGAGCTGTTATAAAGGCCAAAGGCTATCCAACAAATTACTAATTTTTTTGAAAAATTGTAAAATTTGCAATATTAATGTCTTTGTTTTTGTTTGCATACTTACTTTTTTGATGTAAATTACATCCTATTTTAAGTTAAGCTCATCTTGTTAATTAAATATTTGTATTTTTTAATTACTTTTCATTTTGTTATTAAGCTCGATTTTGCTGTAATCGAAATAAATCGTTAATTTGAAAATTTTAATATTGTAGGTCTGTTTTTTTTCATAGGATATCATCCCATACACTCTGCATACTTACTTTTGTGACTAAGTGTACAATTCAATTCATGTAATTGTAATTGAATGAAGGAATTGATATAGAATTTAATTTAAATTGCATTTAATACTAATATTTCATAGTGCTAGTTTTTCATAAAAATTTTAGCTGAACTAAATATAGGTAATTCTTCATTGAATTTAAGGCCATAAAAGATTAAATCTTCAGATAAATTAAACTATAATGAAATTAGTTTTTCTGTTGAGGTTATGCTAAATTTAAGTTCCTTACTAATTAAATTTCGAATTTGAAAATTAAGAATGTTTTCATGTGTGCTTATTTTAAACATATTCAGATTCTCAGCTGTTTTTAGGTTTCGTTTGGTTTGTCGCTCTACTGTCATTTTGTGGACACTTTAGGCTAAATAGACCAAGACTTACAGTTTAACGTGGATTCTGAACCACTAATAAACAACCACGCCGCTGCCAGGATTCGAAGCTGAAGTCTGTGGTACGAAAAGCCAGAGCGCTAGCCAATCGGCAATCAGGCCACCCGTTATATTTAGAAGAGCATATGTTCATAAAGTAAATAATAAAAACTCAAAAACTTGAATTCACAAAGTTTTTTTTCGAACTTTTACTATGAATCATCATTATATTAGATGTAATATTGGAATTTTATGTAAACAAATACATTTTTAGAAAACCGAAATATATTGTCCCATGATAAAACTTTCCTGCATCTGTTATTCTAATTTCATTTCTACATATTTTTAATTTCCCATCTTCATATTATAATAAGCAATAATTTTACAAAACTGCATGATATATAAAAATTAATATATACTAACTAATATATAAATATTAGTATAATTTCATGAATTGCACAACAATTATTTCATTGTTATTTACCTAGATGATGCGATGGCAGTTAATATTTAAATAACATTATGTAAAACATAATAAATACATTTTAAACAACCTTTTAAATCTTGCATTCAACCACTTTTCATTCCCTCACACAATTTTTTTTCCTCATTAATTCGTATTCAAAACTTAAAAACTTTTCCAAAAACATGGATATGTCTTTTATGGTTACACAGAAACCAGAGTAATCGAAATTCTAATAAAATGTTTTTAGGTTGCAATTCTATTTATAATTTAGCCTTGATGAGATCATTAAGCAACCATGTAATTAAGATTCCCATAATTTACAGCTCGCTGAATCTTCTAGAGGGAATTCACGATGCTATGACAAAATCTCTCCATAATTAATGAGTGCCTAATTTGTGCATTATTTGACCTCCTCGGGATGTAACACTTGCTGAGGGATGCTATTTCAGACAGCGAGCCTCGGGCAAAAAGTGCTTGCTTTTCCTTAATAAAAGTTATTTCTGAAGGAATTTTCATGGATTTTGCTGTGCATGCTGTTATGATTAGGAAAAAAAATAATATCCGGATGCAGCAAAATTATTTTGAAAGGTTTTACACATTTTCTTTTGCAATCAAATAAAACTAAAATATTTAAAAAGGATTTAACACGATATCTGAAAACATCTATGCTATCATTTATAGTATTAATTTGATGTCATATATCATTAATTTGATGTCGTAAATTATTAATTCGATGTTTTTAATGGAAAATATCAGCTGTTCAAACGTTAAAAAGTCATATTAATTGACATTTGTTTAGAGGTTCAACATCGCACTGTTAAGTTATGAAACGTTAAATTTTTTTATCTATCCAAAATAAATAAAATAAAATAAAAATCATAAAATCAAAATAATAATAATAAAATCAAATAAAACTAAAATATTTAAAAAGAATTTAACACGATATCTGAAAACATCTATGTTATCATTTATATAATTAATTTGATGTCATATGTCATTAATTTGATGTCAAATATCATTAATTTGATGTCATATATTATTAATTTGATGTCATATATCATTAATTTGATGTCATATATTATTAATTCGATGTTTTGAATGGAAAATATCGGATGTTCAAACGTTAAAAAGTCATATTAATTGACATTTGTTTAGGAGTTCAAATTCTCACGGTTAAGTTAGAACATTTTAAATTTTTTTATCTGGCCAGAAAACATTGAATTCGTAGAAGGAATGAATCATATTTTTCGAGAAACTAAATTAATTCGTTTGTCAAAAGAATAAATTAATATTTTTTCAAAATTAAATAATAATTAATTATTGCCAATTATATAAGCTGTAATATTAGTTATAAATATCAGTAAACTTGATTTGTAATTTATTTTTGTATTTATTCATAAAAATCATATGTATGATGAATTTTTGTATACATGAATATTTTGTACGTATGAATATTTTTGTAATATATATTCCGAAAAATATGTATTTATTCATCTAAATCACTTTATCCTCATATATATAAGTTAAAACGAACAAATATTCTCAGAAACTTTTATAAAAGCAATACTAAATTCTACTTTTGTGACTAACTGTCCTTATGTTCTTTTTATATGTTCAGTTAATGACATTGTTATCTTTAAAATAAAATCTTAAAACAAGTTTTTAACTCCAGTTACAAGAATTTTATTTGAAGTTATTCGCTTCCTTCGATATTTATTTCCTCTTTGATAAAATTTCAGAACATTTTCTTCTTTAAAAAAAATCATATGATTATAATAAGAACTTTCTAAGAATCTTTAATCTTACAAATTTAAGTAAAATAACTATACTGCTAAAAAAATGATAGCAATATATTTTAATGATGTATTTTTGTATGTTATTACTTTTAACTGATTTTTTTGCTGATTATTTTTTAAATTAATTTTATTAAAAATTAAAATGAAGATAATAATTAATAATTAAAATGAGTACAATGTTTAACTGACAATTTCTCATATTATTCATTAAAATATAGCTGCATCAATTAGTAAAGTTAAATTATTTTTTACAAAGTGTCGATTTTCTTTATTAATTTTTCTATTTCATTTATTTATATTTGAAATAAGAGCCATTGTGTTATTAATAGTGGATTGTTTTCTTTAATGCTAAATATTCGCTTATTAAATCAAATTTAATTTGTCTTCAACGTATTTTAATGAAACTTGCAACTAAAGAACTGTTTTAATGAAACAGTTTTCTTTAGTTGCATGTTTATGAATTTATAATATTTTATTCTATTTCTTACTTTTTGCTACATATTGAAAATTAACATTATTAAGATTATTAAATTATCTTTTTCATCTATTAATATTTGAAATAAGACACATTGTGTTATTAATAATGGCTTATTTTCTTCAATGCTAAATATTC
>BPLQ01014910.1:871966-973906 GCA_021605075.1 Caerostris darwini
GTTATTCAATAATAGATTATGTTATTTTAGTCTGCAATGAGGATAGATTATTTAAAGCAGTTAGTCTTTGCCATATAGAAACGTACGCCCATTGACACTTCATTGTTCGCATCGTTATATTGCAATAAATAAAATGAACAGAATAATCAATACAAAACAAGAATATATTACAAGTTAAATTAAAACATTTTACATGAATTAATTTAGATCAGTTTACAAGTATTTATAGAAATAGAAACTGCAGAATCATCCTAGTCACAATATATTACTCTTTTTTTAAGGTTAATTATAAGATCTACGAACTTCAACACTCAAAATTGCTTTATAAGTGAAATTTCAGCAAATAAGTTATAAAAACTTGTTAATATTAAAAGAATATTATTAAATTTTAGAATAATAAGGATTTTTGGAAAAAAGAAGCAATCTTATTAAATTCTGTATAACTTAAACTGAAGAATGGCACAGATTATGACTCTTTTACTATCTTCATATAATCATTAAAAATATTCAATTAATTTGTATTTTTATATAGTTTGCCGTAGTTATATTTAAATAAACAAGTGGTATAGCCTTGTTACCATATTCATAATGATAGAAAATAGTTTAATTTGAAATATAGATTAGATAGTGTATAGAGTAAGGTTGAAACAAGCATTACTACTACGAGGATTCCTTAATTCTTGGTTATATTTGAACCATCTATAAATGTAAGACTAACGTGCTGTTTGGCATTCGTTGTTCTTTTAACGATTGCATTTATTTATTATATTTTATTAAATGTATTACAGATAATAAACCTTACCATACATTATCTTCTTTAGACACAGTAAACTTGCTGACAGGTGAGTGTGGCATTTTCTCATTGTGAATGTTGTGCTGTGGTGTTGTGTTGTGTTGTGTTTAGATGTGTTTCATAATTTTCATTTAAATGTGATGCATGAAAAAAAATTCTGAAAGAATCTTTATTTGTCCACATTTATTTGTTATGAAAGTTGTGGCTTCTTTAATATCTATGGTGTTAATGAATATTTTCGTTATGTGGGATGTTTGAAAAAATGAAAAAATATGTATCGCATGTTTGTTCTTTTATTTATTTCAAAAATGATTCATAAACCTTCCTTTTATTCATGAACTATTTTATACATCAATGTTGTCGTTTTAGTTTTATATATTTGTGCCGTACACAGCTACAGTAAGAGATTTGCATGCTTCAGACTCTCTTTATTATTTCGCATATTTTTTTAAAAGATTGCTCTCATTGTGATGGATCTTTATTTGCTGATATTTTACCTTATAACCAGCATGGAAAGCATTTTTATTATACATTTTCAAGGCAACTCAATCAAATATCTAAAAAGTGAAAAACTCTGAAAATAATAGAAAATCTTATTAGAAAATTAATTTTTCATGATTATATGTAAGTATTATCAAATGCATAATTAATTGAATCATTATTTGATTCTGATTAGTTTATTAAAAAATCAAAGTTCTTGCAACAGTTGATAAGGATCTCCAAAGTTCAAGAAATATTTTATTTTAAAATTTCAAATACTGAGACAAACACAAATATGACTCATTTATTAAAAATAATGCTTATCACACATATAATTAAATTGAAAAACAGTTAAAAGAAAGTGATTAAAATATTTTTTAAATAAAGTTTTTTAAAATATAATATTGATTATTAACGACACATGAGATAACATTAAAATTTGATTAAAAATTGAAAATTACTTAATTTTACAATTTTTCTGCAAATATTCATAAGTAAAAATGGATCATTTGATCTAATTTTTTTTTAAATTCTAACTCAAAAATTTATGCTAATGAAGAGTGAAACTCTATCTTTATTTTACCTAAAACAAATTTATTTCTTTTTTAAAAAATCAGTGTGTAATTTTTCATTATATATTACCTTTTTTTAGAAAAAAATCAAACACGACGATAACAGCATTTTCAGTAGTTAGCAACGACACTTAAAAAAATGATTCTTAAATTTTGGATTATTATTGAATAGACATTTTTAAAAAAAATTGTGTAGATTTTTAGCAATATCATCAATTTACAATATCAAAGAAATGGTAATGCTGTTAAGGAGCAATTCTTCTTTGTGTAGTAGAGTTGTTGGATATTTGAAGTTACTTCGATTGCCCTGGTAAGAAAGTGCTTTATATGAGAACACAAAATTGCTTTTTTAGTATTTTTACATTGTATATCCGTTCTAGAATAGAAAGTATATTTTTACCAACCTTTATATTGGTTTTGCTATTAGAAAAACAAAAGCAAATAAGCTATACATGTGAAATAGACAAATAAGGGGGTTCTGTCAAATATAAATGCTAAATATTTCAAAAATATTTGAACTTTTATGCCACCGTCCAATAATGGACAGTATTGTTGCTAGTATTGTAAAGAATGTCCAGTCAGTGGCAAAAGATGAAGAGATACAAGTGACTTTATAGTAAGTTATATATTTCAAGGTGATAGTATATAGGAGAAATGTATTAAAGAAAGAAAAGGCTTCTGTTAAAAAAATTTGACAGTTTAAAGTGTAAAATCTATTAAAACTAGCAGCCTAAGAAAAACCTAATATAATGATGCCTGTTGTAGGAAATGTATGAAAAGAAAATAAATTCGAAAATGGTGTGACATCTATGAAACAAGCCTCATCTACATCGGGCCATTGGTCAAAAACATTGAGTTGTGGTGCCTTGCTAGTGGCATGAGTATTGTGTTAAGAAAGGAAAATTGCCGAATGACTGTAGACTGAATGAAGTAGCCACAAATTTGAGTTTCGATTAAATGAAGATTGTTACACTAATGATTGATGATGCGAACCAAAAGAATTTTCTTATATAAAAAAACGGGAACTTTGTAAGAGCTCAAGAATTAGTTTCGCTGATGAGCATGATACGTATAAAATTATTCATATGTGTTTCTCATAAGCTGAATAAATTTAAAATATTTTTTAAGGTAATCATTTGACTGATTCTTGTATATGATGCTACAAATAAACCAAAGCAAACGAAGAATAAAAGAGTTTTTAGGAATCATACAATGATTAAATTAATACAGAATAAATAATATTCCACATATTACTTACACTAAGCTTCTCATTACATTGGGCATAAATAATAGCATATACCAGTTATATACATGTAAACTTTCTAACTTGTATTTTAGGAATATAAATATTTTGCTGGACATAAATTCAAAATACATTAAATTCAAAGAAACTCGATATTTTTACTGTTTATATAAAGCTAGTGACGCTACAAAGGAACAGATTATGCGAAGTCAAATAAAATCAATTGATCGGAATTAAAATATTTAACTTATACAATATTACATAAAGCATGAAAAGTGATTAAATTTTATTTCACACTTTAGGAAGTCATAAGCGTCAGTTTAGTTTTCGGATATTTTAAAAAATATTTTTCTTTTTCTTTTGAGTTTCTGAAAAGTACAATTGCCTGCAAGCCGTTTTTCAAAGTAGGAGAAAAAATATGCGCAATATAGGGTCGAGATACACGTAATGTAAGTTGTTTTATTCATAACTATATTTTCTGAAAAAATTTAACTTATGATCTATAATAAACATGTGGCATATTCGAACAGATGATAATTGCGAAAACAATAAATAAACAAATAAAACAATTGACTGTGATTTCTCATGCTTGATTCACTCGAGACGAATGCTAACTGAAACTAATTTGCAAGACATGCAAGTGTTGAAGAGGTTTTCCTTCTAAATAATCTATGGAGATAGATTGTATTCCAGATACAAAACAAGGAGTCGATACTTTAATAGTCGTTAGGATAGCCGAGGCGTAAGTTATGCGGAGGATTATGAGTTGGAAGCAATCGATTGCCAGAAAAGCTAAAATGCGGCCATCCAACTGGCCCAACGCAAATGAGGGAAATCTTGCATTCTATTAGGGCTTTCCCCATACTTGGAGTCGTTAAGCGAAGCTCAGGAACACTTGAGCTGGCTCATTTGCTGGGGAGGGTGAAGAAAAGAGTTTGTGACAGCTGGGAAGCCTTAAAGGGACGCTATTAATGTTTGTTGCGAATAAACACGTATTTCTGGATCCCCCTCTCCAAAGCTGCATGCTCTAATGATAGTTATTTTATTTGTTGGTGGTGTCTTTTTTTTTATTTTTGAATAAAATAAAGCCCTCCAGTGGCATCACATTTGAAAGGCATTGTATCTAGGTCTCCTAGATCAATCTCCCTTTGGCGACAAAACGGGACAAACAGGGTTCAGCAAAGGCATGAAAGGTTGGGGATTGTAGTAAAGGAAATGTCATTTCCGATTCGATTTAATATACGTATAAAATGTCGGCTGTGAAACTAATAGAGGTAAAAGGCAGGAGTGAAATATAATGAGTTTTAAGTGAGGGGAGTTTTTTTTTTAAATAAAAAAAATGGATGAAAGAAGCAAAATAGTTTCAAAATCTTGGGTTAAAATGGATAATAAATTATTTTAATGTATTTTTATGGCATGCATTTAAGTGTTAGTAGCAAGCTTTTGATACAGATTACTGTTTTTAAATGAGAAATTATATTTTAATGTTTCATTGTTAATTTTCATAGTCACATTTCTGGGCTTTCTTTTCTGTTGTCTTTCATTATATGTTTTTCATATGTAAAGTTTTAATCTGTTATTAAAAGTAATTTAAAATTCTCTGCTAATTTTCTGCTAAATTCTAGTATCAGTAGCAAAGCGCATATTACGATTCTAAAAATTGCCGTATACATTTTCAGAATTATTTTTAGAAATGTCATCTTGCAGTAGAAAAATTGCATATTGCATTGCATTAAATTAAAAAAGTTGATGTCATAAGAACCCCAAACAATCAACGTGTACTTAAAACCATTTATATGATAATTATTTTTATGAGTAAGTAAATACAAAACACATGAAAAACGGTTTTGTTTTACTATTTGAATTGAAGAAATTAGTGAGGGAATGAAAATTTGAAATTAACGTCTAAATTTTAGTTGACAGGTAAGTATCAAAAAAATGTGGAGTTTATTTAGGAAATCGTTTTAGTAATCGTTTACTTATGTTTTTTTAAAAATAAAAAAAGCCATTCACAATTTTATCTTTTACAAATACTATCTTAATAATTTATATCAAAATGGCTTCTTCAATAAAAATTTCATATTTTAAAACCTGTCTAGAATTTTACGACCATTAATTTTGTATTGACTTTTCTCCGAATCTTTCAATTTATTGATTAAAATACATGCACAATACTTTTAAAACAATTTCAAGTTAATCATGTAATTAAGATGGAAAAATTAAATCTCCTAATAGATCTGAAATTTGGAGAAAACTCCGAATGAACAATAAATTTTTCAAAAAACCTTTTCACATCTAATGTTTAATTTCAAAGATTAATTTTTTCTACCTTTAACATAAAACTTCATTGGAATATCATCAAATTACATAAAAAAAGAAATACTTCATTTATTCTCAAAATATAAGAACTTCAAAACCCTGTCCCGAAATATCTAAGAAAAAAAATGGAATAAACGTAGGTTCAACCTAAATTTAATTTGGCTTCCGTTTACTGTGCGAACAACATTACGTCCACCTCTAGATTAAATTACGTGGCATAACTTTTTCCTATTGTTATTTCATATCTAGAGAGTCTGGAATATGGAGCACTAATACGAGTATATACTGATTCTATTGGCCCTGTAACGTGGATTGTTTTTACGGGGTCAAGTGCAACTTTCTATTCAATTTATTGAGAATTTCAATCAACATTTAGGGATATATATTTCTATTTTTAGCTTTAAATCAAATAATTTTGGCAGTCTTGTTCAATCTATAAAGTGATGGATTTGTATGAAATAGAAGCTATATTTTTCGAGTTGTGTTGTTAGCAACTGGCTATTTGAATTCTAAGACGCATTGGAGTTGGCTGTATTCATTATTTACATAGAAGTATTACTTTATTTGACATATAAACCATACAAGAGAGGTATCGTCGGAAAAAAAGTTATCATAATTATTTTAATTTATCATTTATTAAAATTTATAATTAATTAATTATTTCTAATTTTGAGAAATTATTGCATAACTGTTTATTTACATAATGGTTAGAGGAAAATTTTGATTTCTTAAAAACTAGAATTCACTGAAGGGAAAATTTGTAGTAAGAAAAGTTCTATAAAATGTGAATTTTAGATAAAGGAGAGTTACAAGAAAATATAAGTAGAATAATAATAAGAGGCATCCAAAATTACAGCGTTAATAATTTCAAAGTTCCTAATAAAAACAAGAATTATGATGTCATGGCACTTTTCTGTTTGTTTGATCTAGTGCTCTCTCTAACATTGCAAAGATTTGCTAAATGGAGTATCATAGAAAAAAAAATTTAATTTTTAAATCCCTAATATGTATCTTAAACATTTATTTATTTTGAAACATTATGCTAATTTGTCACAATCATAATAACTCCAAAGTGAGGATTTAATTGAAATCAATTGTAAGCTGAACCAATACAGCAAGAGGATGTACCATTCATTTTTTACATAAAAATGTAATTAGAAAACATAAAAAATTATCAAAATAAAGAAAAAGCAAGGGAAGTTTACAGAAAAATATAAAAATAAAAATATTCTGATCAAAGTCAGGTATTTAATCTAAGTACAGAGGTTGACAGAGGTGTTTTTACCCCACAAAAATAAATTTTAGATTTAATCTCCACTAAATGGTTACGATGTACATTATTATAATGAGAATATGAAGTTTGATCTCATTTTTGTTGTGTTCGGTGAATTGAAACTATATTCATGAAATCAATAAATTTAGCACGAGCTGAAATCGAATCATACTCTGAAGTTTTAAGAACTCCTTACCCGAGCCTTGCGAAAGACTGACGAAGACTAACGGAGCCTTGCTTAAGACTTAAGAAGATTAACTGAACCTTGCTTATGATTGAACCTTGAAAGACGAAGAATATTAACTGAATCTTGTTTAAGACTAAATGAAAAATAATCATATCAGCCTTACAACATTTCTTAAGATGCAGCTTTCAATGCAATAACAGTTGACATGCACTATGCTGAATTGGATATAAAAGTCTTCTATAAAAAATAACTTTTATATGAGCTGAGACTTATTGTAAGATGAATTATCTCTTATCACTTTTTCTTTGAAGAACTGAAAAGGATATAGAACACATGTGAATGTAAATTGTTATTGCGAAATATTAAATACGTTGTACTTTTCTTTCATGAAAATGACCTCCCCAACACAGTTATACTCCTGAAAGTTGGATCTTCTTCTATCAAACAAATATAATACAATTTCTGATCGATATATTTGGTCAAGAATGATTGCTCAGCCCTTCTTGTAATAATCAAAGGACTTAGCAATCTATGGACATAACTCCTCCTGCGGAGTTTTGCTTTCGGTTATATAAATCTCAGATGTATAGTAGTAATCAGTTATCACATCTGAGTGATACTATTTGCTACAAAGTCGCCAGCAACGATTCTGATATGGTATAAATTACATGTGTTAGTCTGCCCCTATTTCAGAATATTCTTTTATGTTGTGGTAGATACATTGAACACTTACCTTCATATCTGGCCGCAAACGTCTTCTAATGAATAAAACTATATCTTCATTTTAATCTTATAGTTGAATTTCAGTAATACCATATTCTAATTAAATATAATTTGTGTAAAAAATTTCATAATTATAACGTAATTCGTTATTGTAATTTCTCAAACCCTGTTTTCATTTTTAATTAAAGAATAGCCTAATTTTTAAATTTTAGATTAGCTTTAGAAATTTTGGTTAAAAAACTTTATTAAAAATATTGATTACTGATCATAAAATTTCATACACCAGAAAAACATGATATAATATACAAATAGAACCGAATAATGCAAATTTGAGATCACTGTAATTTCAGTCAGTTTGGATGCATAGAATTTTCAGAAATTAATATTCTGCTCAGTAATAATGAGCTGTTGCATACAATTTTATGCCTAGCCCTTTCTTGCCATTTTATGTTGGTAAATAGTGCTTCTTAGATTTGAGACAATCACAAGCTTCAGATTTCTGATTTGTAACATTTGTCCGTCAAAATACTATAAACACATAGTTCATGTGAACAGAACAAGTTATAATTGGTACCCCCCTTTAAAACTTTAGGAATTATACGGATTTGACGATGCGTAATACAAGAAGCCAACAGTCGGTTTACAAGTTTCCATTCAGCTAGGGCAAGATGATTAGTTCATCATGATGCCATTCATGTGAAAGTGGAAATTCATTCATTCATGTGAAAGTGGAACTTTCCTGAAAAGAAAATGATAGGTAATTTATAAGCCTATTTTTGTAAACACAGTTAAGGTATAATGATTGCTTTCTTTGTACAATGTCCATAACGTTGAAAATAATGTCATGCAATGCTTGCAAATATTTGTTACTATGCCATAAATCGGAATTCTCGAACTAGGGTCTGCAGTATAGCTGTACGATGATGAAAAATATATCTATCTTATTTAAAGAATATTAATACATAATTGAAATCGTGTGCTTCTTTCCTTCCAGTCACTCCTTTTGGGAATCGATTCTATATTTATATCACAGTCGTCGCATTTCAGCAAGCACGACCAAAGGTTTCGTAGTATGGCAGTCCAGTGCTAAGGACCTTTCCTACATATTTCGCTACGATTCTCCAGGAATCAATTCTGGAAACCAGCTGGTTTTATTTTCTTCTCTTACAAGGGACGAACTTTTATTTGAACAAGCAATAACCGTATTACAATTTTAGTAGGAAACACATATTCTTTATATTATGTTTCATTCATCAGATCTATGGTTTAGAGTTCATAAGAGCGATTTCATTCGAATCCAATTCCAGAGGATGGTAAAATGGTATAATGGTAGCTGTACCACTAGTGAGTGATCGTGATAAAATAACTTGCATCGAAGGGGGTCCAGTGTCCTTACCTTGTTTTTCTCCTTATGGCACAGTTTCCACAGAAAGCATTGTTCTCTTACGTGTACCCAGAAAAAATTTAACATTAGCCTATAGAGAACATGTCATCAATACATCATTAAGAATTTAGCACACCATTATAAAAGTTATTAATCAGTTTTTATAGTCCGAATTAAAAAGAATTAAGTCTTTTCTTTATTGGCATTTAACCAGCCATTCGACCCTCGACACATGCGATGCATTGCCAACAATTTCATGTCCTGCTGCTGTTTATGTATCGTATAAATTTCTACGTCATATATGTATTATGTAGGAAGAGCACAAAGTCTTGCCCTAATTATAAGCATTTTCTGTGAGAAAACTATTATAATTAAAATATATGTTTGTTTGGATATATTGTAAGTACTGTTATAAAGTCTCTAACAATATCACTTGCTTCAGTAGATTTCAACGAGTGCTCCCTTGGTATCTCAGAAAATCTCAAAATGGTTCTTACAACTGTTCTTTTACATGCCGTCTGAAACAGTATACACATCTTTTATCTTATTCTTTAGTTTTTCTACGTCAGTAACTGGTGAGGCACATAATCTGCCAAGAAAAGATAAGGAAAAAAATCAAAAGGAGTAATATCTGGAGGCCATAGTGTTATTCAATTCCTTCCAATCCATCAGTCCTGAAATTTCTCGTCCAGGAACTCAAGAACTAAGGAACCTCAGTGAAGAGGTGCTCCATCTTCCTGATAAATAATCTATGGTTGAAATTCTTATAACTGTGGTGCAATGAACAGTTCGAATAAGTCTAAGTAAACTTTAGCGCTGATGTTTTTATTCGTCAAGAAAAACGTCCCAATAACCTAGTTACACAAGAAGTTGCATCACACATCAACTTTAAGACTGTCTCTCACCATGTCTGCAAAAACATCTGGATTTTCTGATCCTCAGATACGGGGATTATGTTTATTTACTTTTCTGCTGACACGACAGATTAATCCATGAGAAAAATAAGTACGAATAAAGTAATCGTTTTCGACATAAATTCTGTTCTGATCTATTGCACAAAAAAAAAAAATAAATAAAAAAATAAAACCCTGTTAGACGTGAACTATCCAATGATGCAAAAATTATATTATTACATTAAATGCTTATTTTGCAATAAATTTTTATATTCAGGGCAAGGCTTAGTGCTCCCCCTGCATTACGTTTCTGGTTTTGCACTTTAAATGATCAGAAGTGTATTTGAAATCTATTTAATTTTAAAGTAAAATAGCTGTTTATTCATATCTAAAAATACAAATATTGAAATATGAATTTTAAGAATTGTAAAGCGCAAGAATTCAAGGGAATTTTTCTCAAATCTTCGTTCGATTATTAACCAATTTTAAATTATCTATTAATTTTGTAATTACAAAAATTAATTTTTTTAAAAATAATATTGAAAATTTATATACCCAGTAATTTCGAAAATTCAATATAATTGAGGAAAAAAAAGAAATTTGATTTACATTTACATAATTCTACTAAATCATTTGTTGTGTTTTGCCAATGTTACTCAAAACTTTTAACTTCATAAAAACCTGTTTGAAAAATCTTTAACAATTTTTTGTTATTTTTTCCAATTGATTTTTAAATAACGTAAAATCATTTTTAATTTTTATACGATCTTACACAATATGAAATTTAAAACATCCATTCTTTTTTGGATTAATTTACATATAAATATATTAAAAATATTTTGCTTACTCACAAAAAGGGAATTGAAATCCTAAATGTAAACAGAAATCATCCTAAGAGATTATTATCCATTTTTTATATTGAGACTTAGGTAATTCACAGTAAACTATTATGTCTTTTTAACTGATTTTAAAGCTAGTTACAAAACCAAATACTTATTCCTATATATATTTTAAACTATGTGACTGGTTTAAGCAACAAAAAAAAACAAATAAAACAGTAACAATGATTTAAACACCATAAGTGCATCTTAATCTGATACATTAGGATGCAGCTGCCAACGAATTATCCCACAAGAGGCTTTTTCTTTGCTACTAATAGCAATGAATTATTCCCGATCATTGTTGTATGGTATTAAATTTTAGTGCATTAGCAAATCTCCTCACTGGAACCAGTAGATTCATTTTCAACAGATACGCTGGCACGACAATGTTTAGCTCAGTATCCAATGCATTCGTAATCTGTTTTAACTGGAATGAGTAGCCTCTGTAACGATCGCATAGCTAAGCACTCTAAACTCTGTTTAATGCTTCAACTAGCACAGTGGTTAACACGGTGGTTAAAAGGCTTGCATTTGAAGCATCGGGAATCACCCGAGAAGTCAAATGACGAGGGCATATATAAATAGTGCAAAACTATTGAATTCATATCCAACTAGAATTGGTAGCAGGAAGTATGAGAACTTAATTTGAAATCAAATCTTTAAATTTATAACTTGGTTTTAAATGAAATGAAATAGAGATTCTCTTAACTATCGATGAACTCGATAGTAAGATTCAGGATCTGTACCATAATGACACGAATCATGTTGCCCTTTTAGTAATTTGCTTTTATTTTTTACTTTAAAAAATGAGCATGTTCCTGAATTCTCAATTTTTGTATTATTCGTGCAAAATTATTACAAACTTAATATTTCTAATGGAAATATTTTCAATTCAAAATCATTTTTGGGATTTTCAATGCAATTGCGTAGTTAACTTATGCTCTATGACTAATTATTACTCAATATATAATGTATTTCAGGTATTAACTTTCTGAAATTTACTTGCTAACTAAAACTTAGACTTTGCTTAAGATATTTGGTAAATATATGCAAAAAAAAAAATCTAAAAACTGGAAATAAATTCGACTGACATGAAGATTCTAACATCATATAAATCAGCGTAATAGTAATAAATTATAATGACAATAATACATAATTTAAGTTGTAAATTTAATGTTAACAAATCATTTACTACATGTCTCTGGTTGTGTTTTACAGAAATTTGTTATTAATTTTATAAATATTATTTTAATAACTTCTTTTTCGATAGTAATAATCTCAAACTTAGGTAAAAATCACAGAAAAAAAATTCATTTCATGGAATTCATATTTCTGATACTTTTTGAAAACATGACACCAAAAGTCAGGAAACTGTGAATTTGAACCTTTCTAAAAGAAGAGAAATATTACGATATCCAGTTATAAGAGATAGAATAAAGAAGTGTGATTATGGTAATAGTGGGTTCTTAGGGCAATTTCTAGGGCAATTCTTCTCTGTCAGAACAGCGCTTATACTTGACTTGCTCGCAAAAGCTACTGATCTAGCCCTGTTTCTCTTTTCCATTCCAAGTTTTCTTAACTGAAGTTTTTCACAGGTCAAGTTCTTGAAGTTTTTCACAGGTCAAGTTCTTGAAGTTTTTTCTTTAATATGCATCAGATAAAGTGTTTTGTAACGAATGTCTCTCATCTTTCCTCCCGTTTGCTTTCTGATCCAAATTTAAGAAGATTCAATAGATATGAAGAAGGACAAAGAAGAAACTTTTATTTTAGCAAGAAATTCTAAGTTTATTTTCTGTGTTCGAGCAGTTTTTCCTACTTGCGTGGGAATAATATTACAGAAGATAGCATTTAGTAAAAATAGTGAATTAAAATTAAGAATAGTATAAATGAAGGATCAGAATTGTTCAAATTTTACTGTCTCATTGAATAAATTCAAAAAAGAAAAGAAAAAGAAAATAAATTAATTATTAAATATTAAAAATTAAATAAATTCCAAAAATAATTCCTCATTAAATAAATTCCAAAAAAAATTCCAAAAATAATTCCTCATTAAAAAAATTCCAAAAATAATTCCTTATTAAATAAATTCCAAAAAATAATTCATCATTAAATAAATTCCAAAAAACAATTCCTCATTAAATAAAATCCATTGAGTTTAGTGAAAAAGAAATATAGGACACAAGTATCCAATGAAAATTAAACATTAAATAATTTTTTAATGTTTTCAACAAGAGATCACTTTAGTATGTAGCCAATTGCCTTGGCATGTTAGGCATTTGACTTGGCATTTAGTATGTACCCAATTGCAAAATGGCATCCCCTCTCCTCAATTGTTGAGTGCACTCTTAATGATTAATCATGAAACCCCTTGATATGATAACAATGTAATTGAGGTAAAATTACAGTATGTAAAATCTATTTCCTTTACGTTGGAGGAGGTTAATTCCTTCGGAGAGGACTTTCATGGGTAACTGCCCCATATTTGCATAGTGTGTGACAGAAAATTAATAAACTTAGTTTAATAATCAATGTATATAAATCATTTTAATTTATCATCATATTAGTCATTTATATTAATCATCTCAATTTATATTAATCAAAAATAATATTTTTAATCAGATGATAATTCTTTAAAAGAACCACAAAAATAACTTTTCCTTTTACAGATTTTACATTTAAAGTGCTCATGAGATAAAAATGCACTTTCTTCCCAATGGCGTCGTAGGCACGTGATACTGAATTTTTTTCTCAGGAACTCTATTAAAAGGAAAAAATAGTGCAAGGAGAAAAAAAATGATTCGTGTTTTATATTTTTCTCAAATATTTCAAGTGCTGAAGTATTTTGTTGTTAAAGAAATCGAGAAAAATGTTAAGTATTTCTAAAAACTAGTAGTAAACTTTGTAAGTAAAGAAATGAATATTTTTATACATACCAAATGTAACGTAGTAACACTTCAGAAAATCTCTCCCTTAAGTATCTAAATTTTTTTTATTCCAGTATCTAAAAAAATATGTTGAAGAGTAGCATAGAAAAAATTTCATATTTGTTATGTGATTGAAATTTGCAACCACAAAGCTTTGCTTGCTAGTTTAAAAAAATAATGTTACCATTTTTAACAATTACTTTAATTTAATTTAAATTAATTAAGTCAAAAATAATTTTGTGGCTTAAATTATTATTTCTTTCTTAAATGTATGGCTTTATATATGATTTTTGCTTCATCATCTGTCATCGATTATATTTAATCTTAATGTATATTTAGAAAAAAGCTCAGGATATTAAATGGTCAAAACAAAAAGCACTTCACTTCTCAATAACTTCTTAGTTGCTATTAGTTATTTGCTAGTCGCTATTGTTTAGAAAAAAATAAATGCTATATGGCTATTTATTATAATACTCTGCCCAAGGGGTACAGAAGGTAAAAGCACAGGGATCTTGGGAGTAAGTTCTACCTTTACTATTTATATATATATATATATATATATATTTACATTTCTTATACTACTTCTGTTATCAGTAATATAGCAATAATATATAAATGAGAAAGACTGGAAATTTTGCATTTTATAAATGTTTTTTAATGTGTGAAAGTATTTTTTAAAAACATTAACTTTTTATTGTCTTCCAGTTTTAATTTTCTTATACATTTCTGGAAAGTACTCTGTTTTTAAAGTACATTTCTAGAAAGTACTCTGTACTCTGTTTCTGAAAGTTTTTTGTACATTAGGTATAACTATTAATACATGAAACAGGAAATGAATTTTAATTTTAGGTTGCAGAAAAATGAAATTCATTATACATTCAATATATCAACTAATGAATTTGTGATTAATATTAGTACACTTGATCATTAAGTATTACAAGCAGAAAATTCACAGTAAGAGCCAGAGTAATATTCATCGCAGAAATAAGAAACACTGTTTCACGACATCCAAAACATCTTAAGAAAAGCTGAGATTTTTTAAATATGCCAATTCAAAAGCTACATTCAAAATTTGCATTATCTTTTTTCACTGGAGATATACGGTCATCAGCTTTCCATTCAATATTTAATGTTTTTAACTCCCTGTTTGTTTGATTTACTCTCTTCATTGCGAATAGCCTTTCTCTCAAGTAAAAACATTCCACTAAAAATTCTGATAGTTTTCAATAAAATTCTTTGTTTTGATAGGAAATTTTATTTCGACTGATACAATTATGAGTAATTTTTCAGAAAACCAATATTTGGCAATAAAAAATTAGTAAAAAAAAAATTGAACAGTAAAAAATAAATGAAAACCAACATATGGTAGTAAAAAGTTAATATTTAATAAAAAATAATTTTTTTTTATACAGTAGGAAAAAGAAAAACAGATAAAAAATGCAAAAAAAGTGTGTTTCTAATAAAATCATTTATTTGCTTTTGTAATTTCGTCATTATATGTACAAGACTGAAAGAAATAAACCTACCCTCTCAGAAATAATTGACCGTTCTACGACTAAATCACTAGTCACTTAATCTCAGTTGATTGAGGTATAATTAATTATTATAAATTAATATAATTTGAAAAAATTTTTTAATTAATTATAAATTTATAAATTTGAAAATCAATGAAAAGAAATTCGTTACCTCTTCTAGAAAGATAAATATTATTGGAAAAATTTCCATTTTGATTAAAGCTTTAAATTTAAAAAAAGATTTCCTTTAAAATTTACAAAAAGGATGAAACTTTTATTTAAATTTTAATCTTTTATGTTATATTACTAGTTTTAAAAATATTTTTCAATCTAATTATTTAACTATCCCAAATTCGATCATGTTTTAATGACAATCTTAATGACTGGCATGTATTGCAAAAGTTTTCTAAACCAAATTATTATTTTCTACATTAATTTTTTTACAAAACACTTAATTTGTTATTTAGGAATTTTGAGGTATTTGTGTTTTCCGGATAACTTCACGAATTAAATTTATTAATTCTTTCCATTATTTTGGATCTAATTTTGTTAATAAAATTAAGAAATAAACCTCTTAGATATTTTCGAAGATTATTCCCTTCTTTACTAAAACACATATTATAAACACCTAAAATAATTTGGCCATTTATATCTATCATAATGCATTTTTGTAAATATAAATTTAATTTTTAACAGCAGTGCAGCATTTACTCATAACACTAAGAAACTAAGCTTAAAATCCAATCATTTAGTCATAATAAAACTGGCTAGAAAGTATAATAGTTCCATTACACTAGTGTTATCACTGAAATTTGCAAAGAGGAAGGTGTATTAATTATCTAAAAAATGACCATATTTGCTTTAAATACATAATTTTCTGACGAAAAGTATAGTATAAACTAATATTATAATATAGTAGTAAATTAAATTGCCAATTGTATAGATAAATTAAATTATATATTGAACTAATATTATTAATTAGTAGTAAATTAAAATAATCAAATATTAACCAATAAGCTACTATAAAGAACTTTCATTTTCTTTTTTTTTTTTGCTTAAAATTGAAAGATAATTTTAGCCAATGACACCCTTAGGCTGATGAGACTTTAGGCCAAATGAGTCTTAACAACGAATCTTAAATTACTTGGAAGGATTAGAATTTTATTTATTAGATGCTTCTTTTAAATCTAAATTAGTTTTATCGATTATACGCTCTATATTCTCCTTGCAATATGTGTCAGCAGACCCTAATGAGAAAAATATGTAAGGCGCAAAAGGCAATTTTTAAAACCTAATTTATGTCTTTTTTACTTGTTAAATATGGATACATTTGCTTTAAATTAAAATCTTCTTTTTAAAAAAAAATACAACTAAAATTTAAAAATTGTCCTCTGCTTTCCACAATATTTTATTGACGTTCAATGGAATTTAATGTATTTCTTTAGGTTTCTTGGAAGATTTAAAAAGAAACCTCGAAAGAAAAAAATCTCGAAATTTCTTTGTGAGGTTTTTTCAATTTCAAACCGATGAATTCTGCTTTTGCATTATTATGCATTAGTTTCAGTAATTTAAAAAATGTTGCAGTTTGCTAAGCAAATTTTTTCAAATTTATTCTTATTTAAACTAGTTGATTAGTTGGTTAGTTGTTCTTATTGATATTAATTGTTATTTTTTTGTGTAAGACAGTTAAATTAAAAAAAAAACTATGTATGAATAGAATGTGTGATTGCCATTAAGAGGTGCGTTTGTCACGGAATTCCGATTAACATTAACTTAGAATGTTGTAAACAGAAGTAAATTTAGTAAAATCGCTTTGTCAAAGCTTACTAATTAGTCCCGTTTCTTTTATGTGTAATACACACTGAAGTGTGCAATTTGTCTTGTGAAAAACAATAAGAAGAGCTTTCGCCAAAGAACATAATCCTAACATAACAAAGTGGCCTTAGTGTAGTTGTCAATGAATTAGGAATTTTCTAGGTTGATGCATACAGAAGATATAAAAAAAAGTAAGATTTTTATATCGTTAATTTTACAGGAATATGATTATATTCTTTAAACAATTGCTTTAACTTCATATATTAAAGTTTAAGTTAGTATTAGTCAATGTTCTGATGATCAATAGAAATAGAAATTTTTGCATTTCTTCTATAATCTATGTTTGTACATTAAATTCAATTACTTTTCCATATATATTGATTAAAAATGGCGTTGCCTACATGTAAATGGGAAATCATAGTTTTTTTAAATTTAGAATAATATGAAGTGGGTTAATTTTATGTGCAAATTATTCAAAATGAGTGCTTGGTGTTGATACAAGAAAAATTATAATAGTAGCGAATCTATGTTAAGTGAAATAGTGAAGTTTTAATTTGGATATCTAGCCAACTTTATGGGTATTTAGATTTGCTTATAGTAATATCTAAAAGGAACGTAGTTACAAATGAAAAGAATACAAATTTTCACAAATTCATTTTTACTGATTTAAACTAAATAAAAATTATCATTTTAAAAACATTAAAATATTTAAGAAAGCAAACTTTCTTAACAGAAACATCAGTGTAATATACATATATAACAACAAATCCCTCCTTTTAAAAGTATTAATTGCATTAGGCGTCACAAAATCACAAAGACCAAACTCTCCAAATCACCAACAGCCGAAAGCTTATACTCGAACGAATTCAATAAGCGATATCCATTCGAACGACCCGAATTAAATTGTTTCTAAATCCCCTAAGATAATGCCTCTCAATCCTGTCAGGGATTTGGGCAACTCTTTCTACCGTGTAAAAGTAGGACAGCAAGGTATTTTCTCCTCTTCTTAACTCAAAAAAAAATCATTTTTCTTTTTGACTCCAAATTCCAGTCTAATTCTGCCTTCGACTTGGAGTTTTTTTTACTCAATCCGCTCAAAAAGTGCCACCGAAAAGAAGAAATCCGTGGTCTCTTTGAGACTTGCACTGCAAAGTGCCCCCGATGGGTATTGTACAAGGATCCAGTCTAGCAGATAATTATAGAATCATCTGCAGTTGGTGGATAGGCCTTTTTGCGTTGGCATGATGAAGCGCATAAGCTGCACTGAAGAGGCGTCCGAAAGGTGAGCCGTAAAGGCGGTAACAAGTGAAGCGCAATGATCCGTTTTCGGATGTCAGATATAAGCTGACGTCACGCGAGTTTGCTCGAAGTCTTTATTTCACGGATGACCAAGCTGGACTTTGCCAGGCATTCTATTCTCCAAGCTCCGACACCTTCTATACATCAAGGCCTCTATTGTGTGGCATCCGGATGCTATCGTGGCGGTATCCTTTGGCGCGTAGGAGGAGCAGATGGTGCAGGCTGAGAAATCGAGAACAATGGAGAGGCTTCTTTTCCTTTGGATTAATAGCGATCATTCACTGGAGAGACGTAGCTGGAAGAGGCTTCTTTTCAAGATGCTCAGATTTTCGGGACCATGTTGGTTGCTTTGCATTCCCCAGCAGCTTTGGAACTCTGTTGTTTATTTGACAGAATAAGAAATTTTTTTCCGGGCTTACTTGGAGACGGTTTGTATGGTTTTGCATACTCATGTTTTCTTGAAGGAGTTTTGAATTGAATCCAAATTTAATTCAACAATTTTTCTCTTTGTTTACGATGCATAATATCAAATGCTGTGTTAAAATACTGATGTTTTGTAAGTAGTTCTTTTGGAGATATTTTGTTCTGATGGTCTACTGAATCTATTGCAATTTTTTAAATAAACTTTGTGTGGTGTTGTGGAATCAAAATAAAACTTCAAAAAAAAAAAATGATATCTACCAATAATCACCAAACTCTCTTTAATACTTCTAAATCAATATCAACCAATAAGCTTTTAACCCAAAACATCACTTCCCAACAGGAACCGTATTAATTAACTCCATGATAATCCAACCAAACTATCACCAGTCACATCAAGACTTAATTAAATTAATACATGTACCTTGTGTTTAGCAATAACCCATAATTATTCCACATCAATTAAACACCACAACATTATATATTATCCGATTGATTCACTTAAACTCCAAAATCTTGTGAGATAAGTGATAATAACATACCCATAAAATGAAGAACACAATATAGATAAGAAACAAAAATTTATATGCACATAAAAGACCAGTTTACACAAAATAATATAAGTTACAATAAGAATATATTAATAGTATTAAGTTAGAAAGGGGGATTAAGACAGTTAATTCTGACAACAATTAATCAAGATTAATATCAATTGCCCACCGGCATCAAGTATATAAATGTTAAGATTAATTACCAATATATAAGTACATAAAATGCAATTTACTTAACAGTGCAAAATCTGTATTAGCATCTCCAAACATCACGTCCCAACCAGTTAAATTTATTCACTATTCTAAAACCTTCCCCATCTAGATGAAACATTTTATGCAATGTATCACAGGAACCATGGGCAAAGCACTGTTGGTCACCAAAAAAAATCATGGAAATTACTTATGTCCCTTTCCAATATAAAATATGCATATACTGTATACGCCTATCTTTCAATGTATGATGGATGGGGAAGAAATAGGGAGTGAGAAAAAACTCGCCCGCAACTCGACTCCGAATATCTGAGAGAGGGGAGGGTTGTGTAATTGGTTCGCATAAAATGTTGTATATTCATAAATTTAATATAAAATAAATCAAAATCAGAAATTTTAGTTTTGTCTAAATGAAAAAAACTTTTCAAAATAACTTTTTTTTTTTAATTTTTAAAAATTAGTATGCGGTCTTAACATTTTAAACGTCAGGCCAAAATTGTTGTTGTTGTTGTTGTTTGTTGTTTCTTATCCCACTTGGCTCGCCAAGCCCACGAGCCCATACGTGCTCATGATTGAAGGGGAAGGAAGCAGCTTCTGTGTTGTGATGGAGCACCCGTAGGTAAAAGCCTGACTTTTGCTCCGTGACGCTCTTACAGTCATAGGAGACTGGGACCTACAGCTTAAAGTGGATTCCGAACCACTACAAACATCCATGGCACCGCCGGGATTCGAACCCGAAACCTGTTGGCACAGAGTGCCAGAGCGCTAGACACTCGGCCATTCAGGTCCCAAATTTGCCAACGGCACGCGGTGTTCCCAGATGGTCACCCACCCAAGTACTGACCGCGCCCAATGATGCTTGACTTCGGTGATCTAACGAGAACCGGTATAGGCCAAAATTAAACCTCATAAGCATATCATATTTATTGAAATTAATAATTTGATTAGAATTGATGATTGATATTAATAATTGAGATTGATATTAATATTTTGATTGATATTAATAATTTGATTGATATTAATAATTTGAGTCAAAGATCTCGTAAAAAAGTGCAATCAAAGAGTATTTATAGCATGAATTACTTGCTTCCAATCAAAACCTTTTTATTTAGAAAAGAACTATGCTACAAATTATTTAATATACATACATACATGTTAAACTTCAATTTAATGAATGGAATTCTCCATGTTATATCTTAAAAGCTCAAGAATTTTTGTTATAAGTATTCGCTTTAAAGGAAGGCTATCCAACATAGGACTCTACATAAATTGTCAACTTCAATGCAACATTAGCTATTTTTATTTTAACTTTGCTTTACTTAATAGCATTATTATTTTGAAATTCGCGTGACTGTGTAATATTTTCTATTAAATGTTATCACAGAAACGCCGTCAGAACTAGATTAAAGAATATGTCTTTTAAAAATGCATTGCGTTAGTGGAATTCCACTGAAATAATTTCATAGTAATGTAATAATAAGGTTATAAAGTCTCTTTGATAACATATTATTAAAATTATCCAACTAAACATATTTACCTGATATTTCCTCCGAAAAAAAACAATTTTCCCAGTAATAAAGAAATATTTTATTTTTTTATAACATATAAAAAAAATACCCAGGTCGTGATTTCTTAATTAGTTAAATACTTATTTACAATTTTATATATTATTTTCTAAAATATTTCTTTTTTAAGTGATTAAATTTTCTTGACCTATTAGATGATTTTTTTAAAATTCTGAACAAGCAGAGATAAATAAATTATGCTACGACATTTGTTCTTATTTCACATGATGGATATCAAACTAACTTTTCCACTTTACTAATATTGTTAGAATTATTATTTTTCATGCTGCCTGAGATATTTTTTCATTTTTTTTCTACTATATTCGTCTAAATGGCCCCAAAAAACCACGAAAACAGGTTAGGAATTAGGTTGAATATTTTTAAGATGAAATTTTATAGAAATCTTAAATTTTTATCTTTTTGATTGGATTAATAATATATATACTGATTAATATACACTGAAGTGACAAAAGTCATGGGATAGCAATATGCAAATTTTCAGATGGCAGTAGCATCGCATAGAACAGGTATAAATGCGCAGTGCTTTCGCAGAGCTTTCATTTCTGTTCAAGTTATTCATGTGAAGAGGTTTTGACGTGATGATGACCGCACGACGGGAATTAACAGACTTTGAACGCGGAATGTTAGTTGGAGCTAGACGCATGGGTCATGCCATTTCGGAAATCGTTAGGGAATTCAACATTCCCAGAACCAGTGTGTCAAGAGTGTGCCGAGAGTATGAAATTTCAGGCATAACATCCCACCATGGACAGCGCAGTGGTCGACCGCCTGCACTTAACGACCGAGACCGGCGACGTCTGCAAAGAGTCGCAAATTCTAACAGACAAGCAACACTGCGTCAAATAACCGCAGAAATCAATGTGGGACGTACAAGGGACTTGTCTGTTAGAACTGTGCGGAGAAATTTGGCTTTCTTGGGCTATTCCAGCAGAAGACCGACTCGAGTGCCTTTACTGACAGAACGACATCGTTTGCAGCGACTCTCGTGGGCACGTGAGCATATCGGTTGGTCCCTAGATGAATGGAAAACTGTGGCCTGGTCCGATGAGTCACGATTTCAGTTGGTAAGAGCTGATGGTAGGGTTCGAGTGTGGCGCAGACCCCACGAAGCCATGGACCCAAACTGTCAGCAAGGCACTGTTCAAGCTGGTGGTGGCTCCGTAATGGTGTGGGCTGTTTTTTCATGGCATGGACTTGGTCCTCTGGTGCGACTGGACCGAACATTGACTGGAAATGCTTATGTTCAGCTACTTGTAGATCACTTGCAGCCATTCATGGACTTCATGTACCCAAACAACGATGGGATTTTTATGGATGACAATGCGCCATGTCACCGGGCCACTACTGTTCGCGATTGGTTTGAAGAACATTCTGGACAATTCCAACGAATGATCTGGCCACCTAGATCGCCCGACATGAATCCCATCGAGCATTTATGGGACATCATCGAGAGGTCTGTTCGTGCCCAAAATCCTGCACCATCAACGCTTTCACAATTATGGACGTCTATCGAGACAGCATGGCTCAATATTCCTGCAGAAGACTTCCAACGACTTGTTGAGTCCATACCACGTCGAGTTGCTGCACTTCGCCGGGCGAAAGGAGGGCCGACACGATATTAAGAGGTATCCCATGACTTTTGTCACTTCAGTGTATATATCAGGGTTTTAGTTTTAGATTTTTTTTGTCATAAGTTATAACCTTATATATATATTTGTAATTATACATAATATTATTATGCTAATATCGACATAATAAAATAATAATACATAGAAAATAATGTATAGTATAATACAAATTAAAAATCTATGAAAAAATAATCTATTATAAAATGATTTATACATAATTAAAATTTATTATTATAAATATTTTATAAAAATAATTGGTTTTATGGTCATCGCTTGCTGTAATATTTATGGAAATAGAAGGTAATTTGATTGGTGTAAATCATAATTACATTTCGTTCAATATATAAGATGGTAATTATATATTTGTTACCTAGAATTTACTTCTATATACGTGAGGGTTAAATTTTCAGCTATTAAATTAATTTTAGACAACTAAAAAATGTATTTCAAATCCCCTATAATGAATAAATAAAACTGATAAAAATTATTTTTAAATCTATTTTTATTTGCTAAAATAACACAAAAAAATCTACTACAGAAACTTTTAATACAGAAAACCAAAAATAATTCATCTCAATTATTCTTCAAGTAGCATACTTCGTCATACGATGATTCCTTTTAATAATGAAATATCCTTCACAGAAACTCAATTATTTGTTTTAATACCAAGCACAGGTTAATACTTGACTATCGCAAGAGAATAATTTTTCTTCACCAACAATTCCTTTGAAAGGAACACATACCATCGCAGTTATTCCTTATCTATTAACTTAAACTTAATATCATTTCACATTTTCTGGGATAATACTATAATATCTACCATCCTTCACACACGACGTTGCAAAGTAATACAACGCGCAGACTGTTATTTTTCTAAGCAAGCATCATTCTCTCGCGTATTCATTTGCATTCAACATGTTTTCTGGAAGATGATGCTTTGAATGTACCTCCTTACTTCTATATAAATCAAACCCAAGAAAATGCTCTTCCAACCAATATTTAGGCATAATTAGAAATGTTTCACAATACAGATAAGTCTTTTCCACGAAATATATGCTTAATTTCCGTTCGCTGCAACTCAAATGAGAATTCGTCAATACCTTGCGCGAAAAGAAATCACCTAACAATAAATCCCTCTATGGTGAGTTTCTGTTCATAAGATTCGCCAACCTAATTGTAAGTAATCCATAATATAACAAAATGCGTACACCAACCAGGTCTTTTGTGTTTCCTTCGTAGAAAGAGATGGAGGGGAGAAATGGCCACAGCTGGTGCCTCTCAAAGTATTTTCAAAGGAATACAGCTCCTTCTCTTCCACTTCTATAACGATTATTCTTTGCCAATGACACAATAATCAGGCAATTGCTGTCGAGTTTGGAACCTTTGAAAACTGAATTTAAAAGGAGCTTCGTGGAATAAATATTTTCTAACGAAGAATCTTTTCCCAAAAAGATCGCCACATGTTTCTTTCATTTTAAAACCGGAAGTTTTGAAGATTATTCAGCAGAGCATTTTTGCAACTACTTTAGAAAAACTAAGGCAACCCCATTTTCGCTTGAATTATTTGGGTTTTTATTTTTTTTAGCTCTATGTGTAATCAGGTTATATATATTTTTTTATTATTTTCTTTAGCCAACCAAACTACTTGAATACAAATAACTATTTACTTATCCGCTTCAAGTCATACCTATTTGATAAATGTGCATTCGTCTTTCTGAAATAAGGATAGTTTTTAAAGAAAAACTAAGCAATTATTTTTGTGGAAATGGTCATTATCGTAATATATAAAAAGAGAATCCAGAATTTTTATTAAGTTTTCTGCTTGTAGGTGTTTTGAAATAAAACAGTTCATTTAAATAAAACTTTGAAATTTTTGCATTAATTATATAAATTTCAAGAAATTCTTAGGTTAATGAAAAAAATGACTTTTTATTTATTAATTCACAAAATTGTTAAATGTTAGTCAAAATATTTTTAAATATTTGATTAAAAAACAGTTAAGCCTGAGAAAAAGAGTTTGAATAATAAGAGTATATTAGTACAAAAATACAAAAAAAAAATTCATAATAGAAATATGATAATATTTCTAAATAACAAAACATTTATCAAATATTTCAATAATAATAAGATATTAAAAATTATTTATTTTTGTTTCTGCGTATTTATTAACATCAAATCATTTTGAATGATGATGTTGAAAATTTGATGAACTTTATAATCTAAAGGATGCCACGCTTTAAAATTTTGATAAAGATAATTTTAAAAAAAATAATTGGGCTATTTTTGCGAGTCATTGTATAGCCGAATCTTAATTTTAGTGTAAATCGTTAAAATATTATTAATATGAATCAAATTGCAGAGTCGTTTGAAATGTTTTTTAATCAGGAATTTAAGTATCACAACAAAAGTGTATAATATATAATATGCATTTCAATTTTTCTATCGAAAATATTTAAAAATTCATTGTTAGATACAAATTCATATTTGTTCATCACAAAAAGCAAAACAATTTTATGCTGATGAATCTTCTGATCAAGATTTATAAAATACGTTACCAAATTTCTTGTTTTTCAAAGATAGGATACACAAAAAATATAAAAAGTAGTATTTTGAAGTATGCATAGAAAAATTTACATAGCTATAAAAAGGTTACCCAAATTTTGAAGATTTCCACACTCAATTGAAACAATATTTAAAACAAACCACTTCAAATTATTGTAAGAAATTCCAGTGCTTGATTTCTAGTATTAGCTGAAATATCCATTTGAAAATTGCAGCCATTTCACATTCCTCTTTCTGGATTTCTGCCAAATAAAATTTCAGAACACAAACTCGATGGCCGATTATTGTTCACAGCGTCATCTGAAAAGCAATTCACTCTGCAAATAATTGCCTTTCATTTACATATATTTGTATCATGGTTTGAAACAGGGTAAGAGTAGAATTTACAGTCACTTTTCAGTGACTGTAAATTTTGATCTTTGTTTACTTCTTGCTTATCGTGATTTTAAGAATACAAATAATGTTGAATATTGAAAACTGTGAAACATATAAATTCAAAATAAACTACTTCCAAAAGTAAAATTTTCAGTTTCAAATTATATTAAAAGTTTTAAGTAAATTATGTATGCCAATTTAATGCAGAGTTCGTTTTTATTTATTAATTAATAAAGCAGTCAATGCATTTTAAAAAAGCTTCATGTTTATTAATTAAATGGTAAGTTAAAAAAGTGAAATAATTGCATTATTATTTTCTATAAGGAATTAATAAACTGCTATTTAAATAATGTTTCGGTTTATATAGTAGTGCAAAAAATTATATTTTTACGGTGAAAATTAGTGCAATGGTATTGTATACTTCGTTTAAGACATGATAGTTAAATGGTATTTTTTGCACACTGACACAACGATTAAAAAAATTTAATACTAACTACTAGAAACACACATTTGCATTTGTTTTATGATTGTCCTATTAAGATAGTTATTTTGGCGAATTTTCTGTATACTTATATATGATTTATAAAATTCTTTTTTTAGAATAATAGAGAAATAATTCATATAAGTTATTGTATTTATTCAATTATTTTTAATATATTTTATAAAACGTACAAATTTAAGAGACCAAATTGTACTAAGACAAGATGAAAATCCTTTATTTCCAAAGGAAATATTTTTATTAAAATGTAGTGATCTCTTTCTTATTTTTCATAAATGAAATAGGTTTATGTGCATAAAACATCAAGATTAATTTTATAAGTAATAATATTTAAATTTTCAATTGAATCCATAAATAATGCAATATGATTAAAAATTATAAAAAATATATTTATTTTGGCGATATGTGGTTAAAAGTTTTAATATAAACTATTGCAAATACATTTTGAAAAATTCAACAAACTTTTAGCTTAGGACAAAAAAATACTTATAGAAAATTCCATTTAATCATAAAGAGATATCATTTAAACCATGCGAAATTGAAAAATATGATAAAATAATCTTACCATATCTCCAAAACCGCAAAACGCAAGAAATTTCACGGTATATAACATGCAACCAGAAGCATTTTTGATATTTTTTCTTCAACGATAAAAAATGAATTTAAAATTGATACTTTGATGGCTTATTTAAATATATAAGCTGTTAAGATGACATTCCTATAAGTACTTAACACGCTCGAAGTTGGAAAAGTTTCAGATATCAAAAAAAAATAATAGTTTTATAACTTGCGATTTTCTCCGATGTTATTTAGATATAAATTTTTCATTTTAAACATTTTTTAGCTGGATACGACTAAGATAAAATATGTTGATAAATCACTCTAGGAGTAAGAGAATAATAATACAAGATTTATCGTGTTTTTCCTGACGTTTTCATTCCAAAATATCAGTTACGTATTTAAATAAATCCAAATTCATAAATATAGCTTAATCTCAAAAATTGTAATGTATTTAAATATTTTGTACATTTTTATGAGAAGAAAATACTAATGAAACTTAATTTTGTCATTAATTTTAAGTAACTTTTTTATATAGCAAAACTTTGAATAGTTAAAAATTTTATTTCTTTAACTAGTTATGAGAAATCAACACATGATTTTTTTTTCATTTTCATGTGTTTGTTTTTGTGTGGTTTTATCACGTGGTAATGTCAGAAATAAGAGAATGTAATAATTCATTATTCATATAAAAATTAATTTCATACAGATTTAATATATGCATAATTTTTATTTGGAGATTTTGAATATTCACAAGAACGATAACTTTAACATTAATTTGAATTTTTTTATACTTAAACTAAAATAAGTTATGCACTTATTATAATTATCAGACGAGTAGATAGAAATATATTAAAAAAAAAAAATTTTGTGTTAAATTGGTTTTTAACTTATATCATTAAGAAAAGAAATTTAACTTGCTTTCTTTGTACTAAGAGCAACTTAAAAACATCAAAAATTCTAATTTACTAAATATTATTATCAATTATAAATTACTTTTTCTCGCCATAAATTTAAAAAAATTAAAGGAAAGAATACATAAAAAATTAACACTTCTATAAATTTTATAAATTCAATTCAATACTTTAATAAATTAACAAAATAACGAATTAAAAAATCAAATTTATTAAAAAAACTATCGTATTTAACTTCACTGAATATAGAATAAATGTCTCAATTCTGTTGGGATAATTAAATTTAAAAAATTGTGTTTGGAGCAATCGAATTAAAAAAAGTTCTGTTTGGAGAAATTAAATTTAAAATAATCTGTAGTATAAGAAATCTATTAGAATTGTAATTCAAATTACTTTACGTATTGACATTCTTTGGAAATAAAATTAACTTTACTTGATTTCCCTACAAAAAGACAAAGTGTTAGAAGTTATGAACTTCTAACTGTACACTAGTAAAAAAACCAGACTAAAACATTATATTGCCAATCAAAATTAAATCAGCAAATTTTATCATTTGATACTGTCAGTAACTTTCTAATTGTTTAATTTCTTTATTGAATCGGTAAGCAAATTTAATGCACCAAAATACAAACTTTTTTTTGACACTTTTAGTAAAGGAATTTCACTGTATGAAAGTTCCTGTTTTGGAAATAACTTTGTAATAGTTTCAAGAACATGTATAAATTATTTCTTTAAAGAGGTATGCATGAATCAATGTTCACAATATATACAGAGGGTGTTCCCACATATTTGTGACGATTTTGAACATTATGTATATAAAATTTAGGAAAATTTTATTTTTTAACATTAAACGAAAAATAACCTTTGTTAATTATTTTGTAAGACTATCATCATATTACCTCTTGATTTTCTAGATTAAAAAATTTTTTCTTAAAACTGTAAAGTTGATTTTTTTTCACTCCTTCTTCAAAATTTTTCAAAGCCTCTCCAATGTTTTGAGGCCGCTTATACAGAGCTAGTCTTAGAAGCCAAAATGCAAAGTAATCCATAGCAAACTGATCGGGGGACGTAGGAAGGATGCATTTAAATGTAATAGCCTCAATTCCGATTTCATTTCTCCCTTAGAGCTGTAAATCTAGAGGTATGACTGATAGTATTATCGTGATGAAACTTAACACACTTTGAAGATTGTCTAGGTAACGTAATCGAATATCTTTTTGGAAAATAGAAGAAAATCTAATAATATTCATAAGACCTGTAGCAAACGTTTTCTCTGTATCAACATTTTAGGTCCTTTTCTCCTCTTTTCCGGTAGTTAATTGATCTTTTTCTATTCCAATTATATAAATATATGACTCATGAATTGTAACTACATACTTCAATTTTTCAGGTTCCAAAAAAATTTCTTACAGAAATTTGCACATAGTCTTAGGCTGAGAAACATGTTTTGGCGTTGGCAGTTGAATGCCAAGAATGATTTTTTTTATTAGTTTGAAATCAGATTTTATAATTTTGTTTACGATTTATATAACGTATAACGGAAACGTATAACGATTTAGTGACACTTCTTTGGGAGGAGGGGGTGGAATGTCGTTTAAAACATGAGACGCGACTTTAAATATAATAAGAGGTGTAAATATCTGAGTTGTGTATGCATTTTTTACCTTTTTCTATGTCAAATGTAAACTTTTACTAATATTTTCTACTTTATTCATTATGTCACTTATTTTACGCATAGAATTAATAAAATCATGCTTTTCACATCTTTTTTTTTAAAATCGAATAAAAGTATTTCTCTTCGTTAAGAGCAAAGATATCTAGTTTATTTTTTTGCACCGTATTACAGCAAAGAATAACTTTGATCATGCAGATAATAATTAAACCCTTTTCCGAACTGATGCAATTCAGGATTTTTTATTCATTTAAATTTAATTCATGGAGAAAATCAAAATGCCTGAAAACCCTCTGTATATATATATTTATATACATACACACACAGAGAGAGAGAGGGAGAAATCGAATATCGGATCCATTAAACATAAGTTGCTGTTTTACTGAAAGAACTAGCAGCATTTTCATGAAATATTTGAATATTGTCATTTGTAAGTAGATCTTTAGTGCTTTTTCCCCCCTTGTTAGTAGAATATTTTATAAAAGTTATCGAGGGGAAAAAAAGTAACGTGTTTAAAAATGTGCATGCTGCCATCTATCGTAAAATGGCAGATTTACAATCGCCGTCCTCATTTGACAGAGACAAATGAGAGTTGGAAGCTGTCAAGAGAGAAACATTTTTTTTTCACAGATCTCTTCGAATTTTTCAGAAGAAAAAGATTAATTTATCAACCTTAATATTCTTTGAAAAAAAATTAAAAGTGCTTTAGAGATGTTTTCAGAAACTTTTTGTGCTTTGTTTTGTGTCTTTCTTAGTCACAATGAAAAAGTTCAAAGTTTCGTTTTGTGAAACTTGTTTTGTAACTTTTAAGCTCCCGTAAACACCTTTAATAGATAAGTGGAATGTATTTATCAATAAATAGCGTCAATAATATGAAGTTTTGAAGGGGTGAATAATTCATTTATTTAATCTTGAACTTAACTCTTATTAAAAATATAAATTGTTCAAATTTTCAGGTTTAACTATTTATTATATATTTTATGAAATATTTAACACATTTTACGAAAACAAATTTCCCTGATATTTTTTCTTCTTCTCTTAGTACTTAATAATCAAATACTATTCACAATAAAATGATGTTATCTGTCCAAATATTTCAACTTTTACTGACTGTCGATTCGGGTCTATATTTTAGGCTTAGCTTAATTATATACTTCTCTGTTGAATTAAAGGATATTTCCACTTGCTAAATTTAAAATAAAATAAGAATTAAGCTTAAACAGAATTGACACCTTTCAGAATATTAGTATTACTTTATGAATTTCTCAATTTATCCTTTCCATTAGCCCTCAGGTCATTTATTCCATTAAATGTGGTAATTTTTAATTTTAAAATAGAATTCCCGTGTTCTAATTTATAACAAGTATTTGGCTTTTAACATTTTAATGTCTGATATGCTTGCTGTTTCAAACTATCTTCCATTACCGATATACATTTTAAAATTTTTATTTAAACTAACTAAAACACTTTTAGACACAGAAGTGATGCTCCAAGGTTTAACACGTTAATTCAAAATCTAACCGTTTTAACTCAAAGATGTAGTATTACTATAGTGTTACTTAAAGGCAAAATTATTTTTATAAAAATATATTATTTTGCATGTAATCCGATCTCATTAGTCTTTTACCCATTAGTTCCCATTCTCTTGCAAGCAATGTTAGAATGCATTATTTATCTACTTCCTCTTTTACGTTTTATTAAATAATTTTTTGCAACATAAAAGATTCGTTTAAAAATAACTTTTTAATTTGAATTATTAATTGACAAGAAGTTATTGAAATGTAAACAAAATAATTCACCTATATTCCAATCTTGAGAACCATGAAAGAAAAGACAACAGGAAATTGAAATACACATTAAAAAAATATGCTGAATATTCTACAGATTTCGACAAATTCTGTGCTCAGTAACTTAAAATATAAATCGGAAGGTAAACAAAAATGGTATGTATTCATAAATTTTTATTTAAAATTAAAAATAAGTGAACAAAATTATTTCCATATTTCAAAAAAATATTATCCATTTTTATACTTGCTTTATGATATTTGTAGCGAAAGTTAATGTAAAACAAAAAAAAAAAAATTGCAATTTCCTTTTCCCTTAGCTAAAAAATGAAACTCTCTATTTCCAACCATTAAAAAAAATCTCTTTTTGTATTAAGAATAATTCAGAATCATTGATAACAATGATATAAATATAATCAATTACTTTGATAGATTATTAACATGTTTTATTTCTTTCAATTTCAGATGGTCCTGCTTTGGTTCGAGTTAATATTTACATAAGAAGTATCAGTGAAATAGATGACGTCAGAATGGTAATATCATCTTATTTACTATTACATTTACTTAGCTATAGTTACACTTCCTATGTGTAAAATCGTAGATATTAACATTTTAAGGCACAAAATGATCTGATATAAGTATCAAATTTTTTACATTAAAGTAAAGAAAATTTATCTATTGCTTTAAATTTATATATATAAGGTTAAGATAATATGTTTTTGTATAATTTTCTTTCGAATGATAATTCTTGAGTATAAAAAAGTATTTGAAAAGGTTTGAATTTTACATGATAACAGTTCTGTTTTAAGTACGTACATTCTTTAGCAATCAGTAATTTAATTATTCCTCAGTCAATTTAAAATTATAATTCTACATTATTTTTTGGCGTTTAAAAATGTTTTTGAGATTTATGTGTATTTTTAATGCATTAAAATTATCTTTCTTCTACTAAAATATGAAAGCTAAATTTTATGCCCAGTAAAATTTTGAGCACATCTTAAGGTTATTTTTTTTATTTCGAAGCTGGGAATATTTCATTCTATTATTCTGTTATTATAAAAATTTATTGTTCGTAAATTCATATGAATGAGAACATTGCTTTTATTTTTTGATTTCAAATTGCAAGGGAAAAATTTGCAATGTATAGCAAAAAATGAAGATCATTTATAAATTTAAACATCAAGACAAAAATGTCCGACAAGAATAATATTCCATTACCAGATTTCTCGCAATAATATCTCTCAATCTTTAAAAAGTCAATGCAATAACATACATAGCATCATAATAATATGTGTTCTAAACATGCATTTCAAGCATTAAAATAAATTTGTATATTAATTAGTTACAAAGCATAAAAAAAATCATAAAAAGTTTTAAAATATGTTAAACTCATTAAATTAAAGCAAAAATGTTTTTCAAGTATTTAAAAAAAAAAAAAAAATACCCTACCACAAATTCGTATAGTCCGTTGAATTTACATTTTATCATTATAAAATGAGACCAGAAAGAGCATGTTTGAAAAACAAATTTATATTTGAAATTTTTAGTGAATTGTTCAATTGTTCAAGAAATATTACATTGAATAGTCAAATTATTAGATACATTTCCATGCTTTTGCATTATATTAATGCTTAATCACAGATTTTGTGGTACATTAAGAATAATTTTTACCGATATTATAGGCAATCAAAATGTTATTTGTAGCTGGCTTTAAATATGACGCAGTTCTATAAATGAATATTTGATAGACTTATTTAAATTTTTCTGATGATTAAAAGAAATTCCACCTGAGACATTCTGCATTAATTAAATTATGGATACAATACACACAATATGATTTATTTTAGTTGACATTTAAATACTTGAATAATTGTTAAGTTATTATGGGAAAAATGTAGAAATAATGTAAAGAGACTTTAATTAATGTAAAAATGAAAATTTTAGTCTAAAAAAAACTTAATTAAATGAATATTGACTACTCATTGAAATTTACTATTGTTATTGAGATTTCCATAATAATATAGATTGCATGTCTTCCTATAATTACAGTTAACATTTCACATATGTCAGCAGAGTAAATAATATACGTCATTCCAAATGACGAAGGCATATTTGAATTGTGCGAATTCAAATAGCAGAACTGATTAACAGAGTGATTTGAAATGAGAAAACGCAGTACTTGAATTTATTTTAACTAACAAGTAATATTTTCCCTCATATTGCAGAGAGTTCTCTTTTCCAATAAGTACTTTTTCTTCTCTGCTAATATTTAAGTTTTTAAAGACAAACAATAACACTTTTGTTTATTCTCCATTAGGTGAAACAGTAAATAGTGCGATTGCTTTTTTTAATATGATAAAGCCTCACATAATTCTTAAAAAAGCGTTGATTAATCATAATTTAATGTTTCTTTCAAAATTTAACTATTTATGACTGAATAATAAAATAAAAAAAATTTCAGCATTGAATATACAATTCTTTGACAGTGAAAATTCATAAGTAACCTGACATTAATTGAATTTTTTTAAATGAATTGTATATTTTAATCATTAAAAACAAATATTTTAATCATTAAAAACAAATATTTCAGTCATTAAAAACAAATATTTTAATCGTTTAAAAATGTAGACCTTTTATTTTAATTTTTTTATATAGTTTGAGGTTTCACACAAAAATATACACATCACATGATTTGTAAATTAAGAATGATTTTTCTTTTTCATTGTTTATGTAACCATTATGTTTACTGTAATTTCAAAAATCTATAGTTTAAAATTTATAACACAGATAATAATATTGAATATATATACATGCATATTATCGAATTATGCATTATTGTCACATGAAAATATAATATTTGTATTGGCATGAATATTATAATAGCGAAAACTTTTTTGAAGTGCCATTAGACATCACATTTCAACTATAATTTACAGAATAGCTTTCTTTGTAATATAATTCGGATATTATGATATATTCTGCTAGCTTCTATTCACTAATTTAAACTAACAATACAATACGATTAATCTAATGAGAAATAAGTAGGCTAAAAAAGCAATTAACTGCAACATTAAGGCTGATAATGAATTGAACTAAAAGTTAATTAAGACCTCATTAGATATTCTATAAGTATCTTAACCGAGCAGAGAAACCATCATCTTTTACAATCTTTAAATTGAACTGTATCTATTTAAAATAAAGAAGTTATTGAGGCTTCTAAATTCCCCAACTTAGCCCAGTTTCCACCATCATTAACACTCCAGTAAAAGCTTTGCATGGAAAAAAAAAGACTGGCAAAGAAAAAAAAGACCACTTCATGACGTAAACTAATTCTTAGCACTTTTTCATTTCAGTCTATCATACCAAAAAGCCATTCTCTACATCTTAAGCGAGAAACGCTCTTGTCGTAAATCAGAACGGAAAACACCATTCAGCTGCTATGTGTGTCTCTCCCATAAACACAGGCTCCCTTGTGTACTTGGATTACCTTTTATTGAAACTTCAAGCCTCACTTGACAAAAATAAATTATTGATAAATTGCAATTTCCTTTCGCGGGGAAAAGATCCGAGGGCCTTTACATTAATTCACCTGAGCAGAAAATGTGACGTTCAATTAAGCCACGTCGATAACTCAAGATTTTAGTTACAGCATCCGAGTCAGTTTAAAAAATGAAGCCGCTTTTCATTGGCTGATTTATAACTATATAGATTTTCACATTTCCCAGTTTTAAAAACAAAGCTATCTGGAAATTAATAACACACAGGAGGAAATGGCTGCATGTTTTTGATGCCAAGAGTGACGTTTAGTTGTTCAAAAATGTCGAACAATAAGTTGTTTGCTGTAAAAGAAATGCATATGTTCTACATTTTGAGTTTTCTTTTCAAAATATTTTGCTTTTTGCTGTTCATTCAGTGGAAGGAAAAAACATGCAACGTTTAATTAAATTTTGTTCTCAAACTGCTTAATTACACATTCAAAACTTTTTGTAAATTAAATCAATTGTTACACACATAGTTTTTATTTTTCACACTTCTTACACATTTCTTTATTCTTTTCCAAAATTCTCTTTCTTATAATTTATTTTAAATGTTACAGGACTTGATTACAAAAAATCATTGCCGATACATTTAAATATATAATATATAATTTACTTTAATGTAAAATAAATTAATTTGTATTAATATTTATACTGTGAATGAAATGTTACTTTATTAATTATTTAATGGTTTTTCAATTATGTTAATAATTTGAAGACTGTTAGGCAAATATAACATCGGAAAAATCGTTAATTTTTTACAATTATATTTGTGTTTAGTTAAAAAAAATAGTTTGCAAAATTTTTAATGTGTAAATTTATAATTCATCTTAATAAAGAAACTATTTCATATTTTTTATTAGACAGAGACATTTTTCATCTAATAAAAATTAATAATTTTACTTTTTTAAAAGTATGAGTTTAATTTTTTTTATAATAATGAAACAAACTGGTTTTAAAATTTCGATCTTTTAATTAAAACTTTATTGCAATAAATTACAATTTGTGAAAACTTGAACACTTTGACTAGGAATTTTACCCTGTTAAACAATTATTTTGTGCATTTATGAATTTTACAACTTCTAGTCAGACATCTCATATTTTACAGTATTTATCATTATTTAACAGATAAAGCCCATTTTATTAGTTAAGAACTCACCAATAAAATTATTTTATAATGTATTTTCCTACTACGTACATGAAAATACTAGCATCTAAAATAACAAAATATGCTAAGTATAATGAAATATATAGTTATATAAATTATATTCATCATCATTAAAATATCATGCCTGACTAAAAATAATCAAGGCTATATATTATTTATTTAAAATACTACAAAATAGTACTAGTAGTAATTATAAAATAAACATTCGTAACTTAGTTAACTATTCCACCCAGACAGGACATTAACTTAATTATATTTATCGTATTTAATTTAATTTGCCTTAAATGCTTTTGTTAACATACGCTTTCATTGAAAAACTACATTTTGCTTTAGCTTGCAAGCAACAAAAGCACGTGTCAGTTAGCATAAGTAAACATTAACCGAAACATTTCCCGAAGCAAATGTCTTTTCACAGAGCCAGTAAAACGTTGCATTTGACGCCAGTTCCTGAATTAAAACGGAAGCACCGGAAACCACCTATTTCCAACGCTTCTACCACTACGCCATACCATTCTGTCCATTGTAATATAGTTCTCATTTATCCAGACTTCTCTGGCAGCTCCCTTTATTTATATTTATAAATCAGTTGACACAACGGCTTAACATGGAACATTTGAAATGGTGGGTAGCAAAGAACTCAATATCTGAGTGGTTGGGGAGTGTCAGCGCAATCTGACAAAATCATATAGCTTAATCTTGACGAATTAGCAGCTCACTCCAGTGACTATCCTTCATTATTCTACATCTACATCGCAATCCCCCTTTTCCCTCCAGGAGCAAAAGAGGGTTCGTAGTGGAAGAGGGGGGATTTCCTAAAGTGTCGTAATTAAAATTGGCGTGGTGTTATGGATATTTAATTTTAAGACGCGTGAAAAGGGTTCTCAAGGTTAATGAAGTCTTAATTAGAGAATGGGATTTTTGTGGGGCAGGTTCTCATTTTACAGTACTAGGAAGGCGGATGTATGGCGTCTTTCGGGACTTGTGTTGGAAAGGCATATAAAATGACAACAAAACTTATGTGTTTTAAATGTAGAACAGCATGTGGCTGATCGGATAGGGAGAAATAAATCCAGACGAGATGAATTATGTTTGTTATTTAATAAGTATATTAAAATAGTTTAAAATTTGTAGTAAATATTTATTTTAACGAGATTTAAATGTTTTATAGTCTTGAATAGAGTATGGGATTTTTCGAAACGAACACAGAGAAAAGTCTTCTGAGACCTGACAACAAATGACGTATAAATAATAATAAACTTATGAATGCATATTATAGAGAAATACAAATTGGTATTGCCAGTCATGAATAAATTATATTTAAAGCAGAAAATTTGCATTAATTAATAGGCTGATGAAAATGTGAAATTAAGCCATAAATGTTACTCTGGATTTTATAACAAATGATAAATTTATTGATTTTAAATATTAATGATTAATGCCATCTTTTGCATCGTAAGTAAAACATTGCTTGCAATATGATTTCAATTAAAAAAAGACAGAAATAATTTTAAATTGATTAAATTGATACTTCCTCCAAAAAATGTCATTTAATATAACTGTTGTTTATTATGGAAAGTAATAATCGTTCTGTAAAGTTGGATAACCATTTTAACAATGATTTCACTTTTAACATTTTCCTGTAATTATAAATTTTCTAAAAATCCCCTTTAAGCAATTTGCATTAATTAAAAAAATATTGGAAATTGAGCCTTTGATTTATTTGAAATCAAAATATTAATTTGATACTTTGGATATCAAATTGATTTTATGAATTTGATATCATTTATCAATTTGATATACTTTAAGCAATTTGCATTAATTAAAAAATATTGGGAATTGATACTTTGTTTTATTTGAAATCATTTAGAACATATATTTATGAGCGTACAGTACATGCGAATATAATGAAACCTTGATTTATAGTTAGATAAAAACGAACTTAAATAAATTATTAAAACTAAAAAAAAACAATACTTTCATAAATTAATCTGTTAGAAATTAGATTAATCCGTTGCAATCTAATATTTAAACAAACACACACTATTCAATTCAACTGGGTAAAATGAATAAATAAGAAATTAACCATTTTACTGTAAATTTTTCATTTTCTTGTTGCATGAATATTTCAAAAAATGGGAGTATACCAAAAAAACCATACTTTTTAAAAATATTTTGTTATTTGTTTGTAATTAGGAAGGTTCAAATTGTCAACATATAAAGTCGCATTTACTTAACTATATTATTCATATAGAAAAGGAATAATAATCAACTCAATTCTACTGTAGTTGGTAAAAGTTTACAATATGAAAATATTATTAGCAATATTGGCATTTAAAATAAGAGTTATGAATAGTTATTGAGCAACCTGGAAACATTCATGTTTCAGCTGTTTAAAATGGATATGTAGACATTCCATACATTTTAAGTGTTTTTTTTTTCTATAGTTCGATTTTAGATATGGGAAACTAAATCGATTCATCTTCATGTGATTTTAAGATATAATCGAAGGATAGTTATGAGAAAATAGTGCTGTAAATAACACTTAAGAATGCAATTAAGAATTTTCGCACCAATGGCATTTTATATCACTTTGATTTAGACTTCATTCTTAAATGCCAAATCTACATCACTGAAGTATGAAGAAATCAATTTCAGGAAATTTTATCAGATATAAGAACTTCTTCACTAAACTTACTGAATATCCTTAAGAAATTCTTTATTTCAAATAATAGTAATTATTTAATTTATGAAGTAGATAGTCAAGTAGTTTTAGTAATTCATTTAAATTTTGAAAATCACCTCACAAAACAGTAGATTTTAAATTCGTGATTTAAAACCAATGCTCGCTCTAGAGCTCAGGAGTTGATCGTTTCGAATTCGCTGGAATTGTGTGTTGCCATCACTTATTTAAAAAAAAATTGAAATGACTATATGCGTAAGTTTCTTGCATCGACAGTGGGATTTTCCCAAGTTTTCTCCCATACGGTACTCCATGCCATATGACTGTTCAAAGTATACCTGAACAGCCATCTGCCATGATAAAACACGACATGATGACAATGGGATAGACGATATTGAACAGGTATGGTGGAACACGAGGTCTCTCATGAATATAAATTATTTAGTGTTTCATAATAATGATTAATAAATGAAAAGAAAATAATATAGATTGAAATTTCTAAATTGAAAGTATTACTTAAATAATAAATGTTACATTAAGCGACAATGCTTATGAATAGCTGAAAGAAGAATTTTTAAAAAAACCTACTCTGTTTAGATTTTGCGATCAATCATGGTGTCAAGTAACTTAAAAGGAAATCTGACAATCGATTTTTCTACATAAATTTATTTTCCTTTTAAAGACGTTTTCTTAAGTGTAGGAGCAGTTTTCTTCGAAGCCTGATTGTTTTGTTTTGTCTTAAAATTGGTATTTCAGTTTTAAAAAAAGGTCAAAGCATTTTACAAAAGCTTCTAAGGATTACACCGCTTCGTTATTAAAGTTTATTTATTTATTTTTAAAACCAAACATGTCTGGAGAAAAAAAAAGGACAATGTCATTTTTTTCTTAAAAATGAAATTCCCAGTTTGCGAAAGATTAATAAATAACTTTACACCAGAACGTTTCAAAATTAAGTTTGCTTTATAACTATAAAAATTCGCAATTATGTTTTCAAATCAATATATCTTATTTATTTTTAAAATATTCATATTGAACTTTTAAAATAACAATATTAAATTTATTATTTGGAAAATAAATGTTTACTAACATTTTTTTCTCTAATTATTGAAAATCTGATTAAATTATTCCAAGATTAACATTAAAATCATATTTGAATTTAATCTTATATTTTTTCTATTCAGAACTTGTTTAATTATTTAAATAATATATTTCATATGTCGTGTAATATGATTTACTTATTTTTCCAATTTTGCATTTTGTGTCTCATAAAACACGAAATGTCTGTGAAAAACAGCCAATATTTTATGGTTTCAATTTCACGTATCCATGTTTCCAAACTATTTGATAAAATTTTATTGCGATGCATTTTTGTTGGGAAAAAATAGTAACATCACTAAAGAATCCTTACGAAAAATTAGAAAAAAACGTTATCTTGAAAGGTATGAAGCCCAAAAAAATTTTAATTTAAAATGACAGGATATGTGGTCCCTGTCATGTTGATATGCTAGATGTTTTCTTCAAATATCGTAGTAAATGCCACTAGGCACATATATTGCTAAATTTCCCTTCAAACTTTTACTTAAAGTTACCTAGTTGCGATTTGTATATCACAAAACTTTGATGCTTAGTCGGAAGCGTTGCAAATCATTAAAATGCTTGACGTTATTACAGGAGCTTCTTAAAAATGATGTTTTCTGGAATTAAATATTTAGTTATAAAACTTTAAAAAACTTTCTCTATTTAAAATTGTTTCTAGTTAAAGTTAAGTGAAATAATGTTTCAGATTTTATTCTTTTGATAACGAAAATTATAAAGGTTTTAAATGAGAATAGTGTGTATAAGCCTATTAAATGAATTAAGAAATTTCAATCTGTGAATTTTTTAAATTCAGAGTCTTCAATTATCTTTAATAAATCAACTAAATATTTAGTTCAATAAATAGAACTAGATATTTAATTATAAATATTGACAATTTTCCTCCATTTAAAATTGTTTCTCGTTAAATTATCCGGGTTTTAAATGAGAATATAATCTATAAGCCTATTAAATGAATTAAGAAAATTCATTCTGTGAAATTATTATAGAAATCAATACCTCTTCAAATTTATAAAGGAATTCTACATTTAATAAAATAATAACTTCAAAGACATAAGTTGAATTATTTTAATATAAATATATTAACTTACTTAAAAAACTTATTGAAATCATTGGAATTTTTTATTTATGTTTAACACGCGGAAAAAATAATATTTTTGTTAAATGCTTATGCTTTTTTAAATTAACTAGTTTAAACTATTCCCATTCAAATAAAATAAGTAGAGATTAGGCTAAAATATAAATATCTATACTTTCTTTCATTGGAATCTCTTTTCAAAAATAGCAAAGCTGATAATGATGAATATTCACACTACTTTGAATCACTCAATCGTATATCTTTTCAGAATTCTATTCTAATACAAAACTCCTCACAATTTCAATTGCTGTCTTGGATGAAGGAATCTTGATATTATGCACATAACACCAAACCTGACAGCCCGGAAATTACACTCAATGAATATTGGAATATTTGGACAAAATGAGAAATTCATTGAGCCATCTTTCCTTTTATTGCGTTTCCATTAAGACTGTGGGGAAAAATAGGACACCATTGAAAACGAAAAAATTCATAAAAGTTTTCCAAAAAAAGAAATTTATTTGCTATGTAGTCTAGCAACTTCTTGATTTTTCATTCAGAATGCTTTTATTTTTTTAGTTTTGATTAATACATTTTAATGGTGAATTTCATTATAGAGCAAAGCTTCAACAATTAGATTTTTATAAAAGTAGAAGAATATTCAAGCTCCCTTTAACAAAGACAAATAATTAAATTATCATACACTAATGTGATCAATCTTATTCATTAAATATAAATTAAAAAGTATAAGCTTTATTTCTTTCTAAAACAAACTTAAATCTTCCTATTGTATGTAAAATTCATTCTACTGGTAAACGGAGCAGTTTATAGCATTACAAGCTGGTAAATAGCATAATCTTTTGAATTTTGAAGAATGCATATTTAAGAATTAGAAATAATTATGATTCGTTAAACTTATTCAAATTTTTAAATAAAAAATGAATTAGATTCCATTTATTACATTTTATTTGATATATTTTATTTATGTACATTATGCATAACAACTATCATAATTCATCCAGGGTGTGTTTCTTAAAAATTTGCTTAATTTTTAAGATATCACATATAAGCAAAACATATTATTTTATTTCTAAAAAAAAAAAAAGATTTTTAATTAACTTATTCTCATAATCACCGCTTTATGTAAAATACGATTGAATGATTCAAAGTAGTGTGAATATTCATCATTAACAGCTTTGCTACTTTTGAAACGAAATTACAATGAAAGAAAGTATAAATGCTTATATTTTAAATAAAATTTAAATCTGTAATTTAAATTACGTAATGGATTTAATAAAACTTCCTATTATTCTAGTTTCTTTTAAATTTAAATAAATTACTATTTTCATACAGATTTTATTTAAATTATTTTTTCAGTTGAATATGATTAAAATAAATAACTTAATTACATGAAATTATATAAGATTAGTATTTAAAATAAATCTTAGTTATTATTTTAATTAATATACCTGTAAATTGAAAGAAAGCAAGGAAAACATGAATGTAAATTTTGTAAAAGAAAAAGTTGGAGCTATCACCATTACATTGTAATGCAGAATAAAAGTCTTATTAATTAAAAATTTTCTGTTTTATAGGATATGCTTTAATTTTAAATCTTTCCCTTTTCAATAAACGAGATGAAAATTCAAAGATGTTTTCTTTTATACCTTTATCTCAAGTAGTAAACAGAAAAGACTTAATTTAAAACTTAAAGCATTTTGGTTAATGAGAATGCCATTCTCGCTTAAAAGAGTCATTGGAAACCGATGCAAAGTTTGGATAAACACATTTTAATTAACAGGACTAGGATTAGAAGTAAAATCTTTCTTTGTAAATAGCAATTTTAAAAAAATTAAATAAAGACGCTAGTTTGTTTAATAACAACATTATTCTCAGCTTATTGTTAACGAGCATGGTTTATTATTATTAAATTTAAGTATTTTTGGGGAATATACAATAATTAGTGCTATTCTTTCGATGCTGACTTGTAATCAAAGTCATATTTTAAAATTCTTTAAGATGTAATAATCACTGTTGTCCAATTATATATGATGATAAACAGCATTAAATACTTTATAATCTATATTCTTTTAATTATTTCAGACAAACAATTATTTTGAATTTTAATTACATGTTTACATTCATTTAATGAGACAAATAATCTTAATTGATAAATAATTTCATTTACATTTGGAATACTTATATCTTTGAATTCTAGGTGAAAAGTTCATTCAAAAACATGTACAACTAAATTTTTTATCATTTTCTGTATTTGAAGTAGAACTACTAATTGTATAATTATATTGTTGTTCAATATTTATTTAAATAGTTATTTAACATTGAACAGTAACTAATCTTATTGATAATCATTTATGAAACTATTCAAAATATATATAAGATTAATTATTTTACTGTCCTGTAATAAAATGTTCTATGCTAGCATAAACATAATAGATACAACATAGGTGAAATACCAAATAATTAAAGAAGTAAACATCTGATTATTCAAATAACAATTAAAATGATTATTTAATTTTAGAATTGTGATTAATTTAGGCAAAATTATTTGTTCCTTGTGGATGTTCGAATGCCATATATTTGATTCCATATGAAATAAGTTTAAAGGCAACAATATTTTTATTAAAACACAATGCAAGCAATACAACATTTCTATATATAACTTTTGTTGTAATATATTCAGAAGAATACATCTGAAATGATCAATATTTTTTTGTCTACAGGAGTACAGCGTCCAACTGACGTTCCGTGAGCAGTGGAGAGATGAGAGATTGCAGTTCGATGACATGGGTGGTCAAGTACGATACTTGACTTTGACAGACCCTGAAAAAATCTGGAAACCAGATTTGTTTTTCTCCAATGAGAAAGAGGGTCATTTCCACAACATTATTATGCCCAACGTCCTTCTCCGGATATATCCGAACGGAGATGTCTTGTACAGCATCCGGTACGTAAATCTAAATTAATTAAGGCAAATCTTCAATTGAATATAAATATTAATTATATATAAACTATATAAATTATAAATTATATATAAATATTCATTTTTCTATAACTCTATTAGTTTAAAACTAGTATAATTAAACTGTCTGTAAAATATTGCTACCAAAATATAGTAAGATTAATAGTTTTTTCAATAACTTATGTGTTATGTATGTAAATTAATTTTATAGTACAATATGATTTTATCACGCAATTTTATACATATTGTATGAAATTTTAATAAGATTATATTTTGACAATAATATAATATTATATTAAATATAATATATGCTAAACATAATATTATATTTTGATATTTTTTGCAGAATATCATTAGTGCTGTCCTGTCCGATGGACTTGAAGTTTTACCCTCTGGATAAACAAACATGCTCCATTGTTATGGCTAGTTGTACGTATAATTCATTTTTATTTCATAATTAGTGATAAAATTTTTATTTTATAGCTAATAATAATGCCTCTTAAAGATAATGATATTATAATAAGTTCATAATTAAAAATTATGTTTTTGGATTAAATCTAGTTGATAACTTAGGTGCAGACTGTACTAGTATTTTACAAAATCATTTGGTAAAAAAAAAATCTTTAATTCCTAGAGTATTTTTTAATTTAAAATATTGATTATATTATGGTAATTAGAGCAAATATAAAATAAAGTTAAACATAAGATTGCATCATTTAATTAATCTAAATTTAGATATTTTTCTTTAATTAATTATTAAAAATTCTGTATCTCATTTAATCCGGAGTAATTTAGTTGATTTCAGAATTAATTGGTTTTGAAAAATCTGTTTAAATATATAATTGATTATATTGATTATATTATGGTAATTAGAGCAAATATAAAATAAAGTTGAACATAAGATTGCATCATTTAATTAATCTAAATTTAGATATTTTTCTTTAATTAATTATTAAAAATTCTGTATCTCATTTAATCCGGAGTAATTTAGTTGATTTCAGAATTAATTGGTTTTGAAAAATCTGTTTAAAAATATAATTTATGTTTAAGGTTTGAAATAAAAAACAATGAAAGCAAAATAAATTGTATTCATTTATAAATGTTCGTAATTTAAATGCTAACTTAAAAAATAGTCAGTCCCGTACTCAAATAGATTTTCTTATATTTTTAATATGAAGTACTTCATATCAATTATAATTTATAGCGCATGTTTATGTATTTTATGTCAGGCTTTTATGAATATAATTTGTAATATATTCCAACGATTCCATTATTTTTTAGTATATAAATAAGTTTAAACTCCTGCAAGAGAAAAAATATATTTCTCAGGGTGATTATTATTTGTAGTATCTCTATTTAGTTAATTTTATGTTTCCTTAGCAAGAGTTTCATCCTAACAATTTATTCAAATAATATCTTCCAATATTTATATTTTTATCATTTTTCAATTTAAAATTAAGAAATTCTGATAGAGATTCATTTGAGGACTATCTTAAGAGTTAAAAAAAAAAAATCAGATAGTTTTTGTTTTATCTAAAAAGTTAATATGAATTTCCAATTCAATCAACTTATGATTATGCCCTTGCATGAATTTCTTTTTCCAAATTTATGCAACTTGCAATTAATATCTTTTTCCTCCTCTTCTTGTCCATTTTTACAGATCACACTTTAATTTTTTATAACAAAAGAGCTGAAATGGAAATTTTTCTCCACTCACTCTCTGTCTTCTAATGCTTTCTAATTTGTTTAACAAACAGCACAGTGGAAAAATAATTTATAGGCATAATCTATTCAAAGCTCTAGGAAGAAGCGATAATCTCATAAACCCCGTCAGCAAACATTGGATCTTGGATTACTGATTGTTCATCCAACGGAAAAAAAAAGCGGCTGGAAATTAAATTATATTACACCCGTTAATGACGGAATTACTATCGATGGAAAAGCCTTTCGATAACGACGTTCTCTTGTTAAAAAAGAATTTTCCTTGAAAAGAAGAGGTGGAAAAAAAATTCCACTTGACTTTTTAGCTCCATTACAGTTAAAATATTTTTCTTTATACTGATTTTCATTAAAGGAAACTTTTTCTCGCGTTATATGCGTGCTTGTAATTAGTGCCACGAACTTCTAATGAAGGTGCAACAAGACTAGCGTGACGTTCTAAGCAAAACATTTAATTTCTTTCGATTGCGTTTAAGCTATAACTTTTCTTTGGTATAAAAAAAGGGCAAAAAAAAGAGCAAAAGAAAAAGAAGAAGAAGAAAAAAAAAAAAAAAGAGAGTTGAATTGATCATGCGTATAGTATTGGTTTCTTCACATTTATGACGGCAATAATTTTGAACTTTTTTCGTCCTAAATGACCTACTGCAATTTTCTCCGTATTTTCATGCTTCATCAAGGGGAAAAGTGCTGGCTAACTAAGCATCGCTCATAAAGGCAAACACCAAGGCCAAAGAGAATTTTCGCTATGATCTCCGCCCGATTGATTTTCATCAGTATTAATCGCTTCAATTAATAAATGATCAGTTTAAATATGATGACAGTTATTTTTCCATGTATTGCTATTAAATTTTGCGCTGTGTAGCCTTTTACGTCAGAAACTGAGTCAGTGAATAACTACTCAAACGTTTTACGTCATTTTTCATACTAGAGATATTTTATTAACTCGACTTAAAATATGATATTTTTTTACATAGTTAACTTAAAAACGTCTTAGGAACTTAAGGATGCTTTAATTAGAAAATTATCGTTATTTTTAATTTCGATTAAAAATTAATATATGGAACAAAAACTTTAACATAACAAAGAACTCTAAATGATATCTTTCAAGTTCTTTTAATGAATGTCTTTTAATGAATTTCGATTAAAAATTAATATATGGAACAAAAACTCTAATATAACAAAGAACTCTAAATGATATCTTTCAAGCTCTCTTAATGAATGCCTTTTAATGAATATGAGTTCGTTTTTGAAAAACAACAACATAAAATCATGTCATAGGAATTTTAAAAAATAACATTTTTTTATCAGTAAATATTCTATAATGCAATGCTATTTAAAACTTTTTTTTTACTTTCAAACTATTTCTAATTTAAATACAATATTGGTACATTAAAATAATTTAAATTTGTTAAATAATTTGTGGACAAAATGAATCATTTAACATAACGCAAAACATAAATTATGTAGAACTAACAAAATTTGAAATTCCAGGGAAATAAATACTTTTGATTAAAAAAATTAAGCATAATTCAAGAATATATATATATATATATATATAGTCCTTAGCATTTAAGTAAATGTTAATTTATTTGCACCAAGTTTAAAAATACTCGTCTTAATATAAATATTTTAAGTAAGCATTCATAATTATATGTCTGTTATAAGATTTTGCTTAAAACCTTTTTTAACTATAGGAAATAAAATAATTGCTTAGGTAATTAAATTTTAAGAAGAACGAATTTGAATATTATTAATACTAATTATTTCAAACAAAAGCATATTTTTGTAGAAAGCGTGATTTTTTTGTTACAAATAAAATGTTAGAAAAAGAAAATAATTTTTAAAATATGTAATTATATAATTTTTAAAAGAAATTTCCTACTTTCTAAATATTTTAATGACATGTATTTTAGAATATGTAAATCTTTAAATTTCGCACCTATCACATATTTATACCTATGTTATTATTCAAAAAATGTATTCTCAATCTTTTTTTAAGATTCATAAAACTTAAATGAACTTTCAAAATAAAGAAAAATTGCTTGAAAAGAAATGAAGCTTCATGTGCTAATGAATGTAATTTTTAATTAACCTCAATACGTAATCCGAAATCGAGTTTCTCAAGTATAAATAATAAATTCCCATCTTAAATTCTACAGTATTTTAGAATGGAGCTTTCAAAACTTATCTTTGAGTAACAGAACATGGAAGAAAAAGAGCAAAAATAGCACATAAATGATTGATTTCGTAGATGCCATTTAATAAATTGAAATTTTTGATAAATGTTGTATACCTTAGAAGCTTGTTTAATAAGAAAATTTGTTTTAGTTGCCTCTTTTCCTTGTATTAAGCTATTTATCAAATCTATACATTGCAAAGATTAATTTTTGAGCTTTTTAAATTTGCTTGGATACACTTTATAAATTTAGGCTTTTTAATTCATTGTAAAATAGGACTTTGGCAAATTTATCTGAAAGGCATTAAAAGGCTTCGTGCATTATTTATTATTTTTGATCTTTTTCTGATCTATATTGCTGAAAGTTTCATCATTTTCTCTAAATAATTTATTTAAAATATACTATGGTTTTCTACGTTTAATTCTAATACTCTAAAATTACAACTTTTTCTTGGAATTTCTTAATTAATATAGGTACGTTAGTTTCTTAATTAATATCGAGATCATGAAATCTTAAATAATATTTTGGAAAACTTAATTGTGAATAAAACAATAAGATGTCACGAGAGATTTTCAAATATCCTAAATAATTGTAGTTCCAATCGAGTTACTAACCATAACTACTAAAATTCTCGTCTCATAAATGGAAAACTATTTAATACATCAAAACTGAGCTCTTGTACTGAGATAATTTACCAATTACAACTCACGTTTTCTAAGTGAGTGAATGAATCTAAATTTATAGCATCGTTAATCACGAAACTAGTGTAATAAATCTACAGATTAAATCTAGACGCTTCGTTGCTCTTCCGATTATCGAATTGTCTGGAAAGAGAATGAATGTTTCCATATTTGGCCTGTTTCAAAGTTTAAGATCTATTTTAATTACCTAGAATAAGCACATTGAATTACTATTTAGTTATGTCGAAAATGAACACATTAAAAAATTACTGTCGTATCTTTCTAAAAAAAAATCCCAAAGACATTGTTAATGTATCTCGCCTTAAGTTCTAAACATTTATTTATCTTTCAACAATATTATTTACTTTTAGGATAAATAGGATAATAGGTAAAAAAAGCATAACATGTACGAATGCTAAACATAACATGTACAATTTTCAAATAACATGTATAACATTAAATAACATAACATTAAATAACTATAAATAATATGTAACACGTATACAATAATATGTATAAAAATAATTATATATTTCTTAATAATTTTATATTTCTATTAAATATGTTTTTTTAATTTTTCGTAATTACTTATAAAAAATTATAGTTTTCATTTCTCTGGAAGTAATAAACTAATCTTAATTGTTTTGCTATATGATGTTTACAATCACAGGTATCGGGTTCGAATCCCGGCTTTGCCCATGGGTGCTGTAGTGGTTCGGAATCCACTTTAAGCCGTAGGTCCCGGTCCTAATTGGATCGTAGAGCGCTGCAGGGGCATTGTTACTCCGCGTCCGTGGCTTACCAGCAAGTTACACGCGCCCCCTGGGTAATGCAAAGTGAGTAACATCGGTGCAGCCCTTATAGGCATCCAAAGACGTCCCTGTCTGTTTGCCAGCTGCATTGGAAAAAAATTTTTACAATAAAATTGTACACCAGGAAATAAATTAATTCGTATTTTAAACATTTTCCCCGTTATATGTTCAGCAAACAAGCTAGATTATTCTTTTAGATACTCAGTCTATGTTGCAAGATATAAATAAAGTTTCCTTATATAATTTTGAAATCAAAACTGAAGCATGATAATTACTTTAAAATTTTTAATATCTAGACAATGTCCTAGTTTGTGTTTAGATTAGAAAAAGTACAACACAAAATTTTGTTCAATAGATTCTCCAGAAACTTTGAAAGTTACTAATAATGCTGCTTACTATTAACAATTTTCTCTATTCTAAATAATCTTTTCCATTTCAAACAAATGTAAAAGGAATTGAAGAAAGCATCGTTAATATTTATCGGATGACCTTTCATCAGAAGGTTGTGCTATACCTGAAGCAAATTACAACGACAAAAAAAAATCGCTTCAAAAATTACTTTGGCGCATCGATTTTTGTCTCCCTCAGCCACTTCTGAAGCTTAAAATTATATTCGAATTTATTTATTAAACGCTGGAGATCGTAATTACCATTCGCGGCCTCGATTCAACAACGATGATTATGATTCGATTCGTGGCACTTTTCTTTCTAGAGAGCTGGGGTACTGTCCAAAAGAAGAGACTATTGGAAATCGAATTCGGGACTGGAAGCCCAAATGCGACGCCTTAGCGTAAAAATCGAAGCTGGTTAAGACCTACGAGATCCACGGATGTTCCTCTAAGGGGGAGGCTTTTTTTTTTATTTAACTTCACTGATTTTTCTCTCCCTTTCCACCGAGCGTTTAGTACCACCTTTCTCTCTTGCTTTGTCACCGTTGCTGCAGATCGTTATACGGAATCTTTTCCCTCTCTTCTTACTATTTGGAGATGCCTTCTTTCCCTTTTTTTTTTTCTTTTCCTCTATACTTTGTGAAGTGTGTGTTTGTGTTTTTCGTACATGTTTAGAGAGAGAGAGAGAGTGAGTGAGTGAGTGAGTGAGAGAGCGTTTGTGTACTTCAATAGACAACAGAGTGCCAATTCTTTTGCTTTTTGTTTGATTTCGTATTTTCAGGCAGTTTTTTCGGGGGTGGGGGATTTTAGATGGTGGCAAGTGTGACGTGATGAGAAATTGGACTTAATAAAATAGCTCACGTCTCAAAACTGACCATTTCTGCAATTCCTTTCTCTTAGAAAAAAGGTTAATTTTTTATATAAAAGAAATACAAGAAATGAGAATCTTTCTTAATAACTCTTAACATACTTTTTTTCTTAAGATTTTTTAATTTAACATTTTTTTTTTTTTTAAATAGGACTCTCTTTTTATAATACAAAAATAAAACTGAACTAACGCTCTTTATTCATTTATTAACATATTCTTCCTCAAACTAATAGTATCTCCTTTTTTGTTACGTTTTAATGTAATCTCTACTATGTTGCAATAAATAATTGCAAACGTATACTAAATGAGAACATTATTATGTATAAAAATTGCAAACGTTGCTTAAAAGAGAACATTATTCTTTTTACTTTACTATCATTTAACTAGACTAATTTTGTTACTGAACTAATTTGATTTTATATAGTCTTAGAAATAATTTAATTTATTTATGCAGCGGTTTTATTATAATTCTATTATTATTATTCTGGTTTATTGCTATAGATTGTTGATTATTATTATTATTATTTATATTGTTAGTTTATTGTTACTGATTTATTGTTAATTATTATTATTATTTTTTATATTGTTAGTTTATTGTTACTGATTTATTGTTATATATTGCTTATTAATTACGGTTTATTGTTAGAAAATTTTATTTTTATAATATTTTATTTTCAAATTTTTAACTGTATTCTTATTGTAATGATTTGTAGTAAGTATAATTTGATATTCTGAAATTATGTACATTTTTATACTCCATTTTTTAAAAATTAATTGAATAAACTAAAACTTCAATATGAAGTTTTAGGATTAGATCATTAAAGAATATTCTAAATATTTGAATTAGCTGATTTTGTCACTCACTGCATGCAAATTAAATTGTTCCACTTTTAAATAGTGGTAAGTATATTTTGCATCATCAAAACGAGCACATTAAACGAACATTGGATTAAAATAAAACTATCTAATTTTAAAATATCGCTGACATTTTGTCAGACAATAAAAGTTACAATAAAATTTATCCCACTGAAACTCATTAAAATTGAAATATTTGAGTAAGTAAAACTTCATAGAAATTTTAAGATTAAATATTTCTTTTAAAAAATTCAAAAATCTTTCAAACTAAAATTTTAGAGAAAATATTTAAATTTTAAAAAATATATATTTAATCCTTTCTTATTCATTTTCATATTAGACACATTTTTCTATGAAATTTTTATGTAACACATGCTGTTTTATAAGGTAAGTTAATAGCGAGAATTTTTAAGTATTATAAAGAAGTACAGTAAAACTCTGATAAGTCGAATGAAGAATCGGTAATTTTTAAACTACTCTTTGTATCGCTAAAAATTACACCGACTGTATAAACTTAAACCGGAAATTTACGGTTCAAAAATTTTAAACTAAGCTAATAATATTTTTTCACGGTTATATTTTAAGAAATAAATTATTGAAATCACTTTTTAACGAGTTATCAGAGTTCAATTGGAAATTTACTGCTTCTTTATAATCAGAAATGAGTGAAAATTCGACTTATTAAGTTTTACTGTATCTCTTTCTTTTTATTTTAGACGGTTATACAACCGAGGATTTAGTTTTTCTTTGGAAAGAAGGTGACCCCGTACAAGTGACAAAGAATCTTCACCTTCCACGATTTACTTTGGAAAGATTCTTCACCGACTATTGCACTAGCCGGACAAATACAGGTGAGTTATGGTATCGGTGTGTATTAAATAAAATATCTAACTTTGGATTACAGAAATACTGGTGCGTTCAAAACTAAGCTGAAATTGGAAAAGCTTCGTACATGTAAATGCGATCAATTGTCAGAAATGCATTTACTTTAAGGTAAGTGTTATATTCTTTAAAGGAAATAATAAGTATTTGGGCTATGTGGTGAAAATATTTGTGAATTATGGTAAGTTGATTTATATTTTTTTTGGAAATACAAGCATTTTTATTGACATAAGTAGATAGTTTTATTTTGAATGATATTCATTCCAAATTTCTTTTATATATATTTATGTGTAAATGATCAATGGTATTGAGATCTTTTTATTTTATAACTTAAAATTTCTTTGTCTTTGCAATATTTTATAGCTTGTTTATAAAAATTACTAATTAATAATTTAAACCCTTTTCAATCAATAATCAACATGTAAAATTTAATTTTTATCTTGATATTCCATAGGAATTTTTATTAGTTGATATTAATTTCTTATAAATTACTCTTTATATTTTTCAATAAACTTATAAAAGCACTTAAATATTCTTATTTAAAATAATGACTGCTTTTAAACATTTTTTGTATCCTGATCCTGCCGTGTATGTGGATTATAATGCATATCTTCTCTTGTTAAAGTATATATGTTTTACAATACATTAAGTAAATAACGATTACATAAAGTTTTAATCCCTTCTGATAACAATGTATAAAAATGTATATAGAAGCTACGTTGACTTCATAAGTTTATTGTGAAAAAAGAACTTTACAGATCTATTGAGTGTATCTAATCAACGATAGTATGTCTTTTACAGGAGAATACAGCTGCCTGAAGGTGGATCTCCTCTTCAAACGCGAATTCAGTTACTATCTAATCCAAATTTACATACCATGTTGTATGTTGGTCATCGTCTCTTGGGTGTCGTTTTGGCTGGACCAGAACGCTGTCCCTGCACGTGTCTCTCTCGGAGTGACCACGTTGCTGACCATGGCAACTCAAACGTCAGGTATCAACGCATCCCTGCCACCCGTATCTTACACCAAAGCTATCGACGTGTGGACAGGAGTCTGCCTGACCTTCGTGTTTGGGGCACTACTCGAGTTCGCTCTCGTCAACTATGCGTCGCGAAGTGATGCACACAAGAAGAGTGCCAAAGAACAACAGAAGAAGCAGTGGGAATTGGAGCATGCAGCCCTCGAAGCTGACCATCTTGAAGATGGGGCTACAACTTTTGCTATGGTAAATGCGTCGTTCTTTGTTATCTGACTTATGAGTATAATTTCTTAATAAAAAATTTATACTACTTTAAAAAACAAATTCGTTTTAAAATTTGCTTGTCCTGAATGAGGAACATTAAGTTATATTTAGGAATTTCATCAATAATTTAAAATCATTTTCTGAAAATATAAATTTCAAAACAGTTCTTCAACTGCTAAAATGTAAAGGATTTTAAATGTTTATGTATCACGTGCAAGAGAGTGCCAATCTTAAATAATAGATGAGTGTACTTTCATATAAATTTAATAGTATTTAAAATCAAATCCTAATCTCAAAAAAATTATATGGAGTAGGAATTTTTTTTTTTTTTTTTGTCTGGGAATACATTTCCTCGCATAAATATTTTAAGAATAAAGTTAAACATTTTTTTAACAAAAGCATAATTTCGTTAATTAAATTTATATTTTTATCTTGTACACATGTATAACAATTCAACCAAGTATTATACAGCCGTATTATGCTTTACTTTCGACTGTTTTTGTTTTTAAAGCTTTAAAATATTTTAATCTATTTATTAATTCTCCTATTATTTGTAGCATTATCAATGCGCTAAAATTTAAATACGATACCTCCTTAATTTTTTAATTTGTATTAAAACTCATTTCTGTCACTCATGTAATGTAAATATGATTAAAAAATATACACTTTTTATTTAATCATTATAATTATTAATGAACATTTATTCTTTATTATAAAATTATTAATTATTATTAATTTTAAGCACTTTCTTATAAATTTTATACTTTTTAATGACACATAACTTAAAGATAGAATAAATATGTTTAAAAGAAAAGGCCAAAGTAATTAAAAATATGCCTTTAGTCATTTAATTTTTATATGGGTTCGAATATTTTCCCCCTATTGAATTAAGTGAAATGCAAATAAAAAATTTAAATACTTCTTCTCCTCAGTAAAATTAAACATTTTTTTTATATTTTAATATGAGGACTGTATCTTTAAATCAAATCTACCAAAATACATTGTAGTCGCTTTTGTATGTATTTTATGTATGTCAACCCTCTTTCCTTTTTGGATAAATTAACTGAACCTTTTAGAATTTATAAGAGGTAGCGAATCTCTGGGATTCAAAGATACATAATTAAACTAAACGACAGAATAATAAAGGTTAAATCAAGATATCATGATGACACTATAAAGATACATAAAATCTTTGTCTAATATATATTCATCAAATGCTTTAACCCTGGCAAAAAGCAATGATCTTTGCGTTCTGAACCACACTGACCATCTCCCTTCGAACATAAGTGGCAGCAGAAGAGTTATCCGTGCTCTTACGAATGGCTACTCAGTAGCCGAATCAGCATTAACTTTATTGCTCGGTCGCTGAATATCAGCTCTTATGAGATCTTTCAATAAAGTCTGCACTCTTACCCTTTTTATTTGAGTGGTTATTACTTATCAGAACAAAATAGAAAGGGACTTTATATAGGATATTTTTATGACGCTAACGTCTTAGAATATTTTTAAAGGCAATTTTAAAGATCTATCAATTATATAGTGAATTTGGAATAGAAATTTATAGAAAATTAAACACTTATAAACTAAATATGCCCTACTATATACAAATGACATTCTACTTTATTTTTGCAGGATTTCTATTTAAAATGTCGAAATATGGGATGAAAAAAATTTTTAAAAAGATTTTATACTTTCTAAACAACTTTTTTCTTAAAAAGTACTTCTAAAAATTAATAAAATATATTATTTAAATCTATCATATAAATTTAATTTAATATTTGAAGAGTAATTTTACTCGATTTCCAAATGGCATTCTTCTTTATCTCTCTACAGGACCTATATTTAAAATGCAGAAATATGGAGAAAAAAACCTTTTAAAAAGATTTTATACTTTCTTAATATATTTTTTCGTAAAAAATACTTTAAAAAAATTAATGAAATATATAATTTAAAATTATCATATAAACTTAATTTAATATTTGAAGAGTAATTTTACTCAATTTCATACTTTAAGATATCATATATATGTTGAAAAATTCGTAATTTAAATAAAATTTTTAAAATGTCCAATTTTTTTTTTTAATTTTTAAATGAATATCAATAAAAACGAGACTGAAGGGCCTGGTGGATCAAATAACGATTTAGATTTTCAAATTAAGGAAATTAAAAATGATTTGAAACCCCACTGAAGATGCCAAACCAAAAGGTGACATAATCGGGAATAGATATGATAGATATATTAAATATATTATAGATATGCTCAAAAGATGCTGGAGAGTAGTGCAAATCCTTTAAGATGCCCTCTTAATGGTGTTCGTTCCACATTGTAGTGTAGCAGGACCGTCATTGAATATTTTGAATAACCCAGAAATTCTTCATATCGGAAATTGTAGTGTCCAGCATTCGAAAACAACAATTATTAACAAAAAAAAAAGCATTTCTCTATTAACTCTTTATTTTTATAGAAGTCTCGCATATTCGAAAAAATTATATATATTGATAAACTAAACAGATTTCAAACTTAGTCATTTACATTTATCGAGGAATTTGTTCGAAAAAGAAATCTGTAATTCTAAACCTTTTCAAGGAAATGTAAGAACTTGCTTACATTGCATTTTTTTATTTTTCATGTTTTACATAGTAATCTCAGTCAAATCATTTGATTTTGGGACGCACTTTTTTGTTAGAAGAGATGGAAATTTGTGAATACATTTTATCCGATAATAAGGAGTATCTCTGTTCCCTCATGGTACAAATTTTTGAATGTTTGAGATATTTGAAATCGAATAGAGAATAAATATTTACGAATAAATATTTACCGATCCCTAATTGTTGTCAAAAATCGGAGCGAACAATTATATTCATAAATTATACTAATTAGTTAACAATGGAATTAAAAGGTATTGTTCAGAAATATTCAAGGGGTTAAACAAAAGCAAGATACTTATATATGCTTAATTTTAGAAACTTTCTATTTATTCCTCACTCTTGATTTAACTTTAATTTTACACTTTATTTTATAGAAAGATTTGTTTTTTAGTAAAACATTAAAAATAATATTTGTCAATCAATATATATCAAGTTGAATTATAATACAAACAATTAATCTACCATAGATTACAAATAACAATTCTATGATCGACTCATACACTTGAACAATCACAACATCATTGAACTCGCTAAAACACAATAATTATAAAGCCCAATAATTATATAACCCAATAATACTAAATAGACTTCCATAGAGTGGCCGAAGCATCAAATGATAAAAAGAACATGCTCAATAAAAGAAATACACGCTGAAACGTATATTTAAATATACTCTTTCAAAATAACACATTGAATTATTGATCATTTCCTTAAACATCTGGTGGTAACGAAATTTTCTGATTGAAAGGAAACAGAAAACTTAGACAAACATGCATTTATTTAATCATCAATATTGTCACCATTCTTTTTAATCACATCTTCAAATCAGCTTTCTGTTGCCTTTTTTATGAAATTCATTTGGTTTTACATTGAAAAATTTTATTATATAAGCTTCTTAAAATAAAGCAATCTTTTGGAGAAACGTCAATAGATTATGATGGCGGAAGCTTGATTTCCCAGTCAAATTCTTCTTGGAAACTCTTAGTCACATTTGCTGTATGGGGTTTAGCATTATCATGTTGCAAAATCACTCCTTCTCTGTTTTCTCCTGTCTACAGAAAATCTTTTCATCGTCTTAACTGGTGACAGTAAATTTCAGTCGTCGCTTTTTGATTAACAGCCCATGAGGAGCAATTCCTTTGATATCCCCCTCTTCACCAAAAATGATCTTCTTTGGATGACGTCCACTTCGAGGCTGTTGGATAAAACATTGAATTATGACTAAATCACAGTTTTCTGCGCTTAACATTATTATGAAAAATCCACTTATTTGTTAAAAGTTGAATCGGCGTTATCATGTAAAAATCCGGATAAAAATTTCGTTATAACCTTATTGAATTATTGATCATTTTCTTAAACATCTAGTGGTAACAAACGTTTTCTGATTGAAATGAAACAGAAAATTTAGCTAAACCATCCTTTATTTAATCATCAATATTGTCACGATTCTTTTCAATGGCATCTTCCAATCAGCTTTCCGATTCTTTTTTATGAAATACATTTGGTTTTCCTTTGAAAAATTTGATTATGTAAGCTTCTTAAAATAAAATAATCTTTTGAAGAATGGTCAATAGATTATGATGGCGGAAGCCTGATTTCCAAGCCAAATTCTTCTAGGAAACTCTTAGTCACATTTGCAGTATGGGGTTTAGCATTATCATGTTGAAAAATCACTCCTTTTCTTTTTTCTTCTGTCTACAGAAAATCTTTTCATCATCTTAACTGCGGACAGTAAACTTCAGTCGTTGCTTTTTGATTGTTCCCTAACAGCTCATGAGGAACAATTCCTTTGATATCCCACTCTACACTAAAAATGATCTTCTTTGGATGAAGTCGACTTCGAGGCTATTATATGCTGGATATGCATTGAATTATGACTAAATCACAGTTTTCTGCGCTTAATATTATTATAAAGAATGCACTCATTTGTTATTGATAAGTTGAATCTGCGTTATCATGTTTTATAATTATCCTTAAAATATCAGCATAAAACTTTCTGTATAACCTGATGCTTTGTATCACACAAAAATGTTTTTTTCATGATATAGATTTTGCCTTTACATTCATACGCTAACAAACTAAAGTATTCTTTCTTCCAGAAGCCCTTGGTGCACCATCACGGTGATCTGCACGCCGAGAAGATGCGCCAGTGCGAAGTGCACATGAAAAGCCCCAAAGTGAACCTGTGCAGACGATGGATGAACAGGTTCCCTTCACGCTCCAAGCGCATTGATGTCATCTCGCGTATTTTCTTTCCTCTCATGTTCGCCCTCTTCAACCTGGTCTATTGGACCACCTACCTCTTCAGAGAGGACAAGGAGGAGTAGACTGCAGGAAGGTTCCGGAAGATAATTAGAACTTCTGTAGATAAGAATGGCCCAAGAAAGTAATCAAGATTAAAAAAACCATCAAAAAATGACATACATCTTGAATTCACGTGAAAAACCCCCCATTCGTTTAACATGTATCCCGAATATCTTAAAAAATATATATATGAGTCACTATTGGTTATGAAGTAATTAATTTATTTAAAGTGGGAAAACGTACAAAATGCTGCAAAAATTGTGCTGACAAAAAAACTGTTTTTGAATCCCATAAACATTGCTAGAAGTATTTTTGTTCTTTTCCTTTTTTAAATTTTATTTTCCATTTTTTTTTTTAACATTTTGCATGTTTCTGGACACGCAAGAGTACATAAATTTATGAAAAAAGTTATAACTTGACACAAAATATCTGCACTCTGGTTATATTTTTAAAAATTTCTCGTTTAATATCAAAAAGTTTTACGTCCTGCAAACTTTCGTGGGTTTTTCATATGAAGGATCAAGTCAAGTACTCTCCTCCTATAGACAAAATGGAAAAAAAATAAACTTGATATTTGACTACTACATAGATACTAAATATAAAGAGATGTTGGCTACGACATTAACAACTGCATGAATTTGACTACGAACGTTTTGATCTGGATTGTAATGGTAATTGCAAGTATAAGTCTTGAAGAAGTCATCAAATAGATTTATATGCATTATTAAGAATGCCAATAATTACAAGAATGAACGGAATCTTTTGGACGAAATTTCAACGCGCTCTTTGATATTGATGTCTATCTTGGAGGGAATCCAAGGCAAGCATTCGAAAAAAACACAACTATTTCACTAATTTTTTATTTTTAATTAAAGTAATGTTAGAAAAGGCTATTTCTAAATTTCAAGCTTCTTTTCTTCATAAATTGAGATTTATAACTTTTTTTAATGAGTGGAAAGATAAAAAGTTTGAAATACAAAAAGGAAAAAATTTTAATTCCTTATCGTTGTACAGTTGCATATTGAAAGTATTGCTAAATATCAAAATCAAAAAACACTATCTACTGTTTTAGAAATCTAAAATTTGTGTAGTAAAATTCTCTATCTATTTTAGTTTAATTTTTTTAATTTATTTTCGCTTAATTTAAAAGAATTACCACATATAGAAATTATAACCATTTATAGAAATTACCACAAACTTTAAAAATATCTGTTTAAAATCACCGTTTTAGACCTAATGTCAATGCTGCGTTTAATTTGAAAAGGCAATGTGATTGAAACAATGTCATCAATTGGAATTTATTTTGAAACGTTAAAAACAATATTAAAAATTGTTTTAGTTTATTAAGAGATAATCATTAAAATTTTCTAATGTAAATAAACTATATGAATATCTGTTCTTTTGAAATCGCTACAAAAATTCAGATAGTTAATCGCGGAAATATAATCCTTGGCTATGAATGAAAATTTTGAAAAGTAAATACAGATTAGCGATTTTTATTTCATCGGAATTTATCATATAAATCAAATTAAAAACTATGCTATATCGTTATTTTTTAATTTTAACTAAACATTTTATTTATATATTTTTAATGCATCATTTTTAATTAATATTTTAGATTTATAAAGTCTCGAATACTTAGAAAACATTGATTTAAATTAAGGTGTAATAAAAAGTAAAAGAAGTTCAATTAATTTTGCTAAAATTTATTATTTCAAAGAAAAATATTTAAATTTACGGCTTTTTTCACTTCTTTTTTTAAAAAAGAATTACATAAATAATCTGTTTTAATTCAATCAATAGTTTTCAATCTTCTAAGAATATTTAAACAAGTTCATATGCATATATAATAATTATGATAGTCGATTTTACATCTGAATAATTTGTTTTAAAATTTATTGCCCAATCCTATTTATCTTTCGTTCAGAAATTAAGCTGCACTTTTTATGTTCTTGGCATTTCTTTAAATTTCTTTCATTCATTGACTATCTATGTTTTTTAAGCATTTGATATCAAAAATGTAAAAATGATTAAAGATCTTATCTTAACACCTGTTTTTCTATAATTAGAATAAAATCAAACAAAACAAAAGAAATTGTGTCCAATCGAATCCGTTCATAAATGTAAATGGTGCCACAGACTTGAATCATTCTATTGTTTTAGAAATTTCAAGAGCGCAAAGATGTTGACCGTTGTAGAAATATCAAAATGAGTGCCAATTTTGTCATTGTTGCGATGCGCTAACTATCTTAATGTGATAGTCTCTGTTTTGCGTAGTGAGAGTTTCGTCTATGCGGACGAATGCGTAGATTTGAGATTTTTAGAAAACAGTAGAATGAATGAGTGATTTTTTGTAAATTTGTCACAAACCGTTCATATGAATTCCCTAACGTTCTTCCGTATAGTGTTGAAACTAATCAAGTACAGAAAAAAAAAAAAATTGAGAGTTTTATTCGAGGAAGGTGAAATGACTGGAAGGCTTTCTGATCATCATCATCACAATGACAAAATCGAAACGCATATTTGAGCTTTTGTTTCCCGTGTAAACTTTCATAATAAAAGAGTTGCACTTAAAATACAGCATATGTTTAACAAGTGTAACTACGCGAAGACATTTTTCTAACATTTTACATTTTATAATTATGTTTTAGTTAATTGAGGTACTTAAAAGATACATTTTGACTTCACTTTGCTCAGACCCGATAAAAATAAATAGAAAAATAAAAACAGAATTACATTCGATAACTTTTGCCTCCAGTCATACAAATTATCTAACCATAATTTTAGCACTCAGCTGTTACTAAGCTCTTTGATACTACGCAACTCTCATGCGCATGTGGTGAAAGCGTTACAGCAGTAGAACGAATCTGATATAAAGTTTTATTAGTTTAGAATCCTAATATTTATCTAAAGTTGTTAGCCGTGCTCTAGAAGAAAGTTGATAATACTAATTGAAATCAAGTTTTACAGTAAACGTAATATAACAAAGTTCATACAAATCATTTTATCAAAATATTTTAGTGAATATTCTGGATATTCTCATCACTACGAAAGCGCCAACGTTTTGTTTTTCAATGGTGACTTTTTTGGTTTACGCATGTTGAAATCTCGGTTACAAGATAAACATATCTAAAGCCCTTAGGTAAGGATCTTAGATAGCTTATAACTTATCAACCAATAGACCGATATCAAACATTACTTTTATACTTTTAATATTATTAACACAGAAGCATTTAACCTATAATATCAGTTGTCACAAAATCTCTCCATTCTTTAACAATGACAGAGCAAAGATGTAGTATTTCAAAGAAAAAAAGCATAAAAAGAGAAACATCAGTCATGTAATCGAGATTTAATGCCATTTTCTTTGACAATGTTGGCCACTGATGAAGAATAATTAGACGAAAGATATTGCCTCTAATTAAAGTGCCATACATATTAAAGTACGTAAAATACAGAAAAACTTAATTTGAAATGAGCTTACTTTATCTTTTGGTAAGAATTTATTTATATGCATTTGTTTTGATGTGTTTTAAGCTTCAATACTGTTTGCTTAATTTATGTTGGCTACATCAATACGTATATCTCGCATAATAAATATAAGTTAAATTCAGTTATAAAATTGAGCATTTTTTGCTAACATTTTCAGAGAAAAAGATTCAATTTCTATTTAAGTTTTTCTTTTTCAGTGGTCTTTTAATTTTTTTGGAGTTTTAGAGAACCAGTTTCTCTCTGTAATAAAATTTAATCATTTATGAAATCTACTGGAGGTATACATACAATCTCACAATGCATCTATGACAACTTTCAGTGTAATTAGAAAAAACTCGTAACTCGACTACTTATGATATAACAAAATGACTGACTTAAGAAATTCAAAATGAACCAGGAAATGTTCAGATATTTTGCATAATACGATTTCCTTGACACAGAAAATATGCACTTAAAGTTATTTTTAATCACACATAATACTATTTACTTGTTTATAATTAAATTCTCAAACACCGATATATTTAAAGAAAATGCACAATCTGTAAACATGATTTACATAATTACCCATTATATTATAGAGAACGAAACGCTCAATTTTTTTTAACTTAATGCACAAGGAAATAACTATGAATTCACATAAATTTGAGGGAAGCTACTATAAATAAATATAACTTTAAGGGAAACAACAAATTTTATTCTTCAAATGCGGCCTTTTATCTATTGAATTACATTACCAATAAAATTATTAAATATATTGTAAAATTAACGATTTTCTTTATTTATTAGTATCGAAGAAACAAATTCAATATCAATCTACGTATAGATTTGTTCTGATTCTTATCTTAGAAAAAAATCTTCTTATATGGATAAAACTATTGGTATCGACTCAACTAAGTTTATCATTTAGCGTTAAATAATGGAATAAATTCAGAATAACAAATTCATAAATACAGAACGGAATACAAGCGTTACTCAAGTAAAATAAGCATTGCTTTCTGTGTCAAAAGGTTGTGACAGATTCTCTTCTTGTGAGTATTTACACTGAATGAATTTTCTGAACCGACGATGACTAATGGCTGGATGAGTAGACCCCTACTAATCTTTCACATATTGCATGGTAAGCCGAGTTTTGCAACAAATTTGATTCTACTCTATACCACTCCAGTACCGGGTTGCCTTTTCTACCAATCGCAAAATGAATGAGTAGTAATCACACCCGTTGCAACACTTTGCTTTCCGATATTATTTACTAATTGATATATTTAATGCCATGCTAAAAAATTTATGAAATCCTAATGCTTTTTCTTTTCAGATAAAGCAATAAGTATTAATGAGTAGTTAGATTGCATGTTACTTTGAAATCAAAGCAGTATTTGAAGAGTTTATGTAACAACTCTTTCTCTCTATGTAAATGAGAGACCAAATGCTCATCAGTATGTACTACTACATTTTTGTGCATAGTATTGTTTTTCTTCGATATTTTGTGTTCCTCCCCGTTCCTGATTTTGAATTCGGGAGTGTCCTCCAATGACAATATTTTGAACACGTTGTGACTCCCTACTTTTCAAAATGTTTCTTATATATAGTTAGCGTGTTACGTTGTACTCATTTAGACGGGACCGACTTTTGAAGAACGATTGGTGAAAAAGCCATCCGGTGCTGGCGTGGTACAGAAGTCGGTCCCAAGTTACCGCGCGTGATATACTTACAGTAGATACAACTCATACCTTTTTGGACAATATGACGATGGAGTTGTATCAAAATCAGCCCAATCCCCTTAACCTGTGTTAACAGAGCTAGATCTTAGAATCTGTAAACGTACAGTTATTATATATGGATACTGATTTTTCTTTATAAAATTGTGCTTGTATCTGTAAATAAATTACTCCCTTTCAGTGCATATGAAGAAACCAAACTTTAGTTTCACAAAGCGGAAGATAGTGATACTGTCGAAACGTTTACTGTATGCTACAGAACAGCTTCTGAGATCCCGCTTTGTTCGTTAGAACTATTACTATAATGTGACATATAGAATATATCAAACTGTCGTATTGTGCAGCGGTTTATAAGAACTGTCCCCATGTCCACAAGAGAATTGTAACTATAAATTCCACGTCCTCAACTGTGTATTGTGGATATTGTGAACAAAAAGCTTTTTTCGCGATTATTAGCTTAAGTCTGTATAATGTTTTATACCGGATGTGAGCAGAAGTAGTTTGACAGTTATCACCTGCAAAGTACATGAAAGTCAAAGTCATAATTACGTAAGCACAAATCTTTTATTGCAGTACAAGTTTTAGAAGAGCATATTCCGAACAAATTCTTGAATATGCATATTATGAAAATAATCTGTATTATTGTTAAAGTGTTTGATGCAACTTGTTTTGTTTATGAAGTTATTTCCTTTTTTTCTGCTTTTATCTTTCTTAAACTGTTTTGTGATCCATTTTACATGTAACAATTGATTTCGGATGTATTTATTCCTATATGTAGGAAGCCTCTTCATTTTAGATGAAGACATATGTGCCAGTAAAAATATATTTACAAAATGATAATGATAAATTCCTGTTTGTGAAAATAAACAGTATGTTTCGCAGGTTATAAGTTGTAGCAAATTTTGAAGTTCATTTTTCATTTGAAAACTTATTTAAAAAGTCTAGAAACTTCGTAAATCATTAAGTGCATATGTGCCAACTAAAGAACTGATGTACGGATTCATGGAAATACCCAGAAATTCCGTAGAAAAATATCACAAAGCTGAATATAACATAAAAATATCTGATTTATACGCATGATTAAGAATTTAATAGGTAAGGAGGCAATTATTATTAACTATTCATTATCATTCCAACTTGGGAGTGTTTTTAAAGTGACAATTCATTAATAAAAAATCATATATAGATACTATAAGAATAGTGTTAAATGCACTATTTTATATTTAACGCAGAAGTTCAATTATAGATATTTTAAAACTCTACATAAAAAAATTATGGTTTATTTTGAAGAGTGTCTATAAAATACTGTGTACGATCTTTATTTCAAAGTTAATTTATTGGTTTAATGAAGTTGCAGAAGTATTATTATTTAGTTAAAATTATTAAAAATTTCTAGCAAAATCTTCGAATACAAAAAAGTCTCAAAAAGTAATGTAACATTAAATATGAAACTTGAAATACAATGAAAAAGTAATATAAATATTAAATCGGGAGACAATTCAAAGCAATTTTTAAAAATAAAGATCATTCCCGAATTATAATTATTAACAAAATTAAATTTGGTAACCTTCAAACTATTTGAACCTTAAAAAATTCATAAGTAATCCAATAAGAAACCTGTGGAAATAATGTGGCCTTTTTTAAATATTTTTATGAAATACTAGCTGGACATGCTTACATATGAGGTAAAATCTTTCAAATTATTGTCAGGACAGCAATTTTTAATCGCTTATTAATACGAAATTTTAGCAATAAATTGCTTACGTTCTCCAAAATTTACTGCTTGTTCTGTAAGGCGTAGAATTACCCTTTTAACATTTTAAGAAACTCAAAGCAAATTGATAGTCTAGGGCTGTTTTGTAAATAAGTCCTTTCTCGGTTAAATGCTCTAATGTACATATTGTAAATAGATGTAGATTTGGTATTTGGTATTGTAGAATAGTTTGTTTAGTGTGTAGTGTTATCTTGAAGTATAGCAGTACGCTATTTTTCAGGCTTTAGAACTTGAAGCCCTGAAGTCGGGTACCAGGGTTCAAGTCCAGCGACTGATTCTGTTTCAGTCTAGAAGGATTATAGGTCCTTTTATGTTTTGTTATAATGAGTTTAAAGATATGCTTCTGCTGATTTTTTATGCTATGCCAATTTTCATTTATGGCTCCTCAATTTTTCTTAATTTTTTTACTTGTTTTTAGTATTGACGTTATTTGTTTTTCGGATAAAATGCAGGATATCTTTAAAATTTAAATATAAGATAATAAGTCTATTGTAAATAGAATTAAATTCATCATATAAATCTAATATCAAATTTATGTCTAATCTCTTTCTTCAATCAGAAGTTAAAAATATTACAACAGTTTAGGTAAGTGTAAAAATGTAAATATTTGTAAATTATCAAAAATTTTAAAACTTTTTGGATTATCATCAATTAATTCATCTTATATTGATAAAAAAAATACACATATGTAAAGATCGCTTAATAGTTAAAACAAATTTCTAAATTATATTATACTAGAAATTTTTTATTTCAATCTTTTTGAATATCTACGTAAATTATTTGCTTGGTAAACATATATATATATTCGTTAAATGAAATTAAATATAGCGTATGAAAATAATAAAAACTTTTCAAAATTTTATAAAAATTTCCAGAAAATAAACAAGACGACAAAAAAATTACTTAATTAAGTTACTTTTTAATTTACTTAAAATTTTACTTTGAATTCTCTTACATGCCAAACTATTAAAGCTTCCCTAGCAGATTTTGCAAAATTCTAAAAAGAATTCTAATATATCTACATATATGTTAGTTGTGTTTATTTTGTTGCTTATTTTAAATTGCAGCTTATTACATTATAAATATTTAACTTAAATTGTGTTACCTGGAGTTTTCCCTATAAATTAAAGAAGAAAAATTCCTCATGTTAAATGCAAGCTATTCTCCATGAAAATACATGCAAATTTAACCACCGCTTTCTTCTTTACCTTAGCTTTATAAATGCTTATAAAGTTTTTATATCAAAAGTCTCTTCACAAAGAAACGTCACTCATGCAATCGTAATGTATGCAAAGTTGTACAAGTGCGTATATAGGATAGACTTAGAGGTCTGATAATGTGTAATATTCATGTAAATATTTGTTAGATTTAGATGCATTTAGTAGGTGCAGATTTTTGCATGACATATGTAATTTTTATTTGTGCATGTTAGACTTTGAAACTATCCGTTTTGTGGTGTATTTGGTTAGCCATTTGGCTTTTCTTTATATTTCGATTAGTATTGGGATATGATAATTTTTTGCTGTTGATATTAAAGTCTTTGTGTGGTTACTCGTATGAACAAGGTTTCAATACCGGAAATAAATCCTGAAGTATTTGCTCAACTCAAAATTTAAAAGAGTAAAAAAAACTCTGTATCTAACCAATTAAATGACATAATGTCAAAGAACGTAAGTTCGACTATCTATGCAATAAATGTGCTTTTCAAAGCTTTTATTATTTGAATACATTATTTAAGGTATCCAAACACCTAAAAATAAGTCAAAATAGGAATTTTGACTTTTTCTCATTTATCTGAGATTGAATATTTTCCGCTTTATAAAGCAATTATTACAGTGGAGGCCAAACATCTTGTATCGCTACATTTGAATCCATGCAATATTTACAATAACGGAAATATCGCATAATACTTGTATTATATATCAATTTGTTCAAAATATTTTAAAGATTTAAAATCATTTAATTAATTTGTAATTTTATTTAATATTGATTATTATACTATAATGTAAAACATAACTAAAATGACTTCATTATAATATTATCGCTAAAGGAATATTGTAGTAATAAAAAAATATATCTTTCTGAAAAATGTATCAGCACTTTTACCATCTGATTAGTTAATTAAGATAATAATTTTGTTAAATATATTTACAAAAATAAGTTAATAAGCAAGGGTATGCTGTTTTAGGAATATAATTTTAACACACTAATGCCACTTTAATATTATTAAAAAATTTGAATAGTTGACAAAAAATGGCATTATATTACATAAAATAAAGAAGAAATACAAACTACTAACTACAATCCAAAATACCGACACATATTATAAAAAAATTCAAATTCTTAAGAGATACAAAACTTTTGGTCACCGCTATAGTTTTCCAATTCCTTTCTAACTGTAGATATAAATGATGTATCACACCGAGTATTAACATTTGTTTATTTGCTTGCAAATTAAATTTCTTTGCTTTTATTTATAAAGAGCCAAAATTCATGGCAAACATCGAATCTTTAATATTTTAATTTTAAGAGCTTTTCTTAAAAAATAATACTTAACTCACTGTTTTCATAAAACAAATATCCAAAAAATATCACTTGATATATAATATAATATGTAATTGAAAAAAAATTTGTTTTAATATTCTTAAAATATATACATTTTAAAGAAAATTTTATCCGTTAGAATTTCAGTTGATTAAAAAATTTAAAATTTAATCATTTAAATAATAATCTCTCACTAAATTTGTTACTTATACTTAATAATTTAAATAATTTCACGAATAAAGTTTAATACAAATACTATATTTTTCATTTGCGATGCTTTTTACAATTAAAAATTTAAACTTATTTTAGTTTACAAAGCTCAATTCACTACAGATAATTTGAATAATATTTTATAAAAAAATTCAAAATTAAAAAAAAAAAAAAAAAAAAAAAAAAAACATTTCCTTTTATTTATCGAGACTTCGAGGCTCAATCGCTACTGATTGTTTAAATGATATTTTATAAAAAAATTTTAAAAAATTGCAAAAAAACATTTCAATTTATTTATTGAGACTTTGAATCTCAATCACTACGGATTGCTTAAATAATATTTTATAAATATATATATTTTTATACATTGGTGTGTGCTGTTTGGATACCTTGAACTCCGAGTAAATGTCCATAGAGTGTGGCTCATGATGACCAAGAAGAATTTAAGTGACATAAATCTTGAACTTATAATGATTACTTCAGAAAAAATTCAAATAAATTGCCCTGCATACTAACAATATTTTCGTATAAATTTGTTGAATTTCTTTGTTTTTCATTCTTAAATGCTATGAATTCACTGATATTTTGCTAAATTTTAATTGCTAATTTTATTTGTTAGTTTTGCAAAAACATTTTTTTGAAATATTTTTCTAAATTTAGTAATTTTGAAAATCAAAGTTTTTGCATCCTTTCTGAAATTGTACCTGTGTTTGTTTATACATAATCCATGGAATTAATCTTGTCAATAATACATTTTAAAAATATAAAATTTTTAATTTATTGTTTATTTAGACTTCATAATTAATAATAAAAAAATTATAACAACTATGGATTCTAATAAAGCTTTTATGTGACTAATTCTGTCTGAGCCAACGTTATAGACATTTGCAAGGTGATTATGAGGTTAATTTCTCGTTATGTATCGTCTCATTCTTTGATAAGACTATCCATTTCGCTGAAGGCTTCGAAGTTTGCAACCTCCGAAGCCTTATAATTTAAATTTGATCATAATTTTTTAAATACTGAAAACTGTATTTAAAATTATTATAAAAGTTTAGACAAATTCAGTCTTAAAGTACTTTCACGACGCAATTATCAAAATCAGTTTTTCGTCTATTTGGTATGTGCGTTGATGAGTGCAGATATCGTTTACTCGAAAGAAATTATAATATCTATATGAAAATATGAATTATTAATTGTAAATCGGCTAACTTATAATTTCAATTGGAAGTGGCGTAATGATGCTAAAAAAAGAATATAATATATAATCAGGAACAACTAATAAAATTACAATTTAATTTCTAAATTATAACTTTAACTATGAGCAAACGAAACATTAACTTTATGTTGTAGTATATAAATTTTAAAAAAATTTAAAGAGACCTATTCATCAGACCAATCAAAATGTTAGAAAAAATAATGTTGTATTTTAATAAATAAAAACAATATTAAACTACATTACAAAGAAGACATAAAATCATACATAAAAATGGCAAATAAAATTATTCAATCAATCGTACTAAAATTTTATTACATTAAACATTTACATAAGTTACGTTTCAAAATTAAATGCAATTTTTACTTTACTATATTTGAGTCTATAGTTTAATACGGCTTTTGAATCAGGATAGAATTGCTTCCATTCATTGTATATAATTAACTTTTCCAATTATCTCATCTTTTTTTTTTTTTTGTTTTTTTTTTTTTTTTTGAGTAAGTGAAGTTCCAATGCCCTTATTTTTCATCCAGTAAATATTTTCTTTGTTATTTGAATAAAATCACTGTGAAAAACTAGATTTTTTCCCTTTTATTTTTTATTCTTTACTACGTACACAGTTAAATTAAGACACTCTTCGAAGGTTTTTTCAAAAAGGAATCTTGCCTCTTTTCTAGAATTTTAGTTTATTAAGTTTAATTTCATTTTTAATTACTTCATGCTATTAATAATCACATATTTGTTACAAAATATTTCTCTCGTAAAATAATAATCAAGAGTAATTTTGTTCTAGAGCTGTATGTACAGTGTAAATATTGATTAAGAGTTAATCAAGAATGGTATTATTTTCTTCAAATTTCTCAAAAACCTTAAAATTATTTCGCTATAATAAAAGAATAGCTTTATCTAAAATCGCACATCCTGTAAATAAGTTTATCTAAAATTTTCAGATAGATTTTGAGTAAAATTCTGTATTTCTTCCAAAATTCTTAATGCAATTTTTTAAATATATAAATTATTTAACTCATCACATTCCATTCTTTGAAAAACTCAAATTAATATTTATTTACACTTCTTTTGTTAATATTATCCTTTCATTTCTTATGATTCTCTGCTTTGTAAAATAACCAGCACTTATTATATTTAATTATTAGAAAACCCGGTAAAAGTGAAGCATAATATTCACTTTTCTAATGTTTTATCAATTTGTTGTATCAATGACATTCGTTATTCGTCATAAATTTATAACTATAGCTATCTATCTGATTTAAACTGCTGCATTTTTGTTGTCATATAAAGTTGTTTTCTGCTCTATAAAACTCTAGTCAAATATTTAAAATATTCTATGTTAGATAAATTATTGTTGAAATTTATTAGCTGTTATGTAAATTTTATTAAAGTATTATTTTAAAACTCATTGTTAAAAAAAAAAACAATGTTTTGTTTTTCGCGCACATTTATAAAAAGTTGAAGTGTAACTTTGTTAAATACACATCAATGTCTATACTTATACATTTCATAATTGTTGAGAGGATTTTTAATTATTATTATTATTATAATTTTTTTTTTTTTTTTTTGAATTTGAAAATATCGCTGTTTCATGTTTTTTGTTCACTAATAACACTTGCTTTTCAAGAATCAACAAAAACCAATTGTGCAATCTTAAGTTTGAAATAAGTAATGTTTTGATCTTGCTGAAGGTGACCGCAGTTGCTTCCGATTGTTTGTACAGCGTTGATGATTCAAGAAAAAGGCTAAATAAATACTAAAACTACTATTGTTGTCCGTGTCATTTCTTTGCAGTACTTCTTTTCTTTGCACTATTTGAGTTGAAAGATAAATTTTTAAAGAATTTTGTTTGAAAATTTAAATTAATATTTATTAATTATACTACTGTGCCCAAAAAGTAAGAATAATTATTCTATTTTTCAGAAACTCTTCATTTATTCTTCCAAACTTATTTCATCGCCTTCAAAGTAATCCCCTCCGGACACAATGCACTTATGCCAACGTTTTTCCAATCCTCGATGCCTGCTAAAAAGTCATTGGCCGTGATGGCCTTCAAAGCGCGTACTAGAAATTTTTTTCACGTTGAATCTCTTCAATCGACTGAAAACGGTGTCCCCTGAGTGGTCTTTTGAGTTTAGGGAATAGCCAGAAGTCGCACGGCGTGAATACGGTGGTTGTGAAACGATATGGGTTTCGTTTTTGGCGAAAAAGTCATGAAGAATCAATGCAGTATGAGTTAGCGCATTCAGTGTTTTCGGTACCAATCGAGATTTGACGCGTTTGAGGCTCAAAATGGAATTGACTGATCCTTTTTAAATTCCAACATCAGCAGCAAGGTCTCTAATTGTAAATCGAGGGTTTGCAAGCACCAAATCTTTAAATTTTTTGGACGTGAGCTTCGTCGGTCTAGGCTGATGGTTGACTAGAGGGCGTTTCGTCTTCAACGCGTTCTCTGCCTTCTTTGAACTATTTATACCACTTCTAAACATTTCTTTCCGATAAAGGAAGGCTCACCGAATGCTTTCTGCAACATGCTATACGTTTCCGGAAACAAAATTTAATGCAAGTTCTTTGCTCAATTAATTCAGACATTTCAAAAATTGCCGGAATCAGTTTTAGCGTCTCACAAAGCCAAACGTAACTCAAACACTAATGAACATTTTGACGTCAAAATTCACACAGATGTCAAGGACAGTGCCAACAACCTAAAAAAGAAAAAAATAATTGAAATACCATATACCGGGAAATTTAAATTTAACCTTGGTCTTACTTTTTGGACACAGTAGTATAGCCTCAATGTAAGATACTTAACATCAAATTTAATAAAGATTGATACAACTATTGATTACATAAAATTAACGTATTGAATAAATCATATCAGTTTAATGAATTTTTAACAAATACACCACTGCATATATAATAAATTTGTGAATAAGATACATGAGATTCAAATATGACTCTAGAATAAACGAAACAGATAAATAAGTAGGTTCTGTTTTATATAATCAAAGACTAATTTCGGCATAACTACTCCACCAAATTTAATTAAATAATTCTAATTTTAGATCAAATTATTATCTCAATATTTTAAATTAAGAAAAAACAAACAAATTTAACAAATATGAGCAATAAAAGCAATGTTATTATCAAACTCATTGAATATATAAAGTAGTTTAATATAGTGTAATAATATTGAAATTGAATTCAAAATCCCTTTGAATTCGGATGCAGTGCCACAATACCTGTAGCAGTCAAAATGGTACGTTATGCCTGGGTTAGTCTGAAGTGTATTCAGCATTTCTAGAACATAATAATATTTTTATCAATATTAGTTTCCATCTTCTCACTGTCTAATGTTATGTAATAAAGACCGTTTCAGATTAAATTATGAAAGAAAACTACATATGATTCAAACTATCTTCATAAACCTACTATTATATCTACAGATGTCTAATATCTCTATCAGGTTTTTTTTTATGAAAATTTATAAATTAATAATATTCACTTATATAAGATAAAGCAATGTATGCCCATCCCAATTAATGAGTAAAAGAAAAGAAAGTGCATTAGTTTGAAGAACATGGATATTAATCCTTCAATGTTAGTTACCTCATTTTGTATTGTGTCATATACGAAATATTTCGCAATTTACAATTTTAATATGGCAATGATATTATTCAATTATTCTTTCATGTTACGCCAGGGTGAATAGTTTGTTCTTTAAACATTTATAGAGGCCAAAGGGAATTTAGTATATTCAAATAATTTAATTTTGCATTTGTGAACTAATAGCTACAGCATAACACTTTCGATCATGATGTTTAGAGACTGTATTTTCATTCTTATATGTACGTTATGTATAAAACATTTCATTCTTATATGTAAAATGTTTAACAAAACTATTACCATGAACTAAAGGGTATTCTTCGAACAATGTTATTTAAAATGTCAAATTTTAAATAACATAGTAGACAATTTTTTCTTACAAGATACGTGTGCCCTATCTTGTCGTAAAATGTCGAAGAATGTAAGCGAACAATATTTACAGCTTTTAATACTTTCCTATGGTTACAAAATCTACCCATTACAAACGTGCAAGACATATCCCCAAATTCTCGAATTCGAACTTTTTGCAAAATATATTAATGCTTACTAAAGAATATTACTTATTTTAACATATCTTTTTTCAGACAGAATATTAGAATTGGAAAATAAATTTAAGAAATAAAGAAAATTATAAGATTCATAAAATAAAATAATAAGAAATAAGATTCCTAAAATTGATAAGATTCAAAAAGGAGAGAATTCTCGTGAAAAATAAGAAGGAATAATATTTGAGAACAAACTAAGTTAAATGCTTTATTTTCATAAAATGAAAATATTATAAATGTATCTTAAAATGATTAAGCGGTTTATCAATCGGTTTACTATTAAACAGAGTTCAGTTACGAAATCATATATGCAATGCCACCAATACAAATACTAATTTATATATATTATCTGTCTATCTATCAATACATTTTTGTAAAAATTGCAACCACATTAGGGCATCACCATAATTAAATGGAAATTAATACACAATCGTTTTGTATAGGTACAAATAAATGAGTAAATTTTCAAAGCCAAAAAACAATATTTAGTGTCCGAAATCAATATTTGGTGTTGCCACCATGTACTGCAATAGGTGCTGCTATACGACGTAGAATGAAGTCAAACAGATTTTAGAGGTCTGCCTGAAGAAGAACATTCTATAATGTTTGCATGAGTACCCAAAGTTCATCTGCAGAAGCTGTAGGGCCAGGGTCATGAGCGAGACTCCGACCGACGAAATTCCACGCATATTCAATTGGAAACATATCCGGTGAATAATCAGGCCAAGGAAGAAGCCGTATGTGTCCGTGTGTCCTGCTGAAAAGAAGTCTTGAACATTTTTTGGAACATGTGAGCAGTTAATAATCTATTGCAAGATAGGTCCAGGAATGCTTTGAAAAAAAGGAATGACTTTCGGGCTCCAGCCCTTCGCTGATGTACCTGTTGCTGTTAAGATTACCCACAATTCGTAGCAGCTGTGATCGTGCATGATACGCAATAACTCCGGGTGTTCGTCCTTTGTGATGTTCGATAACTGCGGAAGGTAGGCGTTCACCGCCATAGCGTCTAACACGAAAGCTGCCATCATGGTATCACAAATTACAGCGAGATTCGCCTGAAAAAAAAGAACTTGTTGCCAATATCTACAGCAGTCTCTATGTTTATCAGCCCATTGCAGCCGCAGACATCGATGGTTTTGCGTCAGGGTATACCTGTATAAAAGAGGTTTTGGCAGTAGCTCACGGGGCAGCAGATGTTAACGAATTGGCGAAGCAGACAGTGTAGCAGTGGACCTATACAATGGCAGCTGTCAAGATGAAGCTGTACGGTCCGTTAGCGCCATGCAGACCAAGTGTCCTCCAAGTATGTCATTTTTCGACTTTCAATTCCGGATTTAAGCGTTGTCCGCTACTCGTCGGTCCACTGCTTCCAAACTCGCATCACTGTACTGCTGTTACGCTGTATACGAGCTGGTATTGCATGACAAGAAAATCCTCTTTCACGAAGGCTGGTGATTCGCTCCCGTTCAAACTCCGGAAGTTGTTGAAATGTCGCCCTCTATCGTCGAAGACGCATAGATACTTCTCACCAAACATTTACCACTAGCAAATAACCATAAACCATTTTCAATGTCTCGCTACAGACCTCTATTTTTACAGTTTTAGCAGCAGTTCAGATGATTCTTCTCAGTCCACGCATGCGTTGTGGTTGTGACTGGCATTTTAATAATTTGCATTTGCTGAAAATTTCAGCTCAATCGTGTCATTCTTTTACAGTGTCACATTTTTTTTTACGAACAGGAAAATCCCCATATATATGTATAAATAGCACGGCATATATACACAAAAACAAAGGAGAATAAACAAGTGGTGAATTAAAGTTACGCTTTGAACGATAAAAGCTACTATCGGTATTTGCAACACGCAAATTGCGTAAAAAAAAAAAACCATCATTCACTATACAAAAACTGGGAGATGCCTTACAGTGAGGCGTCTCAAAAAAAAAAAAAAAATTCACTATAAAAAACTGAAAAGTGTTCTAGAAAAAGAAAAGTGCCGAAACAAAATTGCAGCAAAGAGTTGGAAAATCTTTTAATAAACAGAATAATCTAAAGGTTGCCAGACAAAAACTGCATTGACAGTTCAAAAAAGAGCACAAAAATTAGTACAAAAAATACAATGACAGAGTATGAAAAGTTGTTTTCCTGGAAATCCGTAAAAACCGAAATAAATTATACCATTCTGAAGATATCTTTATCAAAGAATACGTACTTTCAAGAAAATATAAACAATGCTATTTCTGCTCGCTAATTGTCTAGATCAGGGATGGGCAAAATTTTTCGGTCGTGGGCCAAAAATAGAAAAAAAAAAAAAAAAAGGGTTAACGGGCCAAACTAAATTTTTCTAAAATTTTAAAAACAATATAAAAGTATTACAATTTAAGTATGTTAATGAGATGAAGGAAATTGCGATTTCATTTTTAAAAGTTCCTTATAATGAGGTTCGAAGTGAGATGTACTGATTATAAGGAACGAGGCTAAATGATCCTCTGTCAGTCTACTTCTGAAATAATTCTTTCTAAGGTTCATAGTTGAAAATACTCGTTCACATATATAAGATGAAGTAAAGATAGCACTGATTTTCTGGGAGTCAGATATTAAATTTGGGAAACTTACTTTTGATAATGATTTGTAGAACTCTAACTTTGGCATATTTAGAAACAACTGCTTGAGATGATTGCTAGATTGCAACTCAATTAATTTAACCTGCAAATCAGACCTCACTGCTTCACAATTTACGTTGAAAGGCATGGTAAAAATATCCAATTCTGTTTGAATGGCACTGAAATTTTAAATGTGTGTTCGAACTCAAAATGCAGTTTTTTTCAAGCCGTCTTCATAATTCTTAAGCTTCTCTTCATTTACTGAGGGTACTAAATTTAACCTCGGGAAATGAGTCAAGTCATTCTTAGCTAGCTGCCCAGCAAACAGATTAAGTTTTAGCTTAAAAGCTTTGAGATGGGCCCAGATACCGTCGATAAATTGATTTTTCCCTTGCATCTTGACATTCAAGTTGCTCATATGACAAAGAAGATCTGCGGAAAATACAAAGTCCGAAAGCCATTATGTATCTTATCACATTTCGCTCTCCGCAGAACACTGTTTCTCATGAAGAACGACACAATCTCGTCTTTCATCTGCCAAACTCGCTCGAAAACACATCCTGCACTAAGCCACCTTATTTTAGTGTAATACAGTACATCCAGAGTATTCAGATTGTACGGATTGAAGAAAATCTCGAAATTACCTGTGAGTAAGCTCACGAGAGCGAATAGTATTTACAAGCTTCACGACTGCATTAAGCACGGGTTTCATATTCAATGCAGATTTACACAGTGATGTATAACACATTATAGAAAAACATTGTTCCTGGGATAGTTTTGATTAACGAGTCCAAGAAATCCAGATTTTTTTTCCTGCCATATTTGGTGCTCCATCGGTCGTAATATTACATATATTTGTTATAGGTACTTTCAAAGTTAAAAGTCCTTCCTGAAATTCACGAAGAATATCTGCCGTTGTATTTCTCTTTAAAGAACGTATACACCCCAGTTCCTCGGTAATTTCAAAGTTCTCATCAACACCTCTTATAAATAATACTAATTTAGCATTATCATTTATATCAGTGCTTTTATCCATAGCTATGGAGCAAAATTTAAACTGGCCAATCTTTAATTCTAATTGTGATGTCAAATTTTTATCAATGGCTTCGATTCTAGAAGTCACCGTTTTTCGAGATGAGCTTACAGTCTCAAAATTATTTTTCTTGTCTGCACATAAAACATCACAAACTTGGGGCATGCATTGTTTAACAAACTCCCCATCACTGAGAGTTTTATTATTTTTAGCAATATTGTATGCTACAATGTAACTTGCATGTGTAGCTGCTTCTTAGATATTGTTTACCTTCTTGAAAATATCTTGGAGGCCTGATAATTTTTACAAAGACTTTCTACATTTTGTTTTCTTTCATATTCTGACATTGCTGCGTAATTGAAATTTTTATACTTAGATGTGAAATGACGGGAAATGTTATATTCTTTGCAGACTGCTACTGCTTCATTGCAGATGAGACACACTGGTTTATCTTTTACAACTGTAAAAAAATATTTCCAGGTTCATTCATCATTGAAAGCACGGTACTCTGAATCAACTTTACGTTTCTTAGTAGCCATTTTGGGGTTGAAATATATTACGAATAATCCAAACAATCACTAACTACGCCATACTTTTAATAATTTCACCACTATTCACAATGACGCTATACGTCCGCAATATTTCCATACGCAATCAATAATATTAGAACTTGCACCAAAATAAGCAGCCGCTGTCTGGAGCTTGAAATGCGCAGTCTGTTGCCTTTATTGGATTCCCATATATCTGCTCCCCGAGAAAAAGATAACGTTTGTTGGTGTCAGTCTATATCTATAACTAACAAAGAACTTCCGCTTTTAACACTTTATCGATTGAAAGCTGCCCGTGCTTGCTATTTCCGTCGACTTATGTTTTGTAGAAACAAAAATAGAGAAAGTAAAAAGATCACCAGTCCTTTGAAAAAAAAGAAAGAAAAAAAATAATATTTAATCAAAGTAGAAAATAAGATGAATACATAATATATAAATATATATTTCTTTTAATTTACCTCGGACCGACAAATTAAAATTCTATCCGTGGGCCGGATAGAACCTTCCGGCGGGCCGTAGTTTGCCTATCCCTGGACTAGATCAAAGTCAAAAACACATGTAGCGACATATTTCGATAACATGTATTCTTTAGACACAATACTTCCCGTTTAGAACCGGAAAGGTATAGGTAAAGAAGAAAAACGAGGTGGTATTGCAAAGTAAGAGTTTTAGAGCAAAGGTCGAGTAACGTGATAGAACCTCGTAACTGTTTGTAAAAATATGGTTATTAAGAGTGTAATTGGTTGACCTACTACGATAAAAAAATTCATCTGGTTTTGTGTAGAATTATTACCCTTTGTAAACCTAACTGTGCACTATCTAACTGGGAAAGATTTATGGCCCACTGTGGGATTTCCGTTAACTAGCAGTGTTGAAAAAAAAAATGAAATTGCAGATATTGGTGGAGTGATTTACAATTTCTTGGAAGAGAGAGGTCGAGGTTTCCCACAATGTGGATAATTTAAGGAAGTTTCAAACTATGGTAAAAAAATATTAACAATAATGAGATTGGAGATTACAGAAATACTGACAAAGAAAAGTATTTTGGAACACAATTTTTTAAAAGAATATTCATGAGTTTTTTCTTTGATGTTGTTGAAAAGAATTGATGTAACAGATGGAATTAATTCTGAGAAATTGATTAATGAGGATATTACAATGCATTTTGATATTGATATTGGAATCTCAGGGTGTAAGTTTATTGGTAAGGAACTGGAGTTATTTTCTTTAGTCAAATTGGCAAGTTTGTATTAATAATGGTATTGAGAAAATTAACTTGAATGTTATTTGAATTAGTCTCTTTCAAAGCAAGTTCTATTAGATAAATGTCATGGTAGGTTTTTTGAAAATTTGGATAGCTGAAAACAATTAGCAACAACACTTAAAAGCATTTTTGTGAATAAGACAATAATTTTTTTCGATATAATTTTTTAATTATAATTTTATTTTTTCATAATTTTTTAAGTGTATGTAAAAATTAGCCAGTATTAATTGTTTAATTCTTTGTGGAATACTTTTGATTTGTATGTATTGTATTTGTATTTTCGTTACTGCAGTTGTCATTATTAAAAATGCAGAGATTATAGAGTTTTATGCAGTAATACAAATTTACTTTTTGAATATTATGATAGTCATGGTAAGGGGAGTTTAAGGTATCTTGGAGGGTTTTAAGAGGAATATTGATATATAAATCTTTAAAATCAAAGAAATCTATAGATGAGATATTATTTGAAGGGTCGTCAAAAGTTTTAGAACAGGTTTATTGTTATTATTAATCCATGTGTATAAATCTATCATGATGGTATTAGAAATGCTAATAAGAAGATTAAAAAATGTATAGTCTGGTTTAGTCATATATATAGAGGTACCACTGAAAATACAGCGATAAAGTATAGGAGTTTCGTGAAATTTTTGATATATTGTTGCATAAGGAAATTCATTGGAATGGTATCTGATTTTAAAAAAATTGATAAAAACAATGATTTTGCTACTGACAACATTAAGAGTTGTTTACAAGTATAAGAATTTATAATATAACAAACTGAGGTAATATAGCCTACATATGATAATATATATACATTAAATAATATATTTTTTAAAATAATACAAATTGAGCACATAAAACAATAGTTATTGTTAAGTTACACAATATTAGGGAAAAATAAAAGATTCAAATTTGTTTTTGTTGAAAATCTTGTAATAAATAAATATGATAATTTCCTATAAAATGCACAAAAATAATATTTCTTACTTGTTAGTTCTAAGCATTATTGGGAAGTAAATCTGAAACATAAAACTTTAATTTGCAATTTTATTTATAGCAATCAAGTCCAATTTAAATAATTTTAACTTTATTTCCTCACAATCTATGAATCTGATTTTTCAGTTAAGCATATACATATATATACATTAGAATCATTTGAAATTGCAATGTGAGATGTTCAGTATTAAGAATAACTTTACGAAAAATAATGGACATTACATTGTCATGAAGATTAAGTAAAGTGGCAACTTCAGTTCAGTGATTAATTCAAACTAAGTTTAAGGGTTTGAAACTTATTCCTTTTTTAAGACCAGCTTTAATTAGTCTTACAGAAAGATCATTCTCAGTCACTCTAAAGTTAATGTGGCGACTATTGCGGAAAATTAAGTTTCATGATGAATGATGTATAGTGCCGTAAATAGATTTTAATGATTTAAATGAAAAGATTAATGGATGCGGGAAATTTTGAATTAAGAATGCAGATTCGTTTACAAAAAAGCATGCCATAAATTTTCGGAGGCTTTCTAAATTTTATCATCCTTTTAAATGCTCTTTCCAAAATAATTAAAGGATATTGAGATTTTGGATACAAATTGCAGATGAATGATTAGTTTATCTATAAATGTGAAACCTGTAAGAAGAAAAAGTCACACGTGGATGAAAGATAAGATTCACTTCATTAATTTCTTTGGTACGAACCGGAAAAAAAAAATCTCGATTTATGGATCTCCGAAAAATGAATAAAAAATTTGATTTCTTGTAAAAAATCAATTTTTTAGGAAGTATGGTTTTCTATAGGATATCAAAAAGGGACTTTTAAAGAAGTATCATTTCTTCTATGGAATATTATATCTCACTGCTCTAGAAGAGCTCTTTTCTGCTATTGAACAGTTTGAGGGGGTGATATGTAGGTCGTCTGTCTAAAATGTCTCAAACATGTTCTATTAGCTTCAAGTTTGGAGAAAATGCTGACCAAATTTCTTGAACAATTACTTTGTCTTTAAGAAAGTCATAGGTCAGCAAATCAATGTAACCAGCAATTATCGTCCCTTAAAATGAATTCATCATCACTGATCAGAATCATCTCTAATTTATTCAGCTTGAGGGACACCAAAATGCCTAAAAGTTTTATTCCTACATCTTTTAACAATCAGAGATCCATTTCTAATGACGAGGTTATCGTTTTGGCCCTTCTTGGAAATATCTACCAAGACTATCACTTCACATTCTCCAAATCTGACTATTTTGTTTAAAATTGTAAGGTTGCTTAATCTCAATTCTCTCTTGAACAAACTTGCCAGCTATCAAGCTTAACTAGGAAACAAGTCTTATCCGAGAAGAGAATCTTTCACCTTCTATTGACAAGATCTTTTGTTCACACATTGCTGCCAGCTTGATGATTTGTTGTTAACAAAAAATATATCATAAGTTTTGACAGCATACAAACACAGTGTGGAATCAGTTTCGAATAATTTAGAAAGAAACTCTGGTGTCAGTAGTTGAGTAAAGGTGCTGTTTCAGATGAGTGACATTCATATGTTTCTCCTGGCCACTAGTGTTAAATATCGATCATCATCAAACATTGTTACTTATATGCGATCTTGGACATACATTTCTAGTCACCGAAAATAAAGATCTTTGAACACATTTTTTAATATTTATAAGTCTTCCAACTAATATGAATATGGTTTAGCCCTCTTCTAGCTGACAAATGATACTTTAGGCTACTTACGATCAGTTAAATGGCCTTCATTAGAGTTATAAACATACTTTTTCGCAAACCAGTCAATGCATGTATATAATTTTTTTACACATTTTTCATTAAGCAAGCTGAAAAAAAAATTTCCTTCTCTTGAATTTCAACGCCACAGACAAAATTTTGTTTATTCACACGTTTGAAAGTTCGGAAAATATGCATGTTTAACACTCAAACAATTTTTAAATTTTGGTTTTATCATTATTTCATAGTAAATTTAAGATATCACTTAATTGCTTTCAGCAGTTTAAATTGTATGAAAAAAAATTTAAATTTCCCTCTTTTTTTTAAAAGGAAAAATAAAAAATGCATGAAATAAATATTACTATTAAATAAAACCTAGTTAATAGAAATATTTATCCAGATTTGACACCTTTTTTTTTTTTTTTTTAAAGCAACAATTATCAACCTGTGAAGAGGGGCGTATAACACAAAATGGGGGGGGGCGAGTATAGAGAGGCATATCGATTCTTGTTTTGTCAATGCAGCTGAGTGTTGCTAAACATCAATAAATTTACTTATTCTTGGTAATTAGTAAGGTTTATAATTAAGATAGTAAAGTAGCTTTAGTGCTAAAACACTCAAAATATATTATTATTGTATTATTGTATACATTTTTATTGTATGAGAGGGGAACGATGAAAATTACGACTGAAAATTTGGTCGCAAATACAGAAAAGTTGAAAAACACTGCTTTAGAGTATTTGAGATACAATAAATGATATATGACACCAGTAATAATGAGTAGTTATGAATGAGTAGATTATGGCTATCACGTGAAACTTTCTTAACATATACTTTATGGTGAATTAGTGTACATCTTTTTTTAATCTCTAGCCTTATTTTCTAACATATATTACTTTTCTGTTTGCATTCATATGTATAAAAGAGTATAATAGACTCTTATTACTTCTGATAAGTATTTAAAACTACTTTATAACTCAGTCATTGAAAATATGTTTATAAATTTTAAATAAAATTTATTCAAAATTCAATACCATGAAACTTGGAATTCAACATACTATGTTTGCTATAATTATATAGTATTGATATCTTTTGAAACCAAACTACGAAATTAATATTTAATTAATAATTTCACAATTTTAAACAACTATTTTATTCAAGTAAATAACTCATTGAATATGAAATTATAAATGAAGTATTTAAACAAACCCTTAGATTCAAGCTTTAATAAACTCAAAATTACGCAGGCGTAGTTTTCAAATCTATATCTATTAAAATAATTTCCAAATTAAAAAAATAAATACCGTACATTTCCATCTATAAACCGACAATTTTTTAGAAGTTTTTTAAAACTTAAATTACAGGCATAGGCTTTTATACAGATTAATTAACCTTTGAAAGACGTAAATACTTTTCCTCTAGTCAGTCGCAGGCGATAAATGGCCAAATATAGATAATTATAGCACAGCATTATTTCTTTAGTTCACACAACTCAAGTCTATGAAAAAAATACTTTTAAATAAAATGAAGGTTATTTTTTTTTTTTTTTTTTTAATTCTTTATATTGATGGTTTGTCACCAAAATGGAAAATCTGATGTCAAAATTTACGCCTGGCTAACGGAAAAATACCAAAATATCTACCAGAAATAATAAAAGATTACTGTAAATAATTAGCACATAAAAATAAATTATGGAAAAGGTAAATTACTCTAATGTTTTTATTTACTTTTGGTTATTTTAAATGCAACATTTTTAAAAAAATCATATAAATCTTTCAAATTCTATGTCAGAATCCGAGTTTCTGAATAGTTCGTCAAACTCACTTTCACTTATTGGGATGTCTGGATGCATATTATTATCACTTTCAATGCTTTCCGTGCAAGATTTGATGTTTTCTTCATGCACAAAAATTGCCATCCATAGAGTTACTGATGCCCTCATGGCGACATGTTTAAATGTTATAAGATTTTTTTTTCATTTCGGCTTATATACGGGTTATGAATTTGATGTAAATTTTTTGAAGAAAAAATGTACTTTCCGCTTACTTACGGATCGGTTTATATTAGGAAATATTATTCATTTTAAAATACCCTTTAGGCAAGGTTAAACAAACAAGCAAAAAAAAAAAAAAAAAAGGTTTCAAGTGAAAATATTTATCTTAAACATCGTTTTTTTTTCGTTTTTTATTGTTGTGATTACAAAATTGCTTTTTTTGACAATGGTTGAAAAAATTCATATTCACTGATAGAAATATTCTGTTCAAATGTTACCCTTTTCAATTTATAAGTAATTTTAAAAAATTGTGTTATTAATAGTCGACTAATCTGACAATCGATCATCATTTATGAAAGATATGCTGTTATGAAATGTGTTTCTATAGTGACGCTCCATGCATTACCAATGTCTGGGAAATTAGCAAAATCATTACATTAGAATTTTTTCCATTAATCATTATACAAAGGGTTCACCACTTCAGTGGATAAACGTTGGTTCAGATAACACATTTAGAACGAACATCCCCTAGGGATGTATTTGTGTGTTAGCACCCTCTCCTTAAATGAAACAAAAGGGTTGCCTGACCTCCTCATGATTTTCAACTACTCTAATCTATTCTAATATCCCACAAAACCCATATACATTGACGATTTATGACGAAAACGTTACATTGACGATTTTTGACATGACATTGTTCGAGCATAAATTGCAGAAATATGGTCCATAGAATGTATTTTAGTTGTACGTTTAACTTACCTGATTATTTCTAAGGAGTATTTACACACTTAGTTAAACATAGTCTTTCTTAATCTTTTCAAATTCTTATATACCTTTTTTGTTACGTAAAATGCAATTCTTATAAGGAAGTCGAAAACTCATTTAGTGAAAATTTTAATTCCAAATCCCAATAATGTTTTCAACTAGCGTAAAACAAATTATAATACACTCATGTCCATAAATTAAGAATAATTCAGAATCCCACAGAAATTGAACTCTAAATAAAAATTTCACCTGTAGAATTTTCACACACATCTTGAAGAAGAATATGTAAGTTACAGGAAATCATCAGATGGAGCGGATAGTACGTTACAATGACGACAGTGTAAGAGAGGGGTATATAAGGAATGGTGGCAAAGAAATAAAATTGTTCACAAGCACTTTAAAAGCCTTTCAGTGCAATAACCGCATATTTATGGCACAAAGGAAGCATTTGGATGATTTTTTACGTGGTAGAATTATCGGACGACTGGAATGTGGACGTACCCAGCTGGAAGTATCCGAGGAACTTGGAACCGCCCAGAGTGTCATCTCCAGGCTTTTGCAACGATTCCAAGATGATGGTAATGTGAGTAGATATTACAGCACATGTCGCCCCCGAGTTACAACGCCGAATGAGGACCGGTATTTAGCAGTTACTGCCAAAAGAAACAGAAGGAGCACAGCATCAGACCTGTCTTGTCAGCTCTCTTCAGCTACCGGTACGACAGTTTCAAGGCAGACCGTGTACAGACGTTTAGGGCACATTGGTCTATATGCTCGTAGGCCTGTCAGATGTGTTCCACTTACCGCAACTCACTGTCGCCTGCGATTAACCTGGAGTAGAGAGCAGGAATTGTGGACACCGCAACAGTGGTCTGGTGTGATGTTTTCCGACGAGTCCAGGTTTAGTTTGCAGTCTGATTCTCTCCGGACTTTCATATGGAGAACGCCATGTACCCGTTACCACCAAGAGAACACCATTGAACGACACCGTTACGGTGGTGCAGGATGGCTCGTTTGGGGAGGAATTATTCTTGGTTCCAGAGCTGACCTGCATGTTCAGAGTGTAACGATGACAGGCCACATCTATCGGGATGTCATTCTGGAACAACATGTACATTTGTTTCGGGCCGCCATGGGTGCTGAATTTCTGTTTATGGATGGCAACGCCCGTCCTCACCGTGCAAACATTGTAGACGAATGCCTTCAATTGGAGGATAGCACCCGTATGGATTGGCAAGCATACTCACCGGACTTGAATCCAATAGAGCATGTGTGGGATATGCTTGGCCGACGAATTGCAGCCCGTCAACCCCCTCCCACCTGTCAACCGGAACTTCGGAGGGCATTGCTTGATGAGTGGTGTAATATTCCCCAAGATCAGATTGATAATTTGATACTCAGCATGCCTAGGCGTTGTAAGGCCTGTATTGCATCGTCCGGGAGACATACTCCATATTAACCATCATACTAACCATGTTATACTGGTTTTTTTGTAAATAGGTTCTTTTTTTGAAATTTGCTCCAGGGATTAAAAATCGCAATTTTTATTAATTATGTCAAACATACAGCATCTTTTTTGCTCTTTACCTTTTGTTTAATAAATAGACTTTACAAATAAGTCAAATTTGTTTTGCTTCTGTCTCTTTCTTTGCCTGAACTTCATTATCCTTAATTTATGGACATGAGTGTATTTTAAGTATAGATCATGAAAAACTATGGTACCTTCATAATTAAATAATAAATTAAATTTGCATTTTTCTACAAAATAAATAATTTATGGGAATCCTCTAAAATGGAATTCTGTCCAAAACTCTTAATTAACTTTTCTGGCAAACTAATTGACATGTTTGGAAATATTTTCAATAACTTGAAGCCATACAAAAATCTAAACCAAGTGGTTTTTTTTTGCCTTTTATCTAGAAGTGAAACCTTAACTGTGCGAAAGAATTATTACCACACATTGGCGTTATATTTATTAAGTTACATCACCGTAATTTTAATTACTTTAAGTATAATAGAAACAGTTTCAATATGCTATAAAACATTTAAAAGGATTTCTACATCACCAACTTTTAGCACTTTTCAGATAAACACGCAAAGTAAAATAATTAATGATGTGGATGTTTTTATTCATATTATATCCTTATGAAAAATTCCTTAATTTAATTTTTCTTAAATTACTAATATTTCTTCATTTTTTTCATTTATGATGAACCTTGCAAAATATTATGTATATCATAATGTAAATGAAACACTAATATAATTAATTATAAAATATATAAACACAAATGCAAATGGATTTTATTTCAATACACAATATATTAAGGCAAATTGTACCTAAATGCATACTCTTGCTAAATAACAGTGATTTTCGATCATAATCAATAAAATAAATTTCCCTTAGTTAACTGGAAAATTAACTGATTTTTGTTAAACTAGTTTATTAATCAACGTTACTCTACAAATTCTTTTTAATAAGCTATTTATTCTACATTTAAATTAAATCGTTGTTGCTTATGGTAAAAGAATACAATTTATATACAAGGTGAGTACAAAGTGTTGTGCCCTGATTAGAAAAAATTTGCTACAATATAATTAAAAAACAATATAAGTAAGATATATGTTTGTTTGGATACATTGTAAAGTACTGTTATAAAGTTTTTAATAGGATCACGTAACTTCAGTAGATTTCAACACGTCCCTTCTTGGTTGCTCGGAGAATGAATTTCTGCCAAAGTTGTTCCTACCAATTGTTATTTAGCATGTTGTCTATAACAGTACATACTCCATCTTTTTATCCTAGTCTTGAAGTTACATTAGAGAATGCTTTATTGAATTATTTTTTATTTTCCTGTTTCTATTTTTCTTTACGTTCTAATGTAATTTCTAATCTTTACAAAATTTTTAAATAACAGAAATAAATAAAAAAGTCGAAAAGAATTTAAAAACTAAACTACTATAAGTTTCATTTCCAATATCTTTGAATATAAATTCAAGCATTTTCAGTGCAGGCTTCTTATTTTTTGGAGTTCCCCTATCATAAATGTAATCTCACACTACATCACAAAAGAAATTCACAGAGTGACAATTAGAGATACATATCCATCCCTCATTTTCCTTTCATTCTGTTTTGAATTGTAGGAACTTATCAATGGATAGATTGATAAACGAGGAATGCAAGAAACACAAAAAAATATCAAAAATAATAATGTTCTTTTTTATGTTATAAATCGATGTTCAACAATTTAAAAAAAAATTTTCAATTCTATTAATATTTTATTGTAGAATTTTAAGAAGTATTAAACAAAAATAATATTTTAATTGATTCTTAGTGACAATATTTCTCTTTCATTATGTTATGAACTGCTGGAACTTATCAATGAATAGAATGATAACTGAAGTATACGAGAAACACAAAACAAACAATATCAAAACTAATAAAAAAGAACATTATTAGTCTTGATATTGTTTGTTTTGTGTTTCTCGTATACCTCGGAAACTATGTTATAAATCGATGTTCAATTATTTTAAAAACAATTTAGAATTCTATTAGTATAGTAATGTACAATTTTAAGAAGTATTAAATAAAAACATTGTTTTTTTTTCTTATTCATTTGCTTAAAAACATGTTTTTTAATTAAGAATTATGATAATCATGATTTTCATTCAATGAACTCAACATACACCGCATATTTCAAAATTTCTATTCATCAGGATGGATTTCAAAATACATAATAGTTTGTGACTATTTGTGAGATCACGAGGTTTCTTTTTTGACAGTCCATAAATAAGTCTCAAGCGGCAAACTGAATAAAAAATGTTTGCTGAAGCAGCAAGCTCCTGGATCCAAACATAAAAATTCCGTCAGCCACAGTCGCGTTTGTCCATTTTACTATTTCCGACCCCCGCATTTTGATTTCGAACACGTTTCATCACCGTTAGGAATGTAGGATTCGTGACTAGAACCCAGATTATCCATGTGACATGTGTCTGTCGCTGAGTTTCTTTGCTCTTTGGTAAACTCTATGATTATTTTAAGAAAACAATACCTTCCTACCCTTGTTTAAGTGATTTTTTTTTCTTTTTTTGCTTTATCGATTATTGATTCAGAAATGGTACTTTGAGAAACTTCTAAATAGTAAAGAGTAGCACTAAGAAAAACATCCATATTTTCTGCTCTACTTGTTTGGTCGTTTGTTGAAAAATGTCATATTAAAAAAAAATAACAAAATTTAAAGCTAGTATAATAACTAATAAGTAAAAAAATGGTTCTTAAAAATTGAAACTCAAAAGCAAAATAACTTAATAAAACTTTTACAATTTAATTAGAATTTGTTTTGTTTTTGTTTATATTCTAAAAGTCGGCTTAAAGCACCCTTGTAGATAGCACGTTGTACTTCTGAATAACTACTCCAACTACTACACCACATATAAGTGGATTTCTAGCAGAAAATATGGATTTAGAATTAGGATCTGCTATTTTTAGTGGATTTCTAGCAGAAAGTATGGATTTGGAATTTTTATTTTTTCCAGCAGAAAATGTGGTTTCCGACTGGCTGTCATTTTGTCGAATGACAGCCAGTTGGAAACCTGAATGGGCCAGATATTGTTTTCCAATTGGCTGGGGATCGACGACGTGAGAATTTAGTAGGCGATGGAAATCCACCTTGACTATGCTAGTCTTCTGAACTAAGAGAAAAGTTTGAAGCACTGAAGGCTAGTTTAAACAGTGGATGAAAATCATAAGTAGGTCAGGAAATCATTTTGTTCCATTTCACACCATTTCATTATGTTCCATTTCAGAATGCCTCACCAGGTCATGTTCGTTCTAAATTACTGTGTTATCTGGAGCTATCATTTATCCACTGAAGTGGTGAACCCTTTGTAAACCGATAAATATAAAAAATTTTAATGTAATGTTTTTATAAGCCCCCTAGCTCATCTGAAGATCCTTTATTTTTCTATAATTCCTATATGAATTAATGGAAAATAAAAGTCAATAGACATGATAAACTATGTATGCGAGAATCACAAAGCAACTGATACCAAGATGTTCATTATAAGTTCACGAATCTTATCTCTTATCTAATTGATTATTCGTCATTATTTTGAAAAAGGATACAGAAAGTTAGTAATGACACATATGTATTTGATAAATATTATAATAATAATTCGTATAAAGATAAATTCGTCTCTTCAAATGCAAAATTTCCTCACCTAAAGCCTTTTTAAATAAAAATGTCAAAGATTGAATATTTAATAGAAATGCGCAGAATTGTTGTAAATCAATTATAAACTGTAAGGATAATAATTATAAAATAACTTTAGGTATAAAGATTATTATAAACTTTAAGTACAAAGATTAATTTTCAAAAGTAATAGAAGTTATATTTAAAATATTCGTCATCTTTTTTGCTTTCAACTTCATATGCCAGAAACAAGTAACAATAACACATTCATATGTAACTGTATATCTATATCATAAATTCTCAATGTGTTAAGTTTCAGTGGGATATTTTAACATCACACTCTTAAAAATTGCAAATGCTTCTATAATGACATTTATTGAAATAACTTATGGCATAAATGTTTTGCAAATTTTTTTTCACTGACGAAGTGTATTCATTTAAATAAAGCCTGAATTCTCAAATCCCTTCATTTACAATTTATTATATTTCTAAAAGATTAACTGTCTTTTAGATATCAATTCTATTGTCTTTTGAAACAGCAGTCACCTTAAAATTTTATGAATTGCAATAGAACTATCATTTTATTTTAATATAATACTTTGTGTATTATCATCAAATAATACAATGTATTTATTAAAATTCCTTAATATATTTTAATTAGATTCAGAACAGAGAATAACTAATGAAATTAATGAAAATTGAAATTTTAAAGTGTATTTTCCATAAGCTCATTTACATGGAACAACAGACAGGTTTATTAATATTGATTTACATCATACTCAATTAACTGTCTTCATTAGCATTCATAAATATAAATTTTAAAATAACAACAGTTTTAAAATGATAAATTAAAGAAAAAAATGTATTTTTGTCACCATCTGCCAACATTACAATTACTTCATTATATAATTAATAATAATCAAGATTAAAAAAGCATTGTCAGACATCTTATTTCTTGGCAAAATTGTATTTATTTTCAGAACTCGTGTTATGCATTAAGTTTAAGTTACCAAACAAGGATTCAATAAATTCAACCCTTTCATAGTCCTAACGCAATTACTGGTCACAATGATTTTTTTTTTTTTAGGTGATTTTAACTTCTGGATCACCACGATTTTTCTGGATCTGGTCCATGTTCTCTTGAACTAATCATGTGTCCTAGATATTTCACTGTTGATTTTGCGAAAGTGCATTTACCTAAACTAATTACGAAATTATTTTCTTTCAAAGTTTTCTTAATTTCTTGGATATGCTTTAGATTATCTTGCCAATTTAAAGAAAAGATTATTATATCGTCCACGAAACTTTCAAAAAACTAACTACGCAATCATAAGATTTGATTCATAACCCTTTGGAATGTGGCAGGTGCCCCAGACAATCCGAAAGGCATAACTTTACATTGATAATGGCCTTTTGGCGAGACAAAGCTAGTCAGTTCTTAACTATTTTCATTCAATTGAATTCCCAATAATCTTTCATAATATCAAGAGATCAAGAGTAGTTAAATATTTTACTGCACCTGGTAAAATTGTTCCGAATTTCTCATAGGGAAAGGTGGGGTAACACTTTCTGCTCTAGTATACTTAAATTCTCAGTTAAAATCAGACAAATATCTCTTAACTATTAGAAAAAAATTTTGATTTTAGAGCTAGAGATAAATTATTCCAATCATTTGTTTGTAACAATTGTTTTATTGCGGGATCCACATAAGTGTGATCTTCTAAAGGGATATATTGTATTACACCAAATTCCTGATCACCTTTGTAAATTATTCCCATTATCATAATATGTTGAATATACACAGTTTGTTCTGATATAAATGTTGGATACTTCCAACGAGTAATCCAGCTGCGAACGAATATGAAGAATTCTTTTCAACGATTTCTTCAGGTCCTTTTCACCTTGAGCAAAGTTTATTGTATGAATCTAGTATTAGGACAGCAACTTCATCTCCAACAGAAAACTCCTGATTTCTAGACCTTAAATTATGGTAATGTACATATTTTTCTTGTAAATTCCTTGAATCCTTCTGAGCGTATTTTGTGGCCTTTTCTAGATCTTTTGCTTAATTCTTAGAGATAATCTGTCACTGATTTGCAGACTCTAATCTAAGCTCTCTACAACTATCAGTACTGTAATCTCCGCACGCCTGTCGATGATTCCTCGAAACTTAAGACATCCCAATCCTTAACCAATTCGAAGCAACTTACCATCCGTTTCACCTTCCAGAATTAGCTGAATTCTTTGAGACCTTTTTCTAAGTCATTCATGTCTGTTTTATTATCTAGGACTATGATTGGGATTGCATCTTCTTTTGGACAAAAATATTTTTCATATGTCTCACTTCTTGACTATAACAGGTAAGCTGTTTTGTGGATCCCATTTTACGCGGTCCTAACACTTTCCCTCCACTGGAACTCTTTCTTATATCCGGGTATATGTAGCAAAATTTCTTTTCCTGTCAAATAGTCAGGGGCTTATAGTTGATGTTCTAAGAATCACAATTAGGAAATTGTCAATTTCTTCAATTAAACCAGTTATTGGGAGCCAATTTTCGGGGTTTTTTTCTCAGAAGTATATTCGATTTTACATAAGATAACAGAGCATCTTTTACTTTATCTGAGCTACTATTAATTTAGTAGGCTTTTAGATAGTTTTAATTTGTTTAGATTTTATGAAGAGTTTTGAGGCAGTTTCAATTTTTGAGACATAATGTGAGTAAGTATCTTTATGTTTCAATGGAGTGATCCGATATTCTTTGAGAACTATATTCTTTATTATTTCATAACTCCCAACAACTTCATCATGGCGTGTAAGCCTTTAATATAATAACCTTTCAAATATGCTAATATTATTTTCTTCTGAAAATCTTCTGGGACCTGATATAGTTTAAACATCTTTTTCGCGTGGTGAAAAAAGAAAAGTCATTCTTCTGCTCTCTCTCTCTCTGTGTAATCGAGAAAGGAATTTTTCTATCCTACCTTGTCACACAACACCACACTGTCACTGCAAAATTCATACAATTTCAATTAACGCTTGTTGTTTTTCCACTCATTCTGGTTTTTCTCATTTCGTTTCTCTTTCTAGTTTTCTCGTTCCGCTTTCCTTTCTCTAGTCTTTCTCCTTCCGCTTCCTTTTTTCTCTCTAGTCGTTCTCTTTCCGCTTCATTTTATTTCTCTTGTCGTTCTCTTTCTAGCCTAGAGCTTTCAATAGTTACAATCAATTCTTTAACAACAGAATTTGAAAAACGTTTTGGTTGATAAAGTCGATTTAAAAACCTCCTCACGAAATCACCAAAATTTTAAATTGAAATGAACTTTATAAAATCGACTATTTTAGAATTCAGAGGGACTTGCTCGCCTAATTCATTAGCTAACTCCACTAGATCCTCTTTTTTAAGTCTGGTTACAAATGACAGGATGTATTTACTTTCCTTACTATTTAACCATCCTCGTCTGCATTTCTCTGACTCCTTTTTTCTGACCAGCATTCGTATTCCCCCTCAACAGATGTTCTGCATTTGATAGACACCGAGGTGCCAAGACCGTCCCGAAATGAGGGAGAATCAACAGTTCATTGAACTTCATATAAGGATTTTTGTTCCTGACTTAAAGTCACATTAAAGTAAAAGAAATGAAATTTGGATAAACCATTATGAAAATAGTAATATTTACACAATTTTGACATCGTGCATAATTTACAAATTAATAATAATATTTACACCATTTTGGCATCGAACATAATTTACAAATTAATAATAATATTTTTTTACAGAAGTCCGTTGCAGGAAAACAATAAATAAAAAAAAATGGTTTTAATAAGAATACTAGTTGTAATGCATTCCTGGCACCTCCTTACTGACATTTAAGAATACTTACCATTCTAACGATACTCACCATATAATTTGTCATGCTGATAATTAAGTTGTCTAACTTCTAAATGGGAAACATTTTTAATTACGTCGAGGACTGCGTCGTATTGACCATTTCCCTGTGAACTGTCCAAGTGGGCTGCACCGACGAAGGCTGTTATTAATTTAGAACTACCTAGGGGGAACGTGTAGCTTGAAGATATGCTACGGACGTGAGTAACACTACTCCACATCGCTCTACGATCATGTTAGACCAGAACCTATGGTTTAAAGTGGATTCCAACCATTACAAACATCCATGACACCGCCGGTACTCGAACCCGAAACTTATTTTACCGAGTGCCAGAGCGCAAGCCACTCGGCCATCAGGTCTTGAATGGGTAACAAAGGCCTTAAATGGAGAAATCGTAAATCCAGCTCAATTAAAAACATTGGTGGAGGACTATGAGCAGCCACCTCTCTAACAAGATAGTTCCGCAGATGCTCAAATTAATTAAGGTCCAGAAAGTTAACTGTCTGAATTATTTATTTCATATCTCGATCCACAAAATATTTGTTGACAAGCCTAAATTGGGGAAGAACTACTATATCGTCAGTTAAGTCGAAGCCATTACTTTTTGCACCAGCATAAATGATGCACATAAGTCAAGGTTCTTGTCCTGTTATTTCTCAGCGATAAGAATTTCTCCATGAAACACATAAAGGTAGAATGAAAACCCAGAAAGATTTCATCCCAAACCATGATTTTATGTATTCTGTATTTGTACTTTTCAACAATTTATTATTGATACTTTATTTACTTGAAAAAAGAACATTAATTGAATCCTTCTACAAAGTAACCTCGTCTTTGAATTGTATAGATCACCATTATTACAAGTTCTAGGTGATAAGATTTCCAGCCCAATAGAATCGTAACTTCTCTACGGTCAGTTAAGAAGGATATACATAGCTACATTCTTATATACAGATATTGATTATGAATATATCTTCGTACCACAATTTCAAATACTACTGTGTCCTAAAAGTAAGGCCAATTTTCAGTTTAAATTTCCCGGGCATATGGTATTTTAATTTTTTTTTCTTTTTTAGGTTTTTGGCACTGCCCTTGACATTTGTGTGAAATTTTACGTCAAAATATTCATTAGTGCTTGAGTTACGCTAGGTTTTGTGAGATGCTAAAACTGATTCCGGCGATTTTTGAAATGTCTCTTCAATCGTCCCAAAACGGTATCCACGGGGTGGTCTTTTGAGTTTAGGGAATAGCCAGAAGTAGCACAATGCTAAATCAGGTGAATATATGAAATTAGGTGGAACGATATGGGTTTAATTTTTGGCGAAAAAGTCACGAGGAATCAATGCAATGTGAGCCGACGCATTCAGTGTTTTAAGTGCCAATTAAGATTTGACGCGTTTGAAGCCCAAAACATTTTTTAAAATGGAATTTTCAAATTCAAACATCCTATTCCAGGTCTCTAATTGTAAAACGATGGTTTGCAAGCACCAAATCATTAATTCTTTTGTCGTGAGCTTCGTCGGTTGAGCTTGGTGGTTGACCAGAGGGCTCTTCGCTTTCAACGCGTTCTCTGCCTTCTTTGAACTGTCTATACCACTTCTAAACATTTCTTTCCGATATAGGAATGCTCACCGAATGCCCTCTGCAACATTCTATACGTTTCTACAAACAAAATTTAACGTTTTGGCTCAATTACACAACTCAGATATTTCAAAAATCGCCGGAATCAGTTTTAGCATCTCACAAAACAAAGCGTAATTCAAACACTAATGAATATTTTGATGTAAACTTTCACATAGATGTGAAGGATAGCGCCATCAACTTAAAAAAAAAATTGAAATGCCATATGCCCGGGCAATTTAAATTGAAAATTGGTCTTACTTTTTGGACATAGTAGTATTTTTGTCCATGTTGCAGCAAAATGGACGCAGTAGTATTTTTCCGTCTTCCAATACAAAGATCCAGATAGTAATTTTTAGAAGAACTAGTAACCTTTACCCGACTTAGGGCAGGTCTTCTTGAAACTGAATTTTCTTATTGAAATTTATTAAATTATTGGTTTATTAATTAATTAATTATAATTATTGGTATTTTACACCGTGGTAAACAATAAACCGTCAAGCAGAAGCACGTTTAGATACGTCTATTTCTATCCACCTCATCTCTCGTCATTTTAAAGAAATGCTTAAGCGACTTCCTTTTGACATCATCAACAATATCTTCGCAACAAAAATTGAAAAAAAAAACATCAATTATTTAATGGAAATGTTTAAATTTCAAAACATTGACATTCACAATTACTTCATTCATCTATGAAAGTGCCAAGTTCTTTAAACAAATAGTACAGGACATAATTCGTTCATTGGATTTAATTAATTTTATTTATACCACTTCATATACACTCAAGAGCCAAAACATTATGACCACCTATCAATAACGAGTTGGCCCACCTTTGGCGCGCAACACAGCTTCAACCCGCCTTGGCATGGATGCCACAAGTCCTTGGTAGATGGCCGGAGACAGATTGTACCAGATGTTTAAGCAACGGTCACGCAAATCCGAGATATTGCGAATTGGTGGTCTTTGAACTCTGAGCTGCCGTCCCAGGACATCCAAAATGTGTTATATCGGATTCAGATCCGGTGAGTTAGGCGGCCAGGACATTAACTGGAATTCAGCATCATGCTCCTGGAACCACTCCAACACAATTTTAGCCTTGTGACAAGGGGCGTTGTCCTGTTGGAACATTCCATTTCCAGCTGGAAAAACAGAGGCCATGTAAGGGTGCAACTGGTCTGCAATGATGTTCAGATACTCTGTAGCCTTCATGATCTGCTCTACCACAACCACGGGTTCCAGAGAAGCCCAAGAGAACGTCCCCCAAAGCATAATACCGCCACCACCGGCCTGTGTATGACCTACTGTACATTGAGGGAGCAACTGTTCGCCTGGAAGACGGCGTATCCTGACACGGCCATCGGCTTGATGAATGACAAACCGTGATTCATCTGACCAGGCAACTCTCTCCCACAGATCCATGGACCAGTCACTATGTTCCCGAGCCCAGCGCAGGCGCAGTTGGCGATGACGCTTGGTCAGCAAAGGCACACGAGTGAGACGTTTGCTGCGTAGCCCCATATCCACCAGTGTCCGCTGAACAGTGAGCTCCGATACTATTCTACTTGACCCTGCATTGTATTGGGCTGTCAGCTGAGCCACTGTCTGGCTCCGGTTTTGCTTCACCATGCGAGACAGTCTCCGACGACCTTTTTCTTTGATAGCGTGGGGACGTCCAACACCATGTCGCCTACTGCTGGTTTCACTGTCATTCATCCACTTTGCATAAGCACTAACAACTGTAGGTCGTGAACAACCCACGAGTCGTGCAGTTTCGGAACTACTTGTTCCGAGCCTTCGAGCCATTACAATCTGCCCTCTATCAAAGTCACTTAGATCCGCAGCCTTTCCCATCACACACATAAGTAAGGGAAAGAATGATTCTTCAGACTCTCCAGCAGCAGTTAAATACCACTTCCACTTGATCACGTGCCTTCCACGTCATCCAGGCGAGTTCATTGCAAAATGTAGGGATGGTCATAATGTTTTGACTCTTGAGTGTAAATCATATTTGTTATATATATTTTCATTCTTTTATTAATGGTGAGTGTCAAACAACGAATTTTACTTTACATTTTGGTATTCAATAAATTTTATTATACAAGTAAAAGTATGTAAAATCTGTTTACTACACATTATTTAACAGTCTATGGGCACTAGTTGCTTCGCAACAGATACAAAATATAATTCGTACCGTTGCCTGTTGAAATATTTGTAATTTCTTTATTTAATGTTTAAAAGGTATCTCAAAATTTAAGTTACTGAAGTTTTGAAAAATCAATTTTCAATTACTTGTTACTTATTATATGGCATAAATAAGGCTACTGGTAGCCGACAGGTAGTGGTAACATGGAAATGAGTGCGGTAGAGTGTCACTTCTTTGAAAAACCAGTTGACTAAGAATGCTGTTGAAGTTTTTCGAGTTTCCTTCAATACCATACTCACGGAACTAAGTAGACTTGAACTTTTCGTTAAAAAATTTCCAACAAATACTCCTGCTTCCTAGAAAATACTCTTCTTGATTCAAATTCTTCCCACACGCATGCAGAAACTTTATAAAGTCCTCCTAAGATTTCGTATACAGTACTCTTGTACCCTTCTCAGACTACTGCAGATTTATTCTCCACTGAAAAAGAACCATTATTGAAATAAATGTTAAAAGAGTCTTTCAATCCTTTAAAAGAAAATATAAAAATTAAGTCTATAAGAAATCTAAGCAACAATGGCATTGCCCTGAACTGCTCAAAAGAAAAAGATGTCGAAAAAACTTTTACATTCAATAGGTAATTCAGATTTACTCAAAGACAAGAAAAGGCATCATAAACCCCATCAAAGATTACCCAAATTTATTATTTTTAATATTCCTAAACAACTCATGGTTCTTGAATTTCAGGAAGCTTTAGAATTTTTAACAAGTCAAAACAAACTATCTTTCAAAATTTCCTTCAGAATCAAAGGAAGAAAACAAGATTGTAACGACTATATTGTGGAAGCCTATCTAGCAGCTTTTGAAACTCTGATAAATGAAGGCAAATTAGTTATTAACTGGCAGATACACAATATCAGAGAATTTCACAATATACGAAGATGTTACAACTGTCAGAATTTCTGCCTTACACAATATCAGTACTCAAATAAAAGTCTATACTGCACCCTTTGCTCTTGAAAACCTTTCTCGCATAATTGCAAATCAAATGAGCTTTACTGTATAAATTACCACGATGATAATGTTAAAAAAAAGAACAAACTTCGACTCAAGGCATTTAGCTGGAGATGCAAATTGTCCTTGTTTCGTAAAAGAAATAACATGAGGCCAATAATCTATTAACATTACTGTAAATTTTTAAAGACCTACCCCCATTTAAAAAACTAAATAAAGCTCCAAATTTAGAAATTTTAATATTTTCAGATCTTAAACCTTGTAATACAACTGAACCCTTTACAAATTTTCCTCAATGGACACTTCAAGATTTTAATTCCATTAACTTGAACATTGTACAAATCAACTTGAGAAAAGCTAAAGCAGCTTCAGTTTATTAAATCAACTTGTTCAAAAATTTAATAACTGATTTAATTCTCGTCCAAGAACTTTATGTGAAAAATAACAGAATTGACGGAATACCCAGAACTTTGAAATGGAAAAGTAGGCATTGTCGCCCTCTCAAACGTTCAACTGCCGATTGGGGACAGGTAGGATTGTAGTGACAATAAAAATTTCTGATAACAATCAATCTCTTACTATAATTTCAGGATACTTTTCCCCTTAAGAAAATCTCCAAATGATATTGAATGAGATTAACAATTTCACCTCTTCAATCAAACATGAGAAAATATTTATTGGAGCAGACCTAAATGCATACAGCACTAGTTGAGATTACATTTCAGAAGACGCAAGCGATTTGTTAGTAGATCAATTCTTAAAGGCAAATAATTTCCATTTATCAAACAACAGAGAATCAGAGCCAATTTTTGTGCATCGCAATGGTAAGGGATGACCATATCTTACTCTCGTCGCTGCAGCAGATTTGGCCTCTAGATGTAATTGGGAAGTTCTAGAGGAAGAAACTCTCAGTGATCACAAATACATAAGAACAACTATTTATTCTGAAAGGAAAACTTTTACATTTAAACGATTTAAAACTGCATTCGGGGGACATGAAAATCTCTTTAAAGCCTTCCCTCCTTTTTATGCCAAAGTAATTTACACGTAGAATAATGTTAGCAATGGTAGTGAATTAAAGAAAGCTACACACATTCTTCAAAAAGACATTATTAAAACATGCTCTAAAGCATATAGAATCAATACTATAGTAAAAAATAACCCTTACTTGGTGGACTAGAAACAAGAAAAAAAAACAATTAAATGCTCTTAGAAGAAGAATGCAAAAATCGAAACGGGTTGAAAAAGAAAGTGGAGTATATTTCGACTTACTCCAAAACAAGAGCAACCTATAAAAAAAAATTCTCCACGCAAAATGTCCAGGTTGGAGAAAATTCTGTTCAGAATCAGGTACCCCTTTTGGAAAATCTTTTAAGACTACAGTTAAAACTTCACATCCTACATTTGAAATCTTTAAAGCCTTATATGTACATGGAAGTGGGAATAACAAAGAAATTGCAAGGATCCTTTGGAAAAAATCTATTCTGTTAGTCCCCAAGAATCTCTTTCTTGTCTTCATGAAATTTTCTCTTCTGCTAAAGATCCTCCATTTACTAAAGAAGAAATGAAAAGAATGATACAAATGTTTCCAAAAGGGATTTGAAAAAGGGATTTGATTGTATAGAATTATTAATGATTATTTTCTAGAGATCTTTTTCAAGAGCTTTAACAGATGTTTACAGTTTCATATTTTCCGAAACGGCTTTAAAATAGGAATTATGGTCCTATTCCATAAGAAAGGTTAAGACAAAGCAAGAGCTTTAACAGATGTCTACAGTTTCATATTTTCCCAAATGGCTTTAAAATAGGAGTTATGGTCCTATTCCATAAGAAAGGTTAAGACAAAGCAGATTATAATTCCTACAGACAAATTTCTCTTTTCCCCACTACAGGCAAAGTTCTAGAAAAACTCTTAACTCAAAGATGTTCCTTTAAACTTCAAGAAGAAAATAAGTTGAATACTAGAGAATATGGATTTAGTATAGGTAGATCAGTCGATGACGCGCTTATAGATCTAATGGACTTCGCTCACGATGCAAAACCACAACAACACATTGTAAAGATTTCATTAGATATTAAGATTGTATTTGATAACCTTAAATATTTTTCAATTCGAAATAGAATGAAAGAAGTACTCCAACCTACATATGTTACAGAAACTCTTTTGGATACATTAACCCACAGATTAGTTACAATTCAAACTAGTGAACGTCCAGTAATCTGGGAACAATCTAAAAGTTGTATTCAAGGTTCTTGTAGTGAACCAATAACGTGGAATCGTGTAGCAGATGATGTACTTAAGGATCACTGGCCTTCTGCAATGCATTTGCGAGCTTTTGCAGATGACATTGTATTTGCTATTAAAAGTCCTACCAGACATGAACTTGAAAAACTCAAATGATTCCCTTCAGAAATTTAAAACTTGTATAGATAAACTTCAGCTATCTATATCTACAAAGAAAACGATTTACCTCGTCATAAGTAAGCTTTTAAGAGGGCCCCATCATCATATGGGTAAAGGACTCCGACAATTAATCTATGGAAGATTAACATTTTAAAATGCAAAGGTTCTCAACTCAAAATTCGAATCATGTTAAATTTTATTTGTGAAAATCAAACTTTAATTACTCCAGACTCAGTATCAAATCGTCTCTTAATGTAACATGTTTTGCCTTCCCCTTTAATTTTTTTGTTTACTCTATGTATGAATGTATATATATATATACAGGGTAATTTTACTTTGCAAATTAACCTTCGTGCATGTATATATTATGTTTGTATGTTTAAGGTAAATTGCTTTATAAAATAATTTATGTTTGTGTGTATATTTAAGATAATTTTACTTTATAAAATAATTTACGTGGGTGTATGCATTATGGGTGTATATTTAGGGCAAACTAATTTTGAAACAATTTGTTATTTAATTCCGTGCGCATGTCAATTTTAATTTGCACATCCTTTAATATTCTTTCAATTCATTCCATTATCTCACACTCTCCCTATATATATATCTTGTTCAAATTTTCAATCGTTAATAAAATACTTTTTATTCCTCCACTCAAGTTCAAATACATTTTTTTAACTTGTAGTGGAGGACACTGGATGTTAACACAGTTTCTTCAAATATTAATTCATTCATTAAATTTAATTAATTAATTTTAGTTTTTTTTAGATTTAAGTTGCATATATTTACGCCATAGATGACGACAGATAAAGTTAAAAAAATGAATGAAAATTATTTATAAAGGACTTTCTGCAATATAGTGATAAAAAAGTAGGAATTTACTTAATTTTTTTTTTTTACATTACTTGTTTATGTGAATAACAATTATTTAGCAATGTACTTTGCTTATTATCTCTTCTCAGATGTAATTAATATCTTCCCGCCTTCTATATTTCCATTGCTCATAATTTTGCAGCATATGTTTCTACTGTCTAATTATTTATTAGCTGTTATTCCTCTTCTAATTATTTTTTTCAATACTTTAATTACTCTCTCTGATTTATATATTCTCCAATGTTGTGCTTATTGTAAAGCATTGTTTTAAAATTTTTCCAATAATTCGTCATATGTATTTTTTACATATTGTAGCATTTCATATATATTTTTTTTTATTTTAAATTTAATCTTTTGCTATATTCTACTGCTTTTAGTAAGTATTTTCATCAGTGTTCCGCCTCTGTACCACCCAAAATGAAATTAGCTAAAATTTTCCCTCCTCCATCGTGTGTCCATTCAATTTCACCCACATCAATACCAAACTGTAATGGGGCATCTCAGCTCTAGACACAGTGATGTGGTGTGGTGTAGTAGTAGTAGTAATGCCATACTCAAATGTAAAAAGTTACACATGAATATTCAGTAGGAACACTTTACTTT